>JAOPSE010000002.1:83704836-83778202 GCA_029449295.1 Zea luxurians | reverse complement strand
GGGGATATGTGTCTTCGGCATTAGCATCATTCTTTGCATCATATCATCGCATCATATCGCATAGCATCTCATCATACATCATATCACACCAATGACATCAAATTGGAATGAAGCCAATCTTCGGAGAATGCCTTACAAAAATGAATCACGGCTTCATCAGTTCTGATGTGGAAGAAGGGATCTATTATTTACAAAGCATCGACGTTTTTACGAAGTGTGGATGTTCTTACGAAGCATAAAAATTCTTCTTTACGAAGCATGAAAAGAAGGGAAGGTGTTTTTTCGCCGAAGGCTCAAAAACGGTATGTACATAAACTTTCATGCATCGTAAAGAACTAAATTATAAACATCAAATATTACAAACTTAGTTCAGCAAATATTACATTAATATCCTAGAAATGTTTTTTTACAATAACTGTTATTCTTCTTTCAGAACTTTTTCTGCAACTTCATTAAGCAGTTTGGTGACAACTTCGTCGACAATAGCTTTGGCCATGTTAATGATTTCTATGGCTTTCTTCGATTCTGGGTCGGCCAGTGGGTCGAATGGCTCTGGTGGAGGAGGTAGTTCAGCTGCGGTATAAAACATCAGTTAATGCGAAGTCACGAAAAATGAACAACAAAGCTAAAAACCATTAAGTAATACCTATCCGTCTCTCGAGTTTCGCTGCTCTCTCAGCTTTTTTCGTTGCTTCTCGGGTGTCATGAAGATCTTTTTCGCTCTTCTTCATTATTTCACGAGCCATTTCTCAGCCACCATTTTCTCAGATATCAGTAAAAAATTTCCCGCCTATTAAACTTGCTTCGGCAGAGGGATCCTTCGTGTCGTCCACGGATAAGACAGCTTCAGCCTGGGCCAAGGTTTTAACATGATCGCAACCCGCCTTCTCCAAGACGGCTGCAACTCCTCTCGCACCAGAGAATGCGCAAACATCTCCACGATCACTTAAGATTTCCTCAAAAGCTTCGGTTTCACTACTGATCCACTCGATAACGCCCTCGGGGTCGCCTCGTATGAAGTTGTCTTCGCTTGAATACGCGCCCACATTTGTGAAGCTAGTCTTCATTTTCTTCACACACTCCACAGATTTCTCAAAACATCTTTCTTTGGATGCATGAAGCTCTGCAACTATTTTTTCTAGATAATTTTTCCAATATTCGCTGGCATCTCGATTAGCTTCAGCGACAGCACACTTTACTTTGGCTTCGGCCAGCTGTTTTCGAAGGTCTTCAATCTCATTCTTTTGAATTTCAGCTTGAGCCTTGAAGTTAGTTTCATCCTCCTTTATTTTGTCCACCAATGTAAGTAGAATTTTGTCTTTTTCCGTGGCTTCGTTTCTCAGCTTGATAACCTCTGTTCGAAGGTTGTTGAGAGCAATAGTGCAGCTCTCGTCTTCAGCATTCTTTTGCGCTCTTAAGGCGTTGCTAAGTATTAAGCCCTACAAGAAAGAATAAATGGATTAACATGAGAATAAAAGACTCCATTACAGAATCCATAAACTTCAAAATTCACAACTTTTTGCACCTTCAGACTGTTGTATGCAAGGCTATCCGCAAGATTGTCCTTCGTCATGGCACAAAGGCCAGCTTCAAGCTTCGGAAAACCCATACTTTTGGCCATCTCCCGGCAAACGGATAATTCTTTGTTGTTCGGGAGACAATACAAGAAATCATCTTCATCCGTACCATTAAACACTAAAGCCCCCTTCGGGTACTTCAGTTCTCGGGCATAGTGTTTAGCTTCAAAGATTTCTTCTTTAGATAATCTTTTTCCCGAAGCATGTCAAATGACATAATCAAGATCTTTGAAGGGTGCTTCGGGAGTAAGGGATTCAGCTTCTTTGGCCACACTTCTCTCAAAAGCTATATTAGTATTTGGAGGTACTTCTTCCGCCCCTTGCTCGCTTGTGGCAAGCTTCGTCTCAACAGGCACTGTGGGCTCGGCCTCGGTTCCAGCCTCAATTGTTGCAGCTTTACTTTTTATCTGCTTAGTATCAGCTTCAGTTTGTGCTTTGACAGTTTTGGCAACCTTCTTTATGGAGGCAGGGCTTATGGAACCTGATGTTTCTAAAATATCTAATACATTTACCATCCTTCTTTTGGGTGTTATGGCAGAACCTTTTTCTGCCGACGGCACTGTTGCTTCTGTCGAACGACTTAAAATCCCTGACATCTTCATTACTTCTTCAGTTTTCGACTCTTCAGCTTTACCTTCGCCAACCTTTCTTTCAATTAATTTAGCCGAAGATACCTCCGGCATTATAGCTGGCTCTTCAGCCTTCTGTGCAGAAGGAATGGGCTTCGTTGGTTCGGCAGCCGAAGAAGTCTCCCCGCCAAACTCAGGCACTGCGGCCGGTTCAATATAGCGTGGTCGGTGGGTAAGGACCTTCAATTTTTTACTCTTC
This sequence comes from Zea luxurians, assembly GCA_029449295.1. Lineage (NCBI taxonomy): Eukaryota > Viridiplantae > Streptophyta > Magnoliopsida > Poales > Poaceae > Zea > Zea luxurians. Next base: position 83,775,797 of record JAOPSE010000002.1, on the reverse strand, counting down.
GGCGTAGGCTCGCTTGGAGCAACCGAAGCAGCAACTTTTCCACAAGTCGCACCCTTTCTTTTCTGCCCCCGTGGCGGGTAGCGATAGTCAGGGTACACAAATCCAATAGCATAAAAACCCTATTTAATCTTTTCTTTTTTGGCTCCCGAAGCCCGCAGATAGCGCATTATCTTCAGGCCTGGAATATGCTCCAAGTAACTCATCGCTAGTATTTTCAATACACTTCAACCAGTCATCATCTGGTTCGATGAACTTGTCCCCAAACCTGAAGGTGTACTTCAATCGAACCAGGCCGCCTTCACTAGGGTTAGTGATGGTTTCTTTCGGCATTTCCCAGCTGTCTATAAGTGGCCATATCCTGTAGGCTATATGTTCTTGAAGTAAGTCTCTTGTCCCAATAAAAGAGCAAACTGTGCTGAAAGCCCTTCGGCATGCTTTGGCTGCCTCATCAATCTCTACCTTCGGCTTTCGGAGGCCGAAGCGGGACCATATGGGGCGCATGATGATCTCTTCAATGTCCTTTCTCGCTTTCAAATCATTTTTCACATAAAACCACTCTTCCATCCAAGCTCCGGGCCATCTCTTTCGAAACGTTGGCACTGGGTAGCTTGCGCCGGAGCGAGCAACGAAGCTATAGCAACCAAAATTATTATGATATTGTTCTTTACCCCAGGCCTTCGTCTCATACGAAAGTTCATGCATACTGCAAAAAACATCTCGCACTTGGCTCTAGACCTTGACTTCTCACAGCCCAGACGAAGATCCCCATTCTAATAACTGCTTCGGAGTGATCTGGTGAAGAAAAATCTGGTATGTCTTTAAAACTTCAACCACAAACCTGCTCAACGGGAACCGAAGTCCAGCTTTGAAGAAGCTTTGGAAGATCACAACTTCGTTTTCAACGGGAGCAGGAATAGCCCTGTCTCCGTCAGCCCTCACAATAGACATATCTCGAAAATACCTTCCTCATATTATCAAGATGACTCTGTTTGATTGTTGATTTTCCAAAAAGACATGACTTGGCCGCCAGGGCCGATCTTCAGAGTATTTGCTTCCACTCTCCACATCATAGCTGTCACTATCACCAGTATCTTCAGACAGGCCTTCTAGTATCTCCTTAGTAATCTTCTCTGTGTTGTTTTTGCTATTGATTCAACAAATCCAGCAATCTTCTCCTCAAGGAGCTTCCCTCTTCGATTAGCTTTGGCAACAATAGTTTTCTTGTCTTGAGACATCTTCTCTTCGGAAATGACGAAAATGTGTCCTTTAAACCGAAGCTCAAAAGCTTGAGAACTATCAAGACCTAGTGAGCAAAAGTTAAAAAATTGAAAATAAGGCAAATGGCACAAGCAGTGTATCAAGAGCGGTTGCTGTGAGTTCCTATTTATACGCCTGATACGCTCCAAATTGGAGGGCCCCATCTGTCATTGACTGTTGCTATTTTAGCAATGGGAAGGTGTTTTTTCGGACCTTCAGCTTAAGGCCTTCGTCCATGTCGCAGTCTGAATTCGTTATCCCTAACAAATTAATACTGCGAGGGGCTACTGTTGGGGGCCTTCGTCTTCCGAAGGTCCTCAAAAACATGATTTAACAATGTTTCTCGAGTATAATATATGAACAGGTGCCTTCGGACTCAGATCAGAACCACACACAGTGTGAAAAGCACGAACAATACGAAGATTGACGCAGCGCCGAAGCTACGCGCAAGGGAGCTTCGGCATGACGACAGAAAAGGGAACCGACTTAAAAGGGAAAAGGCTATTTAGACCTCGGTGAATTACCTTAGAGTCATTAGCAAATGTAAAGGGCATGGATGTAATTTCACGGGCGCGTGCCTATAAATAGATGAACAGTACTCCCGTACTGTTCACGTTGACTTGTACTCGCTCGTGCGTCGCGCTTGGACTTTTGCCTTCTGTCGAGCCGAAGGTATAAATGTAACTCAATATTGTTCATGTTCATTTATGATGATATAATTGAAAATATTAATAATGCCATATGATTACTCATGTTATTTCTCATGTCTCATATGCTTCTCCTTTCATTAATATACTATGATGATGAAGGTGCGTTCTTCATGACCTTCGTCTAAAGATCATTATATCCTGAGGGAAATAATGCTTTGAAGGACGAAGGGTATTTACCATTAACCTTTTCTATGTTGCCTTGTTCTTAATTCATAGCATTTGAGAACAAGTCCCCAACAATGCTGAGCTTAAATATTCTTTGAAGTGTTGCACAAGTTTGAATTTATTTAAATTTGAAACCTAGTTTGAATTTGGATTTGAAAACCCTATAGAAAAGGAAATAGAAAAGGAATTAGAAAATCCTGAGAAAAGAAAAGGGGAAAGCGGCCCAGCCAGCCCAAGTCGGCCAAGCCAGGCCGCGCGCCCGCGCCGCCTGACAGGCGGACCTCGCCTATCAGCGGCAGTTCTCCCTCGTGTGCGCCCTCCCTCTCTCGCTCGTGCTCAGTGGGGCCGATCTGTCGGCGCCAGTTTCCTTCGCCCGCGTGCTCTCTCTCTCTCTGCCTCACGGGCCCGGATTGCCAGTCGCCGAGCCGTTGCCCCGCGTGCCCCTTTCCTCTCTCTCTCTCTCTGCATAGTGGGCCTGCCCTGTCAGTTCCGCCCTCTCCACGCTCGCCGTGGACCGACGCGTGCGCACTCGCGCACGTAGCTGGATTTTTCGGCCACGATGCCCGCCCACGCGCACAGCTCCCTTCGTAGAGCCCCGCCAGTGCTCCGCGCACACCCCTTGCCTCATTTCGCATAGCTTCACCCTCTATCGCGCTCTGCCCACGCCGCCAGCCGCCGCTGGAGACCCGTGCCCGCGTTCCCGGCCATCCAGCTCGCCGGAGACCGCTCCAAGCCTCCCCAAGCTCCGCCCAGAGGTGAGACACCTTTGTGAAAGTTCCCTTTGACCCAGGAACAGGATCTGGATGTCGCCTAGAGGGGGTGAATAGGCGAATAAAAACTTATCACTATGAAACTTAAATCTTACTCTACTCGAAGACAGAGTCACAGTGGAGTGAAGAACCCTTCGAGTAGGTTGCAGTGGAATTGAAGTTCCTGTCTTAAGAATATCCTGCACTTCAAGGAAAGCTAGTACCACACGTAAGCAGTGAAGTGCAGATATAAAAGCGAGTAAGACAGAGAGTCAGAATACAATACGGAACAGAGCACACAGACGCAAGGATTTATCCCGAGGTTCGGCCAAGCCTGAAATGCTTGCTTAGTCCTCGTTGGAGTTAGCCACACCTGGGCTTGGAGTCTGTTTCAACTCCTTCCTCCGTTTGCTCAGATCTGTCAGTATGACAAATAGAGCCTTTCACTATGTTGAGTTGGGTTACAGCAAAACCGTGGCTGCTTACAAACTTCTTTACAGCACCCCGGTAGAGTAACAATACGCTCAAAACCTTGCTCTTGCTCTTAGCAGCACTTCTCTCTCTCTAAAGGCTTATAGCTTTGCCTTCTACACAAACTAGAGAGATATACACGAGAGGGAGAGAGAGAATTTATCCGAGTGATGTCTATACTTGTTGGCTGCTCTTATTCACTTGATTAAGGCGCCTAGAGGTCCCTTTTATAGGCACAAGGGGCCTAGGAGCCGTTGAGAGCAATCCAGGAAGGCAAATCTTGCCTTCTGTCGGGTGGTGCACCGGACACTGTCCGGTGCCCGATTCCTTCCATAACCGGCGCAGACGACCGTTGCAGTCTTGGAGCCGTTGGTGCACTGGACACTGTCCGGTGCACACCGGACAGTCCGGTGCCCCTATCTGACCGTTGGCTCGGCCACGCGTCACGTGCGGATTGCACGGCCGACCGTTGGCCCAGCCGACCGTTGGCTCACCGGACAGTCCGGTGCACCACCGGACAGTTCGGTGAATTATAGTCGTACATCGCCAGACTTCTCCCGAGAGCGGCCTATTCACCGGAGTTCAACCTGGCGCACCGGACACTGTCCGGTGCACCACCGAATAGTCCGGTGTGCCAGACTGAGCTGAGTCTTGGTTGTACACAGCCAAGCCTTTTGCACCTCTTTCCTTTTCTTCTTCCTTCTGTTTCTAACACTTAGACAAGTATATTAGTACACAAAACCAATGTACTAAGTCTAGAAACATACCTTCTCTTAATTATTACATCTATATCATTTGACATGCTTGAGCTTTGATGTTGGACTCATAAATCATCAAGTCAGCTTGACTTGATCTAGATTGACATTTCTTAGCTCCAACATCCTGCAAAGGTCACATAGAACATCTCCAAACATAGGAACAACCCAAACTAAAGATCAAGGTGAACTTAGCTCTTTTGGGCTGCTTCCAGTTCTGGTTTTGACACTTGTTCTCCTTCTAGTGACCTTGATCTCCTTCTTAGAGCTTGATCTTGAGCCTTATGACTTACACCACATAACTGTAGCTGTTACCTCATTGGTTGTAAGTCACGTCCTTATGTAGTGATCCTTGATGTGTCGTAGCTGTTCTCAACTCGATCACCCTTGACTTTGCAAGCCTTCTTCTTCACCCTTGGCTTTGGGTTCCTCAGCCTCCTTGACCTTCTCCCGTGCACTTGGTACCTCGAAGCTCTTCTTGCCTCCGTCCTTGGCTTTGATCAGTTGTCTCCGAGCTACGCACCCGAGTATCACTTTTGCAATGTCCATCTTACTTGTGATGCCCATTATCTATCATCATCTAGTCCTTGGACCATCACACTTGTTCACTTGTGTTGAACCCTGTTAGCTTTACATTAAGCACCTATTCAACACTTAGCACACTTGTTAGTCCTTTAATTGAGTTGTCATCCAAACACCAAAACCCACAAGAGAGCTTTCACTTTGCCCGTGCCCAATTTCCCCTATTGCGCCCTGTGTTCGGCCAATTTCACCTTCGCCGGTGCTCGGCCGCGGCAGTCCGCCGTGCTCGCATGGTGGTCTGTCGATTTAGCCCGGTCTAGTTCACCGGAGTAGGTCCTTGTGTCACCCCTGCCTCTGCTAAAGTTAGCCAAGGCCTTAGCGCGCCTTAAGTCCCCTCCCCGTGGCCGGAATGGTTCATCGGAGTTTCTCCGGCCCGCACGAGGCTTTCGCACCGCCGTTCTCCCCTCTCTGCCCGTGCATTGATAGCATCTTCCTTGCCATTGAGTTTGTCGTGGTGCCGTCTTCCCCTCTGCCCAACTCCGGCGACCCCGGAGCCACCCTAGCTCACACCAGCCTCAACTCCAGCGACCTCACCACCGCGGAGATGGGCGGTGCCGCCTGCAGCCATCTGTTTTCCCTGGTCTGATCCCCTCCGTCCGATTCAGATCGAACGACTCAGATCACGGATAACGCTTCGCGCACGCGCCCTGACGCCCTGGCCCGCCTGTCAGCGCCCAACCACCTGGCGCTGGGCCCGCTCGGTCAGCGCGCTCTCCCCTTCTGTCGCTGACACTCCCTGGGCCGCCTGTTAGCGCTCGCCCGCTTGCGCGCGCGCGCCCTCGGCCGCAGATCTAATCTCAGCCGTTGGTTTTAGATCTGACGGTTAGATTCACCCGAAACCCCTTCGCGTGGTAGTTTTCTTAAAGAGACCCTCGGTTTATTGGAAATCAACCCGCCGTCCCTGGTTTTCGCGCGCAGGCCCCTGTAATCTTGCAGATTAGGCCCTGTACTTTTAAATATTCACAGAATTAGCCCTGTCGGAGAGAAAATCCTCCGGCCGGGTGGCGGAATGCACCCGCCCTAATCCTAAGATGAGGAGGGGGCCTAAGCGGTTGCCTATTTGGTGAATTCGGGAAAACACAAGAACACGCGAGGGTTTATAGTGGTTCAGGCCACCGGAGCGTAATACCCTACCTCCACTGTATGTAAGTTGTATTGAGTGTGTCGAGCGTGTGTATTGAGCCTGTGTTTTTGCGTGTCCCCTGTAACGTCATATGCCTTCCCTTTTATAGTTCAAGGGAGGCACATACAAGGATGCTGAGCCCCGACATGTGGGCCTAGGAGCATAATGGAAGAAATACTTATGAATAATAAATGCTGACAGAGCACAGAGATCTTCGTCGGACGCTGTGTTGCCCGCCTTAGTAACGCCTGAGCAATCAGCGGAAGTCATGATGGCTGCAGTCCATGCAGCATTGATAGGTAGTAACCCTTTTCCTGGTAATGCGGGAGTAATGGTGAATCATTATCCTTGCTAGGGTAACGTGTGAGTAATGGCACGACTCACATATCGTGGACTGGGCACGCCGCCTGCCAGTGGAATGGACAAGCGCACGTCTTATCCATAATGAATGTGAAGGCGCGCGAAGCCCAAAGGCGTCATGCTAGGTTCCGCCCGTTGGCTTATGCCGTGCGCAATAGGCCACATGGCAGCATCGGGTCTTCGCCTGAGCGGGGAGCAGGAGTGTATGCGGATAGGTCTGGATCCTACCAGACCGGGTCTGGACACGTGTCGGCACCGGACCCCCACCTGGGCCCTGATTAAGGCCTAGATGTGCTCTGTCCTGGAACCCTGGGACCCTACTGTGGGCGATCCGGACCCCATACGAGGGGTCCGGATCCCATTCCAGGGGTCCGTTTTGTACACGGGGGTCCTGGACCAAACTTGGAGGTCTGGACTGTATATCCAGGGGTCCAACACTTTCCCATGGGAGTCCAGACTCACTGTTGATGCCTTGGAGTATAGCACTTTCTCTGGACACGTGGCGGCCCCAGACCTACCCATGTGGTGGGGTCAGGCGCTGTTGCGGACCCAGAGTAGTCGCCCGAGGCTGGAGCGAGTCATGGCCTAGTCCCACATACAGCTCTTTTACCACGCGACTAAGAGTAGCCGCATGGGTACTGTGCTTTTATACAGTAGTAAGGGGTACCCTAGTTTTAGGGTACCGACAGTGGCCCCTAGGCCCGCCTCAGGGGAGGATGGAAGCCTGCAGGTGGGGCCAAAGCTTGCACCTTGCCCCAATATGGCCTGATTGGTGATTGGCGCGCCGTTTCAGCGCGTCTGCTGACGCACCCTCTGTCAATCACCTTCGGTCACGCCAACTGCCATATTTGTCCCCGCTGCTGACTGACCCACGGCCCCATGCCTGGTGGTTTTGTCGGGCCACGCGTGGGGCGCCTCGTTACCGCTGTATTGGTTTAAAAATTACCTTTTGTCTTCTGCAGCGGCCCCAAGGAGGTGCACTACCGGCGCGTGCGGCGGTTCGCTCTTTCCGCACCCGAAATCCGACACACAAAGTGTATGACTTGTGGACCCGGGCCCCTGTGTCATAGACTGGGCTGCCTAGGTCCTAGGTACCCGTCGAGCGGGATTTCCTGCGGTGATTCAGGGGCACGCAGAAGGGTTTCCCTGAACAGGGACTCAGGTTTCCCTAAAAAAGGATTCACCCCACGTGCAACAGTTACCTTTTCGCATTCTCTTCCAATCGACTGCGCCTCTTTGCCTTCGTGCTCTTATGCTCTACGCCCGCGCCGCCGCACACGCCATGGCTTCGCTTGGTCATCCCGATCGCTTTCAGTTTGAGGAAGCACTTAATCTGGTGCGCGGCCTGCTTGGGTGGAGCGCGCCAGGGCTCGCCGGAAGAATCTGTGCCGGTGCTACCCCCTTGGCGATCTCGCCACCAGGGAGTTTGTGTTATTCACCTCCTACATCTCTTGCAGGTTGGCACTGCCGATCTTGCCCTTCTTCCTGCTGCTACTGGAGGAGTTCGGGCTTCAGCTTCAACACCTCACGCCCCACTCCATCCTCCAGGCAGCCATCTTCATCCACCTCTGCGAGATGTTCGTAGCTGTGGCCCCTACACTTCCCTCTTTCGCTACTTCTTTGTGCTTGTCAAGTCCAGGAAGACTAGGGACCACATCGGTGCCTACTACTTCCAAACGAGGCCAGATCCGGTCGTAGTCTACATTCCCACTTTGGTGGAGTGAGGTGGGAAAACTGGTGCAGCGACTGGGTGATTGCCAGTGCCGAGGCCAACGACTGCCTCGTCCTGCCGTCCAATGGACCGGCCCTCAACCGCAAGCAATGGAGGGTCAAGCTATCCCTATCGCCAGAGTTCCTGCCCATATTGGACAGGATCAAGGTCTTGGCCACGGCCGGCCTGACCTCAATGCACATGGTCAGCGACCTCCTGAAGCGCCGGATCATGCCACTATAGAGGAGGCCACGCCTGTGCTGCTGGTTCACCGGCCCGAACGACATCGGCAGGATCCAGCGTGGGCCGGGCACTGTGATGGAACCTCCCAAGTCATTAGGCCCACCTACAGTTGTCCTTGTCCAACGGACCTCAGACAACCCTGCAGGTGCCCCTAAATCACTTGACAAGTTCGGTATCTGCATTCCTTACTTTCCCAAGAGCGTTTTACCCGTCACGCAGACATTACAAATCATCGGAGATACGGAAATGCGGAAGCAGTTACATAAACTTACCTTTATTTTAAAAGTAAGACAAGGTTAAATATTTACAGACCAGAATATAACATACGAGTGCAGAATATTATTACAAACCACGGGAGGCAAAACCCCTCCCGATAAGTATCAAACAAAAGTTTTTATGGAGGATCCTTTCCTCCCGCAACTTCACTCCTGGTGCTCTTCCTTTGGTACCACCTTAGAACAGAAGCAACAAAAGTTTGTCGCTTCTTCACCTAAAAACAATAGGGAATAAAACCCTGAGTCAAGGTAAGGTTTAACAATAATCAAAGACTCTGTTTGCAGAAATGCTTACTAACAGTGGATCCTTAAAAATCCAATTTTATTGTCAGGTTGGGTAAAGTTACCTATATCTAGAGTTCTCTCTACCCTATTTCAATCACTTGACCTACACTAGCCAGTTTCTTAACAACCCTTCATCTTTACGAGAGTTCTACGTATAGGTCAGTGACCAAGTCTTCATAACTGCGAAGGTACGGCGATCCGAATCGATTATACTCAGCTGAGGATCTCCAATCACACGACATTTGTAGCACTTAACCCTTGCATATGTCAACCCTCCACCGGGGTTCTTAAGACCAGATCAGGTTCACGCCAACCGAGAGCACAGATACACCACCGTCCAGCCTCTTGCCATGGAGGGTACACGCTACTCTCGCCATCTCTCCACTCCCATTTTGTGGTATCTTATTCTGGCCTTAGTCTGCCCAAGGCAAAGCTTACCCATGACGAGGCATGTGACCAGTTAAAGGGTCCTCGGTCAGCAGGCCTACATCGACATGGTCCTTAATCGACTCAGACGGAGACACTACACCGAGACTCTCTTCTCGTGCCAGTCACCCGCCCGATCTCAGCTTAATCATTTCAACCCAAAGTTTGGTACCTGACAGAGGTACATCTTTTCCGATGTTGAACCCATCATGGCCATGATGGATCCACCATCAAGTTTTATTTTCAAAAACATCCCTCCCACTTTGCCACATCATCTTTTGTAAAAACAAAACCTTTTGTTTTGCTAGAGCAAGACTAAGCATAGTAAAAACCTTTTGTAAAACAGGGATTCAAGGAAGGTAATCAAATTCAAGGAAGGTAATGCAGGAATTGTTTTAACATTCAACTCCTATCACCTAATGCATCAAGCAAGTGAGAAAGAATTTAAAAGAATCAAGGAGGTGGCAAATGCATCGAGGCTTGCCTTGGTTTATAGGTGAATCAGGCTCAGATCCGTAGATATCAAAATAAAAACAGCTGCCTGCCTGATGTTCTTGAGGTGGTGGTGGTGAAGTCTTCTCTCCTTCTTCTTCAACTTCTTCTTCGTTTTCTAAATATAACCATACATAATAATGAATGCCCATGTAATGCTCATGAGAATGCAAAGATAATAAAGGTTTATTATCTAAAGTCTTGAATACAATTTTCCTTCACGGATCTCCGTGAACTTAGGGTTTCCGGAGTTAGTAAAGGAATTCAAAGGGCAGGGGGTAGGGTTTTGGGTTTCTAATTATCAAACAAGGTCCAAATCATACCAAACTCTACCCAAGGCTTCTAAATAATGTATAAGGGTCATCTAAAAAGTTTGGGGATTTTTGGAATTATTATTTATTTTCTAAAATCCAGGAACAAGGTTTTAGGCTATTTTAAATGCTATAAAACTCCATATTTGACCTAAAAATCATGAAACTATTTTTATTAAATTCTATGAAAAATTAGGAATCTAGCAAAATTGGTTTGACATTTTTACCATCTTTCTACAATTTTATAAAATTGTTTTAATCCTGGCAGAAAAAGAAAAAGAAAATCTATGAACAGTATTGGGCCGAAAGCAACCCAAGCGGCCCAGCCTACACAGGAAAACACGTGCCCGCGCCGCGCCTGAGAGTTTTGCGAATAAGCCCCTGCTGTTTTGAATAACCTGAACTGGGTGCCCTATACTATTCTAATGAGTCACTGACGATTTCTAAGGAACCCCCCCCCCCCATGTTCTAACTCTTCGCAGACCGAGGTCCACGACGAGGAATAGCACTCGCCAAACTTTGGCGAGCCTATTCCGGCCGGATGCTGCCACGGCTGGAGCTCTCGTGCGATAGAGACCAAATTAGACCTCTACCGCACACTTCCCCTCAATCAATTTCATCATCGGGACTTTGAATCAACCAGTCCACGGTGACAGGGCGGATGATCGGAGGGATGAACACGTTCCGACCAACCGACGGCGTGGATGACCAAATTGAAGCTTGGGAAGCATCACGGGTTTACCAGAGGTGATGCACACACCAGAATTTGGACTAGGCATGAACAGAAACGTGGGTCGACGGAGAGGGTGTCACGGCGGCGTTCTACAGAGCAGGTGCGTGTTCCGGTGAAAGGCTTCGGCCGAACTTCAATTAGTCGGTACTGAGAGCAATAGGAGGCTACAAACAAGCTAGAACAGGGAGCAATTGGGAAGTTACTAACCCGAAGAGCGCTGACCATGGTGGAGTTCTTCACGGCGGAGTTAAGAACAGGGAGGAGGGAATTTGTGGGCTGTGTGAGTTCTCCGGTGAAATTGAGTCGATTGCTCAGTTACTGAGGTGCAGGATGTGGTGAAGAAGCGGAATCCGGGCTCAATTTATAGGCCATCGACCGGAATCGGAGGAGGAGCGCGGATTCCAGATCGCGCTGGCGAGCTTATCGTGCGGGCGGAGCCACGGCGATGGTCCGACGACCACCGTTTAACCGGGCAGCGCCACCTCAGTGATTCTCCGCCACATCGCCGAGGATCTTTACCGCGGTCGCCGACCCATCCCGACCGACGTGGCGTTCTTATTGCCGGTGAGGTTCTGATCTTTATCCCCCCTCGTGATGCACTGTACCATTGCAAGCCTAATTCAGTGCGCCTGACAGCCCAAGTTTAGGGTTAAATCTCTCTTAATTTCTGTGGTAACACACCTAAAGTTCTGTAGCAAAGTTGTAGACCAAGGATTCGGCTACAATTTTGCCACAGCAACTAAGACTAAATTCCTACTAGATCATGCTTATAATCGGGCCCTAACTTCATGCCACCTCACTGTCAGGCCAAAATTCAGTTTTCAGACAGCCTGACAGCCCATCTTTGGGTGTAATTATCTCCGGCTTCTTCATAACAACCATGCTTACACTCTTAAGCAAAGTTATTCTCCTTTGATAGGTCTACAATATTGATGTGGTGACCTAGGGTAAGTTCTCAATAATTTGGAAGATATAGAGCTCCAAAGTTGAGTCAATGTCACTTAATTTCAGACTTAGGTTTATAGGGTTTAAGTGGTGCTTTTTGCAAATAGGCCCAAAACTTAGGGTTTAACTTGCAAATTCACATATTTGTGAACCATATAACTTAAAACACCTTACTTTACTAGTTTTTGCACTTTAGTCCAAAAGTGCATCAATTTTGCACTTAGCCCCCTAGGGTTTAGGTTTAGGGTTTTCCAGGGTCCTTTTTAGGGTTTTTGGTAGTTCAGGGGTGTGAATGTAATTTAGATCCTTCTTAGTAACATTTTCTAACTATTCACTTAAGCTTTAGGGTTTTCTCTATTTGGTTTTTGTTTTACCCTTCTAATCCTCATTTAGGGTTAAGTACCCTACTCCAGGGTTTTATTTGTAAAACACCATATCAATACAACTTGTTTGAAATTTTTGCCTAGTGAATGCATTCTAGGTGTATCAAACATATGAAATGCTAATGCTGATGATGTTATGCTCAAGTTTTAGTGATAGTAACACCAGGGGTGTTACAGGCACCGATCTATCCTGGGACGAGCTGGCAGTCCTGGTGGGAGGGATTACTGGGGAGACTTTTGTCCCTGAGTCCCTGATACTCACCTAGATCATCCCGGCGCTCTGCGATGACTCAGGGCTGAGGACGGCGATCCTGGCCACGCTGCCGACCCTCGACGATAGCGGCGTGGCGGTTCGCCAGACCGACGGTCGGGACCCCCTCTGCGGGATACGAATCTCCGATGCACCGGCTGGAGGTCCCCAGCCCGCCAGTATGGCTCCTAGCGCCAATCCCGCCGTGGCCTCTAGCCCCTTGGACAAGGGCAAAGGGGCTGCGAGCAGTGCCTCCGCCCCAGGTAGCTCCGGGGGGTCGGAGGAGGAGATGCGACGCATGCTACGTCGTGCTAACGGGTCGCTTGTTTTGGACCCCCCTAGAAGCGCCAGAGGACTGCTGGTGGGGCCGAGGAGGCCAGCTCCCAGGCCCACGACGCGAGAGGCACGTCAGTCCTCCGGTCCCGCCGCCACCACCACCATATGGGGGTGATCACCCCCAGGGGCACCAGCAGCAGCAACAGCAACAACAGCAACAACAACAACAGCAGCGGTCGCCCCGCTTCCAGGGTCACTGGAAAGTCTGGGGCCCCAAGTAAGTGTAGCCGCTTTTTCTATGAGTCTAATCATCATGCCGACAAGTCTTAACCCATCATCTGTTCGCCAGGGCTTCTTCTCCCAAGGTCACGCCTCCTCCGCCAGATACCAGGCCCACCGATGGGTCTGGCTCTCAGCAGCAGGAATCTGCTGAGAGTGGTGCCGGTGGACCGCCCCCAGCTACTGCTAAGACAGCGCCAGCGACTTCCCATGCCCCAGCCGGGGGTCCAGTGGCAGCGACGCCAGCGTCAGGCGGCGTCGCAGTGGTGGAGGAGATCCTAGCTGGGGGATTCGCGCCCACTCTCGACACTGGGGGTGATGCAGGAGGCGCGTCCAGCTCCAACCCCCCGCCTGCTCTGGAGGAGATGGAGGTGGTGTTTGGGCGGCGACTCCGGTTGGGTGCTGAGCAAGAAGCTGCGCCAGTCCCCCTCCCCCGCATGTTGTCCCATGCCCACCAGGTCCTTAGTGACACTTGGGCAGCAATCTTGCGGGAGTGGGAGGCGCTTGAGGCCAAGCACCAGCGCCTCAGTGACTGGCGCACCCAACTGGAGGAGCGCACCAAGACGGTGTCCCGCCAGTTCATCTCCGGGCGGTCCCAACTCGAGCGGGACCGCAAGGAGTACAAGAGGGACCTCTAGAGGGTGTGTGCCAGGGAGCTGGAGGCGCACCGGAGGGAGAAGAAGGTGGCTAGGAGGGAGGAAGCCGTGTCCCAGAGGGAGGCCCTCACGACAGAGTTCCAGGCCAAGCTAAGTGCCCTGGACCAGACATTGGAAGCCTAGCGGGCCTAGCAGGTCAAGGCTGTGGAAAGGCTACAGAGATGGCAGCAAGAGCTCAAGGGCAAGGCCAGCGACGCCACCCTTGCCAAGGAAAATCTGAAGGCGAAGGAACAGTCCTTGGACAGGCGGGAGACGGACCTCGCCAGGCGAGAGACGGATCTCGCCTTTAGGGAAGAAATGCTCACCTGGCGAGGCAAGTTGTTGGCCGAGCACGAGTTCGAGGTGGACGAGAAAGAGAGGAAGCTAGAGGAGCAGATCCGCCAGTTCAATGCGGCGCAGGCGGTGCTAGGGCCCCAGGCCATGGAGGCCATCAGGAAGGCCCTTGAGGATCTCCAGGCAAAGCACCGAGCCGGGGTCTAGCGCATCGCTGAGTGGGCCGGCGAGGCAAGCACGGCACTGGTGCCACTAGGGATGAGCCCCATTCCAGTGTCGGAGCTGCCGGCATCGATCTCCGATGCCCTCCCGGTGCTGGACTCCGTCGCTGATCGCCTCTGACGCCTGGATCAGATCCTCGGTGCCCTTCTGGAGGCAGAGGGTAGCAAGCTCTGCCGGGCGGTGGTTGAATATGTCCTGACGTGCTTCCGGAGTCACGACCCCACCATATCCTTGGCGCCGGTGATCGCTGGTCCGGTACCCGCCACAGAAGACGCCGCCCGGGAGAGCGTACAAGACGCCGTGGAGCTGGTGGCCGAGCGCTTCCAGCGTGATCCTGCTGACGACGAGTAGCCGAATATGCAGAGACAAGGCGAGGGTTCCGCTGGGAGGCGGCTGTAATAATTTTTGGTCTTGTAACATATTCTAAGAACCGTTTAATCAAGTAAAACTGGAAGTTATCTTGTATGTTATTTGTCCTTGCTGTGTGTAGCGTTATCAACTTTGCCCGGGTACTTGTACTTGGCCCCCCTGGGAGGTAGGCTCGACGTGTCGAGGCTGGATACTAGTATACCAAAGAGAAAATTGGTTGCCGGTCCCTAGGAGGTAGTCTCTACGGTTTGAGACTACCTGCGTCCGGATTGGGACCTGGACCTGCACACAGCTTCGGCTTTGAAGTGTTAGGAGCGCACCCATAGGACCCATCGTCTGATATCTGTCATCCTTTGATTCATGCAATAGGACCTATAGGATTTAGCCTGGGAAGCCAAGCCGTATGCCCGGACCCACAGGATCATAGTTCCAAATACTAGGGTGCCCGTTGCAGAGCGGTGGAGCGTGCAGGCTTAGGGTACGGAACCATGCTAAGAGGCTACACAACTCCGAACCACTCCAGGAGACGAGCACCTATTCTCTAGAACTGGTCCGCAGGTTGCCGGAACCCCCTGTAGCAGTAGAGGGATCCTGAACTGCAAGCCTGGCTACTCAATTCGGATGTCATCATACCAGCAAGGTGGGAAACTGTATGGGTGGGATAGATAAAAAATAATGCGTGTAAACTGAAGTAGAATAAAACTATCACAAAAGCACATCCAGGGGTAAATCTTTTCCTTATAACTCGATATACATGGGTGTAGACCAACAGACGGGTTTACGAGGGGTGGGCCTCACCGGATTGACGTACACATATGCGTAACATAGTTACAAAGGAAGAAAACTCAACCCCAGTTTTGCTATTATGGATAGAACTTACGGAGATGCTCTATATTCTAGGGATTAGGAAGAGGTACTCCTTATGTTGTGGCAAGGCGGACGCACCCGGGTCGGCATATTTCCGTCACCTTGAAGGGTCCTTCCCAACTGGGGGAGAGTTTGTGGAGCCCTTCTCGGTTCAATACTCGCCTTAGGACTAGGTCCCCGACCCTAAGCTTCCTACTATGCATAAACCGTTGGTGGTAGCGCCTGAGCGCTTGGTTGTACCGTACATTTCGGATCACCGCTTGCCATCTGTGTTCGTCAATGAAGTCCACGTCCTCACGTCGTAGCTGTTCCTGCATAGACTCATCAAAAGACTGGACCCATGGGGAGCCCATAATGATTTCTGGGGGAAGACAGGCTTCAGCCCCGTAGACCAGGAAGAACGGGGTCCCCCGGTAGCTTGGCTGGGTGTGGTCCGATTCCCCATAGTATGGACGGAAGCTTGTTGACCCAATTTGCACCATGCTTTTCAAGCAGTCATAGGTGCGTGTCTTGAGTCCCCTGAGGATTTCTGCATTTGCCCTCTCAGCTTGGTCGTTGCTCCTAGGATGAGCCATAGACGCAAAGCAGAGCTGGGTGCCGATGCCCTCGCAATACTCTTGGAAGAGCCGACTTTTGAAATAGGTCCCATTGTCCGTAATACGGCTTGGGACCCCAAATATGCAGATAATCGACTTGAGGAAGGCAACAGTAGCACCCTGGGTGATACTGACCACAGGGGTGGCCTCTGGCCACTTTGTGAACTTGTCGATGGCAACGAAGAGAGGAAACGGTACCCGCCGACAGCCTTGGGGAATGGTCTCAGGATATCCACCCCCATATAGCGAATGGCCAGGGGGGTGGAATCATTTGTAGAGCCTGAGCCGGTGTGTGTATCTGCTTTGCATGGAACTGACATGCTTTGCAGGACTTTACCAACTCAGCTGCATCCTAGAGAGCGGTTGGCGAGTAGAAGCCGTGCCGGAAGGCCTTACCAACTAGTGTGCGGGATGAGGAATGACTTTCGCACTCACCTCCATGGATCTCCACGAGCATCTCACGGCCCTCTCCGGGTTGATGCACCGCATGAGAATGTCGTTGGCGCCACGGCGGTATAGATCCCCTTCTACCACTGTGTATCGTTTAGCCAACCGCACTATGCTCTCTGCGGACACATGATCTTCAGGAAGGATATTTTCCTTTAGGTAGTCCCGGATCTTAGAGATCCATGCCTCGGGACCACTCTGAGCTAATGGCTGTGGCACTAAGAGATTGGCAGGACCCTCTATAGCACACACAATCTTTGGTGGGTTCTGCAGATGGTACGCCACTGGGACCGCTAGCTTCGAGGTGCTAGTCTCACCCCCTTCGCCCGGTTCGGCAGGCTAGGCAATGGGTCTCAGCAGCCGTCTTTCGAAGACACCCTCGGGCACGGGTGCCCAACCTTGAGGAACATGTTGCAGTTCCAGGGCAATGAAGTCCTTTTCTAGATTCCTTACATGGAGGAGGTAAGCTGCGAGCCTGGGCTCATTGCAGCTACATTCTCTGCGGACCTGCTTGATGATCAGCTGGGAGTCCCCTTCACGAGGAGCAGGCGGATCCCTAGGGATAGGGCCACAGACAAGCCGAAGATCAGTGCCTCGTACTCTGCCATGTTGTTGGTGGCCTTGAACTCAAGGTGCACCATGTACTTCACTTGATCTCCGCTTGGGTCGATGAGGACCACTCCAGCACCGCCACCCTGCTGGCGGGCGGACCCGTCGAAGAAGAGTGTCCAATGGGGCTTGGTGAAGATCGGAGCCCTGGGCTCCGTAGGTGTGGGGTCCGAATTGGGATCCGGACCCCCAGGAGCGCTCGGGGAAGGGGTCCATTCCGTGATGAAGTCAGCCAGAACTTGGCTCTTGACAGCGTGGTGAGGCTGGAAGTCCAGTTGGAACTCAGCAAGCTCCGCAGCCCACTTGGCGATGTTGCCTATGGCGTTAGAATTGTGGAGGATGGCCCTTAACGGGAAAGAGGTCACCACCGTGACCCTGTGTGCCTGAAAATAGTGGCGCAACTTCCTGGACGCAACAAGTACAACATAGATAAGCTTGTGTGTCTCAAGGTACCTGGCCTTTGCCTCATGGAGGACTTTGCTGACGTAGTAGACCGGCTTCTGGATGGTTTCGAACCCCTGCGGTTGGTCCCGAGTCCTCAAACTCTTGACCTTCCATCAGTGTTGTGGTGGCCGGACCACCACCTTCCCCTAGGGGAACTTTTTGACTCCCCTGGAGATGTTGTGCTGTCCTTTCAACGACTAGCACCATGCTCACCGCCTCTGTAGCCGCTGCAATGTATAAGTACAACGGCTCCCCTGGCTCCGGAGCTACCAATATCGGTAGGGACACAAGGTGCTGCTTCAACTCTTGAAAGGCTCGTTCTGCCCCCTCGGTCCAAGAGAATGGGCCGGACTTTGTAAGAGCTTGAAGAAGGGTAGAACCCTCTCAGCCAGCCTTGAGATGAAGCGGCTAAGGGTGACCAGTGACCCTGTAAGTAGGGGTGGATGTCGAGCTGGCTCGGCTCGACTCGACTCGAGCTGGCTCGTTAAGATAACGAGCTGGCTCGGCTCGACTCGTTATGTTAACGAGCTAAAGATCTAACTCGGCTCGACTCGTTTGCCAACTCGAGCTGGCTCATTTAGCTCGTGAGCCAGCTCGATAATACCATGTCTAGTGTCTACGAACGAATATAAAAACATGTAGCAAAAGACAAGAAGTATATATTTAGAAAAAAGAATAGAGTTTGCAATTTAATATTCCACACTCAACAAAGAACAAGATTAACTATAGTAGAGTACAAGATAAACTATTTTGGATCGGAGATTATTGTGATTTGACTAATTACTCCAACTCGTTTGGCTCGTGAGTCAACTCACGAGCCAGCTCGAGCTGGCTCGTTATCATAACGAGTTGAAATACAAGCTCAACTCGTTACAAATTATAAACGAGTCGAGTTGAGTCGAGCCACTATCGAGTCGAGTCGAGCGAGTTAAACTACTACGAGTTTTTTGTCTAGCCCTACCCGTAAGCTTCTGGACGTCCTTGATCTGGGCCGGAGGCCTCATTGCCTCAATTGCTTTGATCTTCTCCGGGTTTGCTTCAATGCCCCGGTGCGAAACCAGGAATCCCAGCAACTTCCCTGCGGAGACACCAAAGACGCACTTTTCTGGGTTCAGCTTCGTGCGCGTTGCCCGCAGCTTGTCAAAGACCAAGGTTAAGTCTTCCACTAGGGTCGACCCTCTCTTAGTCTTGACCATGATGTTATCGACGTATATCTCTATCCTATCCCTAATCAAGTCACCAAAGGTCTTACTCATCGCCCGTACAAATGTTGGCAAGGCATTTTTCAGACCGTAAGGCATTACAACATAACAGTAAAGCTCATCCACAGTTACAAAAGCAGTATGCTTCCTATCTTGCCTAGACATCTGGATCTGATGGAAACCAGAGTAAGCATCTAAGAAGGACAAGAGGTCGCACCTGGAGGTAGAATCCACTATTTGATCTATTCGTGGAAGTGGATATGGGTCCTTGGGACAAGCCTTATTAAGGCTGGTGTAGTCGATGCACATCCGAAGCTTCTCGTTAGCCTTGGGAACAATGACTGGATTGGCCAGCCATACTGGGTGATGGACCTCTTCGATGAAGCCAGCATGTAGCAGCTTCCAGACCTCCTCACGGATGAAATCCTGCCGCTCAATGGACTGTCTCCGAGGCTTCTGACTCACCGGTTTGGCGTCAGGGTGGATCTTCAGATGGTGCTCAATCACCTCCCTAGGGATCCCAAGCATCTGCGACGGTTCCCATGCGAATACGTCGGCACTTGCCTGGAGGAAGGTGACGAGCGCGATTTCCTATTTCTCCCCCAGATTACCCGCGATGCGAGTGGTCTGGGAGGAATACACGCCGACCTGAATGGTCTTGACGGGACCGTCGTCTGCTCCAGATGGTTGCACCTTAGGCACTTGGTAGATGCCTTGGTACAGGAAGTCGAGGGGTCCCTCCCCCCGTCATCTGGGCGAGCAGTTTCTGCCACCAGGGCATGCAACTTCTCGACAGCTGCAAGCGCAGCGGCGCGGTCACCCCACATGGTGAGGACCCTAGTAGGGGACGGCATCTTGAGGACCAAGTACCTGTAATGGGCAATGGCCACGAACCGGTACAGGGCCGGTCTGCCAATGATGGCATTGAAAGGGAGGTTAACCTCCGCAACGTCGAACTGGATGTTCTCAATGTGGAAGTTCTCCTCCATCCCAAATGTTACCGGGAGTGCGATGCTCCCAAGGGGATACACCGGTTGAGGGCCCACTCCGGAGAACGGACGAGAGGGTCCCAGTCGGGATCCTAGGATCTGCAGCTGCTTGAAGGCAGCATGGCTGATGACGTTGAGCCCAGCCCCACCGTCAATCAGGACATGATGCAGCCTCATGTTGGCGATGACAGGGGAGGTGATGAGTGGTAGTATACCGGCCCCTGCTGAAAGGGAATTAGGCTTACATCTAGTTCCTAAATAATTTTGGTGGTTGAATTGCCCAACACAAATAATTGGACTAACTAGTTTGCTCTAGTGTACAAGTTATACAGGTGCCAAAGGTTCACACTTAGCCAATAAAAAGACCAAGTATTGGGTTCAACAAAAGAGCAAAGGGGCAACCGAAGGCACCTCTGGTTTGGCGCACCGGACTGTCCGGTGTGCCACCGGACAGTGTCCGGTGCACCACCGGACATGTCCGATGCACCAGAGGACTCCAACTCAAACTCGACGCCTTCGGGAAATTCCAGAGGCAACTCCGCTATAATTCACCGGACTGTCCGGTGTACACCGGACAGTGTCCGGTGCTCCAAGGAAGAGCGGCCTCAGGAACTCGCCAGCTTCGGGAATTCATTTCAGCTGCTCCGCTATAATTCGGACTGTCCGGTGTACACCGGACTGTCCGGTGTAACTACGGGGCAACGACTACGACGGCGCCAACGGCTACCTGCAGCGCATTTATTGCGCGCCAGCGCGCGCAGAGGTCAGGCACGCCCATGCTGGCGCACCGGACACTCTACAGTACATGTCCGGTGCGCCACCGGACATCCAGGCGGGCCCAGAAGACAGAGCTCCAACGGTCGGAACCCAACGGCTTTGGTGACGTGGCTGGCGCACCGGACTGTCCGGTGCACCATACGACAGACAGCCTCCACCAAACGGCTAGTTTGGTGGTTGGGGCTATAAATACCCCCAACCACCCCACATTCAAGTCATCCAAGTTTTCCACTTCTCAACTACTTACAAGAGCTCTAGCATTCAATTCTAGACACACCAAAGTGATCAAATCCTCTCCAAACTCCACACAACGCCCTAGTGATTATTGAGAGAGATTTGCTTGTGTTCTTTCGAGCTCTTGCGCTTGGATTGCTTTCTTTCTTGATTCTTTCTTGCGATCAAACTCACTTGTAATTGAGGCAAGAGACACCAATCTTGTGGTAGTCCTTGTAGGAACTTTGTGTTCCAAGTGATTGAGAAGAGAAAGCTCACTCGGTCCGAGGGACCGTTTGAGAGAGGGAAGGGGTTGAAAAGACCCGGCCTTTGTGGCCTCCTCAACGGGGAGTAGGTTTGAGAGAACCAAACCTCGGTAAAACAAATCCGCGTGTCTCACTTCACTATTCGCTTGCGATTTGTTTTGCACCCTCTCTCGCGGACTCTATTATATTTCTAACGCTAACCCGGCTTGTAGTTGTGTTTATATTTGTAAATTTTAGTTTCGCCCTATTCACCCCCCCCCCCCTCTAGGCGACTTTCAATTGGTATCAGAGCCCGGTGCTTCATTAGAGCCTAATCGCTCGAAGTGATGTTGGGAGATCACACCAAGAGGGAGATGGAGACCGGCGACAAGCCAACTACGAGTCACGGGAGCACTTCATTGGAAGAGTCCCGCACCAAGAGGAAGGAGAAGAAGAAGGACTCCTCCAAAGGGAAGAAGTCTTCTTCACACTCCAAAGGGAAGGAGAAGAATCCTCTTCTCACCACAAAGAGAAGAAGGAGAAATCTTCTTCCCACAAGCCGCATCGGAGTGGGGACAAGAAGAAGAGGATGAGGAAGGTGGTCTACTACGAGACCGATTCTTCGTCAACATCCACCTCCGGCTCCGACACGGCATCCGTCACTTCTAAGCGCCAAGAGCGTAAGAAGTATAGTAAGATCCCCCTACGCTACCCTCGCATTCCTAAACATACACCTTTACTTTCTGTCCATTAGGCAAACCACCAACGTTTGATGGTGAAGATTATGCTATGTGGAGTGATTTAATGCGATTTCATCTAACCTCACTCCACAAAAGTATATGGGATGTTGTTGAGTTTGGTGTACAGGTACCAACCGTAGGGGATGAAGACTATGATGAGGACGAGGTGGCCCAAATCGAGCACTTCAACTCTCAAGCTACAACCATACTCCTCGCCTCTCTAAGTAAGGAGGAATACAACAAGGTGCAAGGGTTGAGGAATGCAAAGGAGATTTGGGACCTACTCAAGACCGCGCACGAGGGTGATGAACTAACCAAGATCACCAAGCGGGAAACGATCGAGGGGGAGCTCGGTCGCTTCCGTCTTCGCCAAGGAGAGGAGCCACAAGATATGTACAACCGGCTCAAAACCTTGGTGAACCAAGTGCGCAACCTCGGGAGCAAGAAATGGGATGACCACGAGGTGGTTAAGGTTATTTTAAGATCGCTTATTTTCCATAACCCTACTCAAGTACAATTAATTCGTGGCAACCCAAGATATACACTAATGACTCCCGAGGAAGTTATCGGGAATTTTGTGAGCTTTGAATGTATGATCAAGGGCTCAAAGAAGATCAATGAGCTTGATGATCCCTCCACGTCCGAAGCACAACCGATGGCATTTAAGGCGACGGAGGAGAAGAAGGAGGAGTCTACACCGAGTAGACAACCAATTGACGCCTCCAAGCTCGACAATGAGGAGATGGCTTTAATCATCAAAAGCTTTCGCCAAATCCTCAAGCAACGGAAGGGGAAGGATTACAAATCCCGTTCCAAGAAGGTTTGCTACAAGTGTGGTAAGCCCAATCACTTTATTGCTAAATGTCCATTATCAAGTGACAGTGACAGGGATAACGACAAGAAGGGCAAGAGGAGAGAAAAGAAGAAGTACCACAAGAAGAGGGGAGGCGATGCCACGTGTGCCGCGAGTGGGACTCCGACGAGAGCTCCACCGAGTCCTCCTCCGATGAGGACGCCGCCAACATCGCCGTCACCGAGGGACTCCTCTTCCCCAACATCGGCCACAAGTGCCTCATGGCAAAGGACGGCAAAAGGAAGAAGGTTAAATCTAAATCCTCCACTAGATATGAGTCTTCTAGTGATGAAAATGCTAGTGATGAGGAGGATAACTTGCGTACCCTTTTTGCCAACCTTAACATGGAACAAAAGGAAAAATTAAATGAATTGATTAGTGCTATTCATGAGAAGGATGATCTTGGACTCTCAAGAGGACTTCCTTATTAAGGAAAACAAAAAGCATGTTAAGGTTAAAAATGCTTATGCTCTACAAGTTGAAAAATGTGAAAAATTGTCTAGTGAGCTAAGCACTTGCCATGAGACCATTGACAACCTTAGAAATGAAAATGCTAAATTAATTGCTAAGGTTGATTCCCATGTTTGTATTGATTCAATTCCCAATCCTAGAGATGATAATGTTGATTTGCTTGCTAGGATTGATGAATTGAATATTTCTCTTGATAGCCTTAGGATTGAAAATGAAAAGTTAATCGCTAAGGCTAAAGATTTTGATGTTTGCAATATTACTATTTCCGACCTTAGAACTAAGAATGATATGTTGCATGCTAAGGTTGTAGAATTAAAATCTTGCAAACCCTCTACATCTACCGTTGAGCACACTTCTATTTGTACTAGATGTAGAGATGTTGATATCAATGCTATTCATGGTCACATGGCTTTAATTAAACAACAAAATGATCATATAGCAATATTAGATGCTAAAATTGCCGAGCATAACTTAGAAAATGAAAAGTTTAAATTTGCTAGAAGTATGCTCTATAATGGGAGACGCCCTGGCATCAAGGATGGCATTGGCTTCCAAAGGGGAGACAATGTCAAACTTAATGCCCCTCCTAGAAATTTGTCTAACTTTGTTAAGGGCAAGGCTCCCATGCCTCAGGATAACGAGTGTCGGGGACCATAATTAGGGGTACCCTCAAGGCTCCTAATTCTCAGCTGGTAACCCCCCATCAGCATAAAGCTGCAAAGGCCTGATGGGTGCGATCAAGTCAGGGATCAGTCCATTCGAGGGACTCGATCACGCCTCGCCCGAGCCTAGCCTCGGACAAGGGCAGCCGACCCCGGAGGATCTCTGCCTCGCCCGAGGCCCCCCTCCAGCGGCGAACACGTTCCCGGCTCGCCCGAGGCCCTGTCTTCGCCAAGAAGCAACCCCGACCAAATCGCAGGAGCATTTAATGCAAAGGTGGCCTGACACCTTTATCCTGACGCGCGCCCCTCAGCTGACAGAGCCGAAGTGACCGCCGTCACTTCGCCGCTCCACTGGCCGGTCTGACAGAAAGACAGCACCGCCTGCGCCGCTCCGACTGCGGTGCCACTTGACAGAGTGAGGCTGACAGGCAGTCAGGCCCGACCGCACACCATAGGAAACTCCGCTCCGCCCGACCCAGGGCTCGGACTCGGGCTAAGCCCCGGAAGACGGCGAACTCCGCTTCGCCCGACCCAGGGCTCGGACTCGGGCAAAGCCCCGGAAGACGGCGAACTCCGCTCCGCCCGACCCAGGGCTCGGACTTGGGCTAAGCCCCGGAAGACGGCGAACTCCGCTCCGCCCGACCCAGGGCTCGGACTCGGGCAAAGCCCCGGAAGACGGCGAACTCCGCTCCGCCGGCCCAGGGCTCGGACTCGGGCAAAGCCCCGGAAGACGGCGAACTCCGCTCCGCCCGACCCAGGGCTCGGACTTGGGCTCAGCCCCAGAAGACGACGAACTCCGCTTCGCCCGACCCCAGGACTCAAATTCTGCCCTGGCCTCAGCCAACGGCCTCCGCCTCGCCCGACCTAGAGGCTCGGACTCGACCTCGGCCACGGAAGATGGACTCGACCTCGACCTCGGAGGAGCCTCCACATCGCCCAACCTAGGGCGCGGACCGGCCACGTCAACAGGAGGCACCATCATTACCCTACTCCAAGCTGACTCAGGCTACGGGGAACAAGACCGGCGTCCCTTCTGGCTCGCTCCACCAGATAGGCGATGATGGCGCCCCGCACGTTCCCTGACGATGGCGGCTCTCGGCCCCCTTACAAAAGCAAGAGGACGTTAGCAAGGACTCGACGGCCCCGACAGCTGTCCCTCCGCCAGGCTCCAGCACTCCTCCGACGGCCACGACATCACACAAACCGGTCGCCAAAATCTCTCCGGCCGCCACGATGGCGTGTACTTAGGGCACTAGCTCTCCTCCGCTAGACACGTAGCACTCTGCTACACCCCCCATTGTACACCTGGACCCTCTCCTTACGCCTATAAAAGGAAGGGCCAGGGCCCTCTTAGAGAAGGTTGGCCGCACGGGGACGAGGACGGGACGGGCGCTCGCGTGAGGCCACTCGCTCCTTCCCCCGTGTGGACGCTTATAACCCCCTACTGCAAGCGCACCCGACCTAGGCGCGGGACGAACACGAAGGCCGCGGGATTTCCACCTCTCTCACGCCCATCTCCGGCCACCTCACTTCCCCCCTTCGCGCTCGGCCTCGCGTCGACCCATCTGGGCTGGGGCACGCAGCAACACTTCACTCGTCGGCTCAGGGACCCCCCAGTCTCGAAACGCCGACAGTTGGCGCGCCAGGTAGGGGCCTGCTACGTGTTGACAAACAGCTTCCCGTCAAGCTCCAGATGGGTAGTCTCCAGCAACCTCTCCGGCCCGGGACGGTGCTCCGTTTCGGGAGCCTTGAGTTCATGTCCCTCGACGGCAGCTACGACATGATACTCTTTCCACCGCCGGGCGACAGCGACAGTGGCGGCCGACAGTCCGCCGCCGGCGGCGGGATCGACGACGTCTTCCCCGTGTGGTGGAAGAACAACCTTCGAGCTCGCCCCGTCCTCTTCCCCGTCGATGGAGGAGGAGGAGGCGGGGCAACCAAGGCCAAGCAGGAGGCGGCGCCTCGTCGGCCGTCGAGCGAGTCGACAACGCCAGCACTCCAACGGGGGGCGCACCGGGCATCGGCCTCGCGCTTGAGACGAAGACGAGCGCTGTCTCCCCGTGACGCGTCAATCCCGAGCAAACGGACGACGCCAGCACGCTCGCGAAAGGCTTGCTGGGTGTCGCCCTCGTACCTGAGACGACGGTGCAGTCAGTCCCCGATGTGACCTCATCACCGCCCGTCGACCAAGAGGTACCGACCGATTCCCATCTCACGCCTCTCGGATTTAGCCTCGACCCGCCTAGCGGCTCGCTTTGGCGGACGCTTTCATATAGGCGAATTCGAACCCTCTGGGGTTTTGTATGCGGTAACCTTGGGACCGGCTAACGGACGTCTCGACCTACGGGCCCTCCGGGTCCGAGGAAGACGACGAGCCCAGCTTCCATTGGGATTTCTCCAGACTTGGCAACCCCAGTGCCATGCGGGACCTCATGACCGCATGTGACTACTGCCTTTCTGACTGTTCCGACGGTAGCCGTAGCCTCGGTGACGAGGACTACGGCCCGAGCCGCAAATGTTTCCACGTCGATCCAGGGGGTCCCTCCGAAGTCAACCATCTCGGCATGCCGGAGGACGGTGATCTCCCTAGGCCGGTGCCGCGTTGACATCCCGCGGGAGCTAGCTGTGTCCCCGTTCCGGTGGGGGTCACGACCCACAACTCGAGCAAATCCGCGGGTGTAGGCCAGGCTCGACGAGGGAGCAGCGCTTGAGCCAATCCGTCGGGACGTCGGCAGGCATGGGCGGGCCAACCTCCGGCCGGAGAATGCGTCATCTACCCCAGGGCTTCCAGCACTGTATCGCCGACGATGTCAGGGTCAGGCCGCCACCCGCATCCAGTGGGGTCGGCCAGAACCTGGCTGCAGCAGCAATGCTCCTCCGCGCGATGCCGGAGCCATCAACCACCGAGGGGCGGCGAATCTAGGGAGAACTCAAAGATCTCCTGGAAGGCGCCGCGGTCCGGCAGGCCGAGAGCTCCGCCTCCCGAAGGCAGGGGTACCCCTCGGAACATCATGCCGCGACTCCCCGATTCATGCGGGAAGCCTCGGTCTGCACCGGGCGCACGCGTAACACAGCGCCTGCGGCCCCTGGTCGCCTCAGCAACGACCACCATCACCGCGATCGTCGGGCCCACCTCGACGAGAGGGTGCGCCGAGGCTACCACCCCAGGCGTGGGGACGCTACGACAGGGGAGGATCGGAGTCCCTCGTCCGAACCACCCGGTCCGCAGGCCTTCAGCCGGGCCATACGACGGGCGCCGTTCCCGATCCGGTTCCGACCCCCGACTACTATCACAAAGTACTCGGGGGAGACGAGACCGGAACTGTGGCTCGCGGACTACCGTGCCTGCCAACTGGGTGGAACGGACGATGACAACCTATCATCCGCAACCTCCCCCTGTTCCTCTTCGACACCGCTCGCGCCTGGTTGGAGCACCTGCCTCCGGGGCAGATCTCCAACTGGGACGACCTAGTACAAGCTTTCGCCGGCAATTTCCAGGGCACGTACGTGTGCCCCGGGAATTCCTGGGACCTCCGAAGCTACCGACAGCCGGGAGAGTCTCTCCGGGACTACATCCGGCGATTCTCGAAGCAGCGCACCGAGCTGCCCAACATCACCGACTCGGACGTCATCGGCGCGTTCCTCGCCAGCACCACCTGCCGCGACTGGTGAGCAAGCTGGGTCGCAAGACCCCCACCAGGGCGAGCGAGCTGATGGACATCGCCACCAAGTTCGCCTCCGGCCAGGAGGCGGTCGAGGCTATCTTCCGGAAGGACAAGCAGCCCCAGGGCCGCCCATTGGAAGATGCCCCCGAGGCGTCAGCTCAGCGCGGCGCCAGGAAGAAGGGCAAGAAGAAGTCGCAAGCGAAACGCGACGCCGCCGACGCGGACCTTGTCGCCGCCGCCGAGTACAAGAACCCTCGGAAACCCCCCGGAGGTCCCAACCTCTTCGACAAGATGCTCAAGGAGCCATGCCCCTATCACCAGGGGCCCGTCAAACACACCCTTGAGGAGTGCGTCATGCTTCGGCGCCACTTCCGCAGGGCCGGGCCACTCGTGGAGGGTGGCAGGGCCCGCGACGACGACAAGAAGGAAGATCACCAGGCAGGAGAGTTCCCCGAGGTCCGCGACTGCTTCATGATATACGGCGGGCAAGCGGCGAACGCCTCGGCTCGGCACCGCAAGCAAGAGCGCCGGGAGGTCTGTTCGGTGAAGGTGGCGGCGCCAGTCTACCTAGACTGGTCCGACAAGCCCATCACCTTCGACCAAGCCGACCACCCCGACCATGTGCCGAGCCCGGGAAATACCCGCTCGTCGTCGACCCCGTCATCGGCGACGTCAGGCTCACCAAGGTCCTCATGGACGGAGGCAGCAGCCTCAACATCATCTACGCCGAGACCCTCGGGCTTCTGCGTATCGATCTGTCCTCAGTCCGGGCGGGCGCTGCGCCTTTCCATGGGATCATCCCTGGGAAGCGCGTCCAGCCCCTCGGACAACTCGATCTTCCCGTCTGCTTCGGAACACCCTCCAACTTCCGAGGGAGACCCTGACGTTCGAGGTGGTCGGGTTCCGAGGAACCTACCACGCGGTGTTGGGGAGGCCCTGCTACGCGAAGTTCATGGTCGTCCCCAACTACACCTACCTCAAGCTCAAGATGTCGGGCCCCAACGGGGTCATCACCGTCGGCCCCACGTACAAACACGCGTTCGAATGCGACGTGGAGTGCGTGGAGTACGCCGAGGCCCTCGCCGAGTCTGAGGCCCTCATCGCCGACCTGGAGAGCCTCTCTAAGGAGGTGCCAAAGCGTCATGCCGACAACTTTGAGCCGGCAAAGACGGTTAAGTCCGTCCCCCTCGACCCCAGCAGCGACGCCTCCAAGCAAGTCCGGATCGGCTCCGGGCTCGATCCCAAATAGGAAGCAGTGCTCGTCGACTTTCTCCGCGCAAACGCCGACGTCTTCGCGTGGAGTCTCTCGGACATGCCCGGCATACCGAGGGATGTCGCCGAGCACTCGCTGGACATCCGAGCCGGGGCCCGACCCGTCAAGCAGCCTCTGCGCCGATTCGACGAGGAGAAGCGCAGAGCCATAGGCGAGGAGATCAACAAGCTAATGGCGGCAGGGTTCATCAAAGAGGTATTCCATCCCGAATGGCTTGCCAACCCTGTGCTTGTGAGAAAGAAAGGGGGGAAATGGCGGATGTGTGTAGACTACACTGGTCTGAACAAAGCATGTCCGAAGGTTCCCTACCCTCTGCCTCGCATCGATCAGATCGTGGATTCCACTGCTGGGTGCGAAACCCTGTCTTTCCTCGATGCCTACTCAGGGTATCACCAAATCAGGATGAAAGAGTCTGACCAGCTCGCGACTTCTTTCATCACACCCTTCGGCATGTACTGCTATGTCACCATGCCGTTCGACTTGAGGAATGCGGGCGCGACGTACCAGCGGTGCATGAACCATGTGTTCGGCAAACACATTGGCCGCACGGTCGAGGCCTACGTCGATGACATCATAGTCAAGACAAGGAAAGCCTCCGACCTCCTCTCCGACCTTGAAGTGACATTCCGATGTCTCAAGGCGAAAGGCTTCAAGCTCAATCCTGAAAAGTGTGTCTTCGGGGTGCCCCGAGGCATGCTCTTGGGGTTCATCGTCTCTGAGCGGGGCATCGAAGCCAACCCGGAGAAGATCGCAGCCATCACCAGCATGGGGCCATCAAGGACTTGAAAGGCGTACAGAGGGTCATGGGATGTCTCGCGGCTCTGAGCCGCTTCATCTCACGCCTCGGCGAAAGAGGTCTACCTCTGTACCGCCTCTTAAGGAAGGCCGAGTGCTTCACTTGGACCCCTGAGGCCGAGGAAGCCCTCGGGAACCTGAAGGCGCTCCTCACGAAGGCGCCTATCCTGGTGCCCCCAGCTGCCGGAGAAGCCCTCTTGGTCTACGTCGCCGCGACCACTCAGGTGGTTAGCGCCGCGATTGTGGTCGAGAGGCAAGAAGAGGGACATGCATTGCCCGTTCAAAGGCTAGTCTACTTCGTCAGCGAGGTACTATCCGAAACCAAAATCCGCTACCCACAAGTTCAGAAGTTGCTGTACGCGGTGATCCTGACACGGCGGAAGTTGCGACACTACTTCGAGTCTCATCCGGTAACTGTGGTGTCATCCTTCCCCCTGGGGAGATCATCCATTGCCGAGAGGCCTCGGGTAGGATTGCAAAGTGGGCGGTGGAATCATGGGCGAAACAATCTCGTTCGCCCCTCGGAAGGCCATCAAATCCTAGGTCTTGGCGGACTTCGTGGCTGAATGGGTCGACACCCAGCTACCAACAGCTCCGATCCAACCGGAGCTCTGGACCATGTTCTTCGGGTCGCTGATGAAGACAGGAGCCGGCGCAGGCCTCTTCATCTCGCCCTCGGGAAGCACCTACGCTACGTGCTACGCCTCCACTTCCCGGCGTCCAATAATGTAGCTGAGTACGAGGCTCTGGTCAAACGGGTTGTGGATTGCCGTCGAGCTAGGGGTCCGACGCCTCGACGCTCGCGGTGACTCGCAGCTCGTCATCGACCAATTCATGAAGAACTCCCACTGCCGCGACCGAAGATGGAGGCCTACTGCGATGAGGTTCGGTGCCTGGAAGACAAGTTCTACGGGCTCGAGCTCAACCACATCGCTCGGTGCTACAACGAGACTGCGGACGAGCTGGCTAAAATAGCCTTAGGGCGAACGACGGTTCCCCCGGACGTCTTCTCCCGAGATCTGCATCAACCCTCCATCAAGATCGACGACGCACCCGAGCCTGAGGCACCCTCGGCCCAGCCCGAGGTACTCGGCACAGTCCGAGGCACCCTCGGCTCGGCCCAAGGCACCCTCGGTTCGGCCGAGGTACCCTCGGCCCCCGAGGGCGAAACGCTGTGCGTCGAGGGGGAGCAAAGCGGGGTCACGCCTGATCAAAACTGGCAGACCCCGTACCTGCAATATCTCCACCAAGGAGAGCTACCCCTTGACCGAGCCGAAGCTCGGCGGTTGGCGCGGCGCGCCAAGTCGTTCGTCTTGCTGGGAGAAGGGAAGGAGCTCTACCACCGCAGCCCTTCAGGCATCCTCCAGCGATGCATCTCCACCACCGAAGGTCAGGAACTCCTCCGAGAAATACACTCGGGGGCTTGCAGCCACCACGCAGCACCTTGAGCCCTTGTCAGAAATGCTTTCCGACAAGGTTTCTACTGGCCAACGGCGGTGGCCGACGCCACTAGAATTGTCCGCGCCTGCGAAGGGTGTCAGTTCTATGCAAGGCAAACCCACCTGCCCGCTCAGGCTCTGCAGACGATACCCATCACATGGCCTTTTGCTGTGTGGGGTCTGGACCTCGTCGGCCCCTTGAAGAAGGCACCCGGGGGCTACACGCACCTGTTGGTCGCCATCGACAAATTTTCCAAGTGGATCGAGGTCCGACCCCTGAACAGCATCAGGTCCGAGCAGGCGGTGGCGTTCTTCACCAACATCATCCATCGTTTCGGGGTCCCGAACTCCATCATCACCAACAACGGCACCCAGTTCACCGGCAGAAAGTTCCTGGACTTCTGCGAGGATCACCACATCCGGGTGGACTGGGCCGCCGTGGCTCATCCTATGACGAATGGGCAAGTAGAGCGTGCCAACGGCATGATTCTACAAGGACTCAAGCCTCGGATTTACAACGACCTCAACAAGTTCGGCAAGCGATGGATGAAGGAACTCCCCTCGGTGGTCTGGAGCCTGAGAACGACACCGAGCCGAGCCACGGGCTTCACGCCGTTCTTTCTAGTCTATGGGGCCGAGGCCATCTTGCCCACAGACCTAGAATACGGTTCCCCGAGGACGAGGGCCTATGACGACCAAAGCAACCAAGCTAGCCGAGAAGACTCGCTGGACCAGCTGGAAGAGGCTCGGGACAAGGCCTTACTACACTCGGCGCGGTACCAGCAGTCCATGCGACGCTACCACGCCCGAGGGGTCCGGTCCCGACCTCCAGGGTGAGCGACCTGGTGCTTCGGCTGCGACAAGACACCCGAGGTCGACACAAGCTCACGCCCCCCTGGGAGGGGCCGTTCGTCATCGCCAAAGTTCTAAAACCCGGAACATACAAGCTGGCCAACAATCAAGGCGAGGTCTACAGCAACGCTTGGAACATCCAACAGCTACGTCGCTTCTACCCTTAAGATGTTTTCAAGTTGTTCATATACCTTGCTCCCAGGCAAAGTTTAGTCATCAGGAAGGGTCAGCCTTGCCTCGGCAAAGCCCGACCCTCCCTCGGGGGCTAAAAGGGGGGAACCCCCTCTGCGTCGAAATTATCCTCGAAAAAAGATCTTTTCTGCCAGAATGTCTTTCGTGCTTTTCGACTACTTCGAAAGTGGATCCTGAAAACGACGGAGTACACGTAAGCAGCCAAGGCTGACCGAGCCGAGGGACTCCTACGCCTCTGGGATACGGATACCTCACTCGTCACCTTCTGCCATAAGTAACTCACGTTCGGATAAGTGATTCCGCGGACCGAAAAAGTCTTCACGCTCGGAAGCTCTTCTGCCGGAGCGATTCTTTGAGCCTTCTCGACTGCGTCGGTGACAGAACCCCATGGACGGGTAAGAGTGCGTGTAAGCGGCAAGGCCGACCGAGTCGAGGGACTCCTACGCCTCCGGGATACGGATACCTCACTCATCACCTTCCATGAGAAGCAACTCTCGCTCGCACAAACAGTTCTGTTACCGACAAAAAAGTCCAGATACTCGAAACAAGAGGAAAGGAGACGCGGCTTTACAATACGGCGAGGGTGTGTTTCGGCCTCAGCGGCCGTAGAAAACACACGCTACAAGAGGATCCGATCCTACAGGCTCGGATCTTGACGGCTAAAGGGAGCAGCAGCACCCTCGGCGTCGACAACACCTCTGGCGAGGTCCGACCTAGCCTCGGACGGCGACGCGGTCCAAGGTCTCCGCTCTGAAGGACAACGTCATCACCAAGCCCGGGCCATCGCCGCCAGGGTCTTCTCCAAGAATCCGGCCCGAGCAGGCGGCTCGGCCAGTCACCCCGAGGCCTCGGCAGGTCAATTCCGGCGTCAGTCCCGCTAACGGATGACCCGGCCAGGCTTCGGCCGACCTGGTCTTCTTTTGAGCCAACTATGCCTCTGTTCGCGCTGGCACCGCTACCCCTGGCCTCGGCTCATCGAAGAGCGGCCGAGGGTTTCCTCTAACTAAGCAAGGGAAGCCTCGAACAACAAGGCTGACCGAGCTGAGGGACTCCTGCGCCTCCGGGATACGGATACCTCACTCATCACCTTTACACGGGGCGACTCACGCTTGGTGAAGCGGTTCAGACAACCAACAGGCGAGTCTTAGTGCTCGAAAATGGGGAAAAAACACGGCTCCGTGCCGAATTTACATACATGTTCAGGCCTCGACAGCCACAATGAAACAAAAACACTGGCATTCGAAGTGCCATTACAAACGGAACTCCGGTTCCACCTCCACAGGTACGAACAACCCCACTCAATGGGGGAGGGGCCTGCGGAGCAGCAGAAGACCGATGGGCGGCTCGCCGTCGTCCGCTCCGCCAGCAACGACAACGGCCCCCCGCCCCGGGTGGCCGAACTACAGCAGCGAGGGCCTCAGGGGATGCTGCTGCAATCTTGCCCTCGCCCACGCTCGAGGGGCGAGGACAAGTACAAAGAGCCGGAGGCCCGAAGCGCGGATGGTGGCGGTGATCCCGTCGGCAACGGGGACTTCTCGAGCCGCCTCCACCTCGGCACCGACGACAGGGGCCGTCAGCCCTCCGGCAGATCCCCACTCAGATCCTCCTGGGCGAGTGAGGCACCGACCTCCGCGTGGAGGCGCCGTACCGGTGCAAAGGTAGAACTGCCCTAGAACACGAACGCCGCCCTGGCAGCGCGCGATATCTTGGGCGGTCCTCCCATGTACACGGCGCGGCAGCCGCCTTCCGGCAGGAGGGGGCACCGGGAGCCAAGCCGACGAGCCCGACGCGCTGAGGCTGATGACACCCGCCGTCGACCAGCCCCGCGTTGTCGAAGTCCGACCCACCCGTAGGGCCAGTGAGCGCCCTCTCCCTCGAACGAAGGAGAGGCGGACCCACGAACCCGCGCGGGAGGTAGAGCTCCGGCTCAACCTAGCCTCCACCCCAGCGGGGATGATGAACATCCTTGAAGCTGAGGGTGGGACCAAGATCGCAGCCCGGCTTGCCTCTCCCCATCCAGGGGCTGGAGGTCACTGTCTTAGGTGACCGCCGGCGGAGGGGTGCAGCCGGGCTGCATGATGAAAATCCTTGAAGCCGAACGACGGCTGAAAGGTACCAACTCCCGCAGAGTTGCGTTCCTCCAACGACGAAGCGGAAAGACGGCGGATATCCCCCATCGAGGGCTTGGAAGGTGGAAAGACACGATGCATAAGGGAGCGCGAAGACACGGTCGCCTTCCAAGAGGGTCACCCTCCTTTTAAAGGCGACTCTCCCTACTTGCGTCCCCAGCCGTCGTGGGCTGAGTCTTCTCCAACACGCTCCAAGGTCCTCCCCTACGGCGCGGGGGCTGGGTCCCACACGTCATGCAAGCCGGCCCAGAGCAGAAGAGGCCAAACCGCCGTGCGCGGTGCGTGCAACCGCCCAGCGGTTACAAGCGGCTCTCCACTTTTGCCCAGACCAGCGGGCGAAAGGGCGGGCAGCCATGCAGGCGGCATGCAACCGCGCCAAGTGGGCGCACTTCTCCGACTCCCAACACGCCCAGCATCGAGGCCCAGGCCCACGCGTCATGCAACCGGCGCGCCGAATGCTTCGTGCACGCAATTGCACCGCCACTTGCGCCACCACCGCGCCTCCTCGACTGCGGAACCAATACCGCGACTCGAGGCGACCCAGCGCACGACCCAGCAGCGCCAGCCTGGCGCGACGGTCAATGCGGCCAAAAATGGGCCGGCAGTAATGGTGGTGGCAGGCGAGCAGGAGCAGTGGTCACGTCGTCGGCCAAGCTTACGTCCCATCCGGGGGTAGCGAGAGAACCCTCTCCCACGGCGTGAAGACAACGCGCCCGTGTTCCGTTCCTCGAACGGCTCGCGCACGCGCAACGGCTGCCCTGCGAACCACTCGCCTCGTCGCATTAACTCCACGGCGGAACAGGCGGCGCCTCTGGCAGGAGAAGCGAGCGACGCTTCGCCTTCGCCATAATGACCGCGTCAAAAAAGGTACGCCGCGTCGTTCGATTTCGTATCCTTTTCCTTTTTTTCTTCCTCTCTCTTGCAACAGGGACCGGGAAAGGGGGATACCCCGGAAGGGATCCTTCCCGTGAAGGAACCAGGCTCCGAGCCTCCCTACTGATCAGAGGTTCGAAGGCTGGCCCCTCGGAAGGGTTCAACAGCCGCCTCAGAGCACGTGGGCTCCACACCCACTACTGGTCAGAGGTTCAAAGGCCGGCCCCTCGGAAGGGTTCAACGGCCGCCTCAGGCTACTCGGGCTCCGCGCCCACTACTGATCAGGGGTTCGAAGGTTGGCCCCCGAAGGGTTCATAGCCGCCTCAGACACAGAGCGAGGGATGACCATGGGTACGTTCGATACATAACCAAGGCTCGGGCTGCGCTCACGAGGTACCCTAGGACATTTCCGAGACCAGCGGGAACGATCTTGTAACGGAATCCCATCAGAGGGAGGCATCGAGCCCTCGGACCCAGTCACCAGGGGACCGGGTCCGGCAGATCACCCCCAGGTACTTCTAGGCGCGCCTCTGGGCCTCTAGCCGACCCCTAACGAATGGGGCACGGACGTCCACTCGGATCACCCGCCTGCAGCTCACCGGAGACACCATGTTCGGCGCCCACCGAGGGCAACATGGCGCTCTCCCCTCCTCCTTGCGGAAAGGCGACGCAGGGGCGTATGTAAAAAAGTCGAGTCTGTCCCTGATCGCCCTCTCGCCCTGTGCAGAGGCTCGGGGGCTGCTCTCGCAAACCCGGCTCCGGCCAAACCGTTGACAGCGTCAACATACCAGCCCGAGAACTTGGGACCCGACCGTACACCCGGGCTACGGCCAGCTCGCATGAGGGAACGACCAGACCAGCCGAAGCATTACGCGAGGCGTTAAGACCTCGGAGGAGTCAAACCACTCCTCCGAGGCCTCGGGGGCTACACCCGGCGGGTGCGCTCGCGCGCACCCACCGGAACAAAATGCAACCGAGAAAGGCTGGTCCCCTTGCAAAAAGGTGCGACGAAAGCCTCCAAGCGAGTGCTAACACTCCCTTCGAGGCTCGAGGGCTACTGTCGGGGACCATAATTAGGGGTACCCTCAAGGCTCCTAATTCTCAGCTGGTAACCCCCCATCAGCATAAAGCTGCAAAGGCCTGATGGGTGCGATCAAGTCAGGGATCAGTCCATTCGAGGGACTCGATCATGCCTCGCCCGAGCCTAGCCTCGGACAAGGGCAGCCGACCCTGGAGGATCTCCGCCTCGCCCGAGGCCCCCCTCCAGCGGCGAACACGTTCCCGGCTCGCTCGAGGCCTGTCTTCGCCAAGAAGCAACCCCGACCAAATCGCAGGAGCATTTAATGCAAAGGTGGCCTGACACCTTTATCCTGACGCGCGCCCCTCAGCTGACAGAGCCGAAGTGACCGCCGTCACTTCGCCGCTCCACTGGCCGGTCTGACAGAAAGACAGCGCCGCCTGCGCCGCTCTGACTGCGGTGCCACTTGACAGAGTGAGGCTGACAGGCAGTCAGGCCTAGCCGCACACCATAGGAAACTCCGCTCCGCCCGACCCAGGGCTCAGACTAGGGCTAAGCCCCGGAAGATAGCGAACTCCGCTCCGCTCGACCAGGGCTCGGACTCGGGCAAAGCCCCGGAAGACGGCGAACTCCGCTCCGCCCGACCCAGGGCTCGGACTTGGGCTAAGCCCCGGAAGACGGCGAACTCCGCTCCGCCCAACCCAGGGCTCAGACTCGGGCAAAGCCCCAGAAGACGGCGAACTCCGCTCCGCCCGACCTAGGGCTCGGACTCGGGCAAAGCCCCGGAAGACGGCGAACTCCGCTCCGCCCGACCCAGGGCTCGGACTTGGGCTCAGCCCCAGAAGACGACGAACTCCGCTTTGCCCGACCCCAGGACTCAAATTCCGCCCTGGCCTCAGCCAACGGCCTCCGCCTCGCCCGACCTAGAGGCTCGGACTCGGCCTCGGCCACGGATGATGGACTCGACCTCGACCTCGGAGGAGCCTCCACATCGCCCAACCTAGGGCGCGGACCGGCCACGTCAACAGGAGGCGCCATCATTACCCTACTCCAAGCTGACTTAGACTACGGGGAACAAGACTGGCGTCCCATCTGACTCGCTCCGCCAGATAGGCGATGATGGCGCCCCGCGCGTTCCCTGACGATGGCGGCTCTCGGCCCCCTTACGAAAGCAAGAGGACGTCAGCAAGGACTCGACGGCCCCGACAGCTGTCCCTCCGCCATGCTCCAGCACTCCTCCGACGGCCACGACATCACACAAACCGGGCACCAAAATCTCTCCCGCCACGATGGCGTGTACTTAGGGCACTAGCTCTCCTCCGCTAGACACGTAGCACTCTGCTACACCCCCATTGTAGACCTGGACCCTCTCCTTACGCCTATAAAAGGAAGGGCTAGGGCCCTCTTAGAGAAGGTTGGCCGCACGGGGACGAGGACGGGACGGGCGCTCGCGTGAGGCCACTCGCTCCTTCCCCCGTGTGGATGCTTGTAACCCCCTACTGCAAGCGCACCCGACCTGGGCGCGGGACGAACACGAAGGTCGCGGGATTTCCACCTCTCTCACGCCCATCTCCGGCCACCTCACTTCCCCCCTTCGCGCTCGGCCTCGCGTCGACCCATCTGGGCTGGGGCACGCGGCAACACTTCACTCGTCGGCTCAGGGACCCCCCCGGTCTCGAAACGCCGACAACGAGGGTTACATTTTGTATCCTGCCGGTTATCCCGAGAGCAAAATTAGGAGAATTCATTCTAGGAAGTCTCACTCTGGCCCTAACCATGCTTTTATGTATAAGGGTGAGACATCTAGTTCTAGGCAACCAACCCGTGCTAAGTTGCCTAAAAAGAAAACTCCTAATGCATCAAATGAGCATGACATTTCATTCAAAACTTTTGATGCATCATATGTGCTTACTAACAAATCCGGCAAGGTAGTTGCCAAGTTTGTTGGGGGCAAACACAAGCGGTCAAAAACTTGTGTTTGGGTACCCAAAGTTCTTGTTTCTAATGCCAAAGGACCCAAAACCGTTTGGGTACCTAAAGTCAAGAACTAAAATTGTTTTGTAGGTTTATGCATCCGGGGGCTCAAGTTGGATACTCGATAGCGGGTGCACAAACCACATGACAGGGGAGAAGAAGATGTTCTCCTCATATGAGAAAAACCAAGATCCCCAACGAGCTATCACATTCGGGGAGGAAATCAAGGTTTGGTCAAAGGATTGGGTAAAATTGCTATATCACCTGACCATACTATTTCCAATATTTTCTTGTAGATTCTTTAGATTACAATTTGCTTTCTGTATCTCAATTATGTCAAATGGGCTACAACTGTCTCTTTACTGATGTAGGTGTCACTGTCTTTAGAAGAAGTGATGATTCAATAGCATTTAAGGGTGTGTTAGAGGGTCAGCTATACTTGGTAGATTTTGATAGAGCTGAAACTCGACACATGCTTAATTGCTAAGACTAACATGGGTTGGCTCTGGCATCGCCAACTAGCCCACGTTGGGATGAAGAATCTTCATAAGCTTCTAAAGGGAGAGCACATTTTAGGACTAACAAATGTTCATTTTGAGAAAGACAGGATTTGTAGCGCATGCCAAGCAGGAAAGCAAGTTGGGTCCCATCATCCACACAAGAACATTATGACGACCGACAGGCCACTTGAGCTACTCCACATAGATCTATTCGGCCCGATTGCTTACATAAGCATCGCGGGAGTAAGTATTGTCTTGTAATAGTGGATGATTATTCTCGCTTCACTTGGGTGTTCTTTTTGCAGGAAAAATCTCATACCCAAGAGACCTTAAAGGGATTCTTGAGACGGGCTCAAAATGAGTTCGGCTTAAGGATCAAGAAAATTAGAAGTGACAACGGGACAAAGTTCAAGAACTCACAAATAGAAGGCTTCCTTGAGGAGGAGGGCGTCAAGCATGAGTTCTCTTCTCCCTACACCCCACAACAAAATGGTGTAGTGGAGAGGAAAAATAGAACTCTATTGGACATGGCAAGAACCATGCTTGATGAGTACAAGACTTCGGATCGGTTTTGGGCCGAGGCGGTTAACACCGCTTGCTACGCCATCAACCGGTTATATCTACACCGAATCCTCAAGAAGACATCCTATGAACTCCTAACCGGTAAAAAGCCCAATATTTCATATTTTAGAGTCTTTGGTAGCAAATGCTTTATTCTTGTTAAAAGAGGTAGAAAATCAAAATTTGCTCCTAAGACTGTAGAAGGCTTTTTACTAGGATATGATTCAAACACAAGGGCATATAGAGTCTTTAACAAGTCCACTGGACAAGTTGAAGTTTCTTGTGACGTTGTGTTTGATGAGAACGGCTCTCAAGTAGAGCAAGTTGATCTTGATGAGATAGGTGAAGAACAGGCTCCGTGCATCGCGCTAAGGAACATGTCCATTGGAGATGTGTGTCCTAAGGAATCCGAAGAGCCTCCACATGCACAAGATCAACCATCCTCCTCCACGCAAGCATCTCCACCAACCCAAAATGAGGACGAGGCTCAAGTTGATAAAGGGGAAGAACAAAATGATGAGCCACCTCAAGATGACGGCAATGATCAAGGGGGAGATGCAAATGATGAAGACAAGGAGGATGAAGAACAAAGGCCGCCACACCCAAGAGTCCATCAAGCAATCCAACGAGATCACCCCATCGACACCATCCTCGGCGATATTCATAAGGGGGTAACTACTCGGTCTCGTGTTGCACATTTTTGTGAGCATTACTCTTTTGTTTCCACTATTGAGCCACACAGGGTAGAGGAAGCGCTCCAAGATTCGGATTGGGTGATGGCGATGCAAGAGGAGCTCAACAATTTCACGAGGAACGAGGTATGGCATTTAGTTCCACGTCCTAACCAAAATGTTGTAGGAACCAAGTGGGTCTTCCGCAACAAACAAGACGAGCATGGTGTGGTGACAAGGAACAAAGCTCGACTCGTGGCCAAGGGGTATTCACAAGTCGAAGGTTTGGATTTTGGTGAAACCTATGCACCCGTAGCTAGGCTTGAGTCAATTCGCATATTATTAGCCTATGCTACTTACCATGGCTTCAAGCTTTACCAAATGGACGTGAAGAGTGCCTTCCTCAATGGACCAATCAAGGAAGAGGTCTATGTTGAGCAACCTCCCGGCTTTGAAGACAATGAGTACCCTAACCATGTCTATAGGCTCTCTAAGGCGCTTTATGGGCTCAAGCAAGCCCCAAGAGCATGGTATGAATGCCTTAGAGATTTCCTTATTGCTAATGGCTTCAAAGTCGGCAAAGCCGATCCTACTTTATTCACTAAAACTCTTGACAATGATTTGTTTGTATGCCAAATTTATGTTGATGATATTATATTTGGGTCTACTAACGAATCTACATGTGAAGAATTTAGTAGGATCATGACACAGAAATTCGAGATGTCTATGATGGGGGAATTGAAGTATTTTCTAGGATTCCAAGTCAAGCAACTCCAAGAGGGCACCTTCATTAGTCAAACGAAGTACACTCAAGACATTCTAACCAAGTTTGGAATGAAGGATGCCAAGCCCATCAAGACACCCATGGGAACCAATGGGCATCTCGACCTCGACACGGGAGGTAAATCCGTCGATCAAAAGGTTATACCGGTCGATGATTGGTTCATTGCTTTATTTATGTGCATCTCGACCGGACATTATGCTTTCCGTTTGCATGTGTGCAAGATTTCAAGCCAACCCTAAGGAATCACACCTTACGGTCGTAAAATGAATCTTGAGATATTTGGCTTATACTCCTAAGTTTGGGCTTTGGTACCCTCGGGGATCCACATTTGATTTGATTGGTTATTCGGATGCCGATTGGGCGGGGTGTAAGATTAATAGGAAGAGCACATCGGGGACTTGCTAGTTCTTGGGAAGATCCTTGGTGTCTTGGGCTTCAAAGAAGCAAAATTCGGTCGCTCTTTCTACTGCCGAAGCCGAGTATATTGCCGCAGGTCATTGTTGCGCGCAATTGCTTTGGATGAGGCAAACCCTGCGGGACTACGGTTACAAACTAACCAAAGTTCTTCTTCTATGTGATAATGAGAGTGCAATCCGCATGGCGGATAATCCCGTTGAGCATAGCCGCACTAAACACATAGCCATTCGGTATCATTTTCTTAGGGATCACCAACAAAAGGGGGATATCGAGATTGCATACATTAATACTAAAGATCAATTAGCCGATATCTTTACCAAGCCACTTGATGAACAATCTTTTACCAAACTTAGGCATGAGCTCAATATTCTTGATTCTAGAAATTTCTTTTGCTAATTTGCACACATAGCTCATAAATATACCTTTGATCATGTCTCTTTGATATATGCTATGACTAATGTGTTTTCAAGTGTATTTCAAACCAAGTCATAGGTATATTGAAAGGGAATTGGAGTCCTCAGCGAAGACAAAGGCTTCCACTCCACTCTACTACTCATCCTTCGCCGTCGTTCCGCTTCACTCTCCATCTTTGGTATAATTTTCACTCATATGTTTTATTTGCCAAAGGGAGAAAGTAGTTAGAGAAGGGCCTATATTTCATTCCAAGTATCCGTTTTTGGCGATTCATGCCAAAGGGGGAGAAAGTATTGGCCCAAAGCAAAAGGACCGCACCACCACCCTAATTTTTAAAATTAATGATTTTCAATTGGTAAATTTCAAATTGGTATCTCTTTGTGTTCTAAAGGGGGAGCAAGTAGTATTTTCAAAACTTGATATCTTAAAACCCTCTTGAACACTAAGAGGAGAATTGATTGAGGGGGAGTTTTGTTTTTAGTCAAAAGAAAAAGCATTTGAAACAAGGAGAAAAAATTTCAAATCTTATAAATGCTTCTCAAAATCTTATTCATTTATCTTTGACCATTTTGCAAAAGGACTTAAAAGGAATTTACTAAAAGAATTTGCAAAAACAAAACATGTGGTGCAAGCGTGGTCCAAAATGTTAATAATAAAGAAACAATCCATGCATATCTAGTAAGTAACATTTATTGGCTCAACTCCAAGCAACCTTTGCACTTACATTATGCAAACTAGTTCAATTATGCACTTCTATATTTGCTTTGGTTTGTGTTGGCATCAATCACCAAAAAGGGGGAGATTGAAAGGGAATTAGGCTTACATCTAGTTCCTAAATAATTTTGGTGGTTGAATTGCCCAACACAAATAATTGGACTAACTAGTTTGCTCTAGTGTACAAGTTATACAGGTGCCAAAGGTTCACACTTAGCCAATAAAAAGACCAAGTATTGGGTTCAACAAAAGAGCAAAGGGGCAACCGAAGGCACCTTTGGTTTGGCGCACCGGACATGTTCGATGCACCAGAGGACTCCAACTCAAACTCGTCGCCTTCGGGAAATTCCAGAGGCAACTCCGCTATAATTCATCGGACTGTCCGGTGTACACTGGACAGTGTCCGGTGCTCCAAGGAAGAGCGGCCTCAGGAACTCGCCAGCTTCGGGAATTCATTTCAGCTGCTCCGCTATAATTCACCGGACTGTCCGGTGTACACCAGACTGTCCTGTGTAACTACGGGGCAACGGCTACGACGGCGCCAACGGCTACCTGCAGCGCATTTATTGCGCGCCAGCGCGCGCAGAGGTCAGGCACGCCCATGCTGGCGCACCGGACACTCTACAGTACATGTCCGGTGCGCCACCGGACATCCAGGCGGGCCCAGAAGACAGAGCTCCAACGGTCGAAACCCAACGGCTTTGGTGACTTGGCTGGCGCACCGGACTGTCCGGTGTGCACCGGACTGTCCGGTGCACCATACGACAGACAGCCTCCACCAAACGGCTAGTTTGGTGGTTGGGGCTATAAATACCCCCAACCACCCCACATTCAAGTCATCCAAGTTTTCCACTTCTCAACTACTTACAAGAGCTCTAGCATTCAATTCTAGACACACCAAAGTGATCAAATCCTCTCCAAACTCCACACAACGCCCTAGTGATTAGTGAGAGAGATTTGCTTGTGTTCTTTCGAGCTCTTGCGCTTGGATTGCTTTCTTCTTTCTTGATTCTTTCTTGCGATCAAACTCACTTGTAATTGAGGCAAGAGACACCAATCTTGTGGTAGTCCTTGTAGGAACTTTGTGTTCCAAGTGATTGAGAAGAGAAAGCTCACTCGGTCCGAGGGACCGTTTGAGAGAGGGAAGGGGTTGAAAAAGACCCGGCCTTTGTGGCCTCCTCAACGGGGAGTAGGTTTGAGAGAACCGAACCTCGGTAAAACAAATCCGCGTGTCTCACTTCACTATTCGCTTGCGATTTGTTTTGCACCCTCTCTCGCGGACTCTATTATATTTCTAACGCTAACCCGGCTTGTAGTTGTGTTTATATTTGTAAATTTCAGTTTCGCCCTATTCACCCCCCCCCCCTCTAGGCG
This sequence comes from Zea luxurians, assembly GCA_029449295.1. NCBI lineage: Eukaryota > Viridiplantae > Streptophyta > Magnoliopsida > Poales > Poaceae > Zea > Zea luxurians. The sequence goes on along the minus strand of JAOPSE010000002.1, from coordinate 83,732,736 downwards.
ACTTTCACCTGCCATGTTTTTGGGGCAGTCGGATGCCCTGAAGGAGATAGTGGTGCTCCTCCACCCCCCTAGGGTCGCCGAAAGGACCTCTCGGCGTAGGGACTTCACATTCCTACGGGAGGTGAGCTGCTAGCTCCCGCCGTACATCACGTACAGCTTCTTGCGGCGGTCATTGTCGTCATCGAAGTCAGAGTCTCCAGTGAAGATGTCCTTGAGGACTCCCTCAGGGGACTGATACCCGAGGTCTCGTTCTATCACGGCCGTGTCACCTTCATCGACCTTCTCCTTGCCAGGCCGGCGACGAGGCGACGAGCCATCCTTGGAGGCCTGCTCGCGCGCTCGCTGATGCGCTTCACGAGCTTGAGGATCTCGCGGCATTCCGAGGCGCTGTGGCGACTATTAGGGTGGATAGGGCATGACCCACTGTTACCTCCCAATTGTCGTGGGCGCTTGTCACGCTCGTTCCGGCCCCCAGTCACGGCTGCAGCGACCGTAGCAGCAGACTGCGGCCTATCATGGCCGCGGTTCTTCTTCTTGTTGTTGCCGCCCTGGGTGGCGGCACCTAACCCACCCATCTAGGTAACTCCGGTCTGCGGTGCCGAGTGCCATGCACGGCGCTCGGTAGCTCTGGCACATTTGTCGGCCAGAGCGAAGAGCGTGGTGACGTTTTCCATGTCATGTGTCACCAATTTCTCCAACATCTTCTCATCGCGTACCCCCTGTCGGAAAGCAGTGATAATGGAGGCATCGGAGACACAAGGTATAGTCTCTCGTACCTTGGTGAAGTGGGAGATGAAAGCCCGGAGAGTCTCCCCGGGTTCCTGCCTTATGGCATGGAGATGAGCCTCCACACCATGCTGTTGATAAGCACTGGCAAAGTTTGCTGTGAACCGTACATAGAGCTCTTCCCAGGAGTAAATGGACCCTGGGGTGAGGTTCATGAGCTAGGTTCGCGCTAGCCCGGTCAAGGCTACATGGAAGTAGCTCGCCATGACGGTAGTGCTTCCACCAGCTGCCGTAATGGCGGTGATGTAGACCTGCAAAAATTCCGACAGGTTTGACGTACCGTCATACTTCTCCGGTAGGTGTGGCTGGGTGGGTGGCCAAATCGCCGCGTGGAGGTGATCCGCCAATGCGGCACAGCCCATGCTGACCAATGGGACACCCGCCTGGATTTGGGCGCCCCTTGGAGTTTGTGGCGCAACTAGAGCGAAGTCTTGGTCGAGGTTGTGACCCTCGAAGTTTTGCCGGCGCTCCCACGCCCTCTCCAGAGAGACTCGAGCATCCTCGCCCGCACGCCTACGGTTGAGCTCTGCCCACAGGTCGTCAGCCCTCTCCAGAGAGATTCGAGCATCCTCGCCCGCACGCCTGCGGTTGAGCTCTGCCCACAGGTCATCAGTCTGTGCACCCCTCACTGAGGGTGAGCGCACAGATGCCGACGCCTCGCGTTGACGCCAGAATGATCGAGGCCTGGGTCTGGCTGAGCCAGAATGCGCCATGCTGAGGAGACGGTCGACATCTTCTCGCCACTGCCTCATGGCCCCCAGCGAGGCTGTGGAGCTTAGGGGGTTGCGTAGCAACTCCCTGGCTGCAGACAACGCCCCAGGAGCAGCCCTTAACGGAGCCCTAGATGTATGCGCAGGCGTGTGCTGCTGCGCAGCGTGCATAGTAGCAGCACCAGGCGCAGGGCGGTTGGAGCCTCGTGGCACAGAAGATGCTGCCTCTTCCTCCATCCAAAAGTCCTCGGGAGACAAGTTGCGGTGCTCGACGATCTGAACCATCGTGTTGAGCAAGAAAACAGGCGAAAAAACCTAAAGCCAAGCCCCTACCTGGCGCGCCAAATGTCGGAGAGAAAATCCTCCGGCCAGGTGGTGGAATGCACCTGCCCTAATCCTAAGATGAGGAGGGGGCCTAAGCGGCCTGTTTGGTGAATTCGGGATGAACACAAGAACACGCGAGGGTTTATAGTGGTTCAGGCCGCCGGAGCGTAATACCCTACCTCCACTGTATGTAAGTTGTATTGAGTGTGTCGAGCGTGTGTATTGAGCCTGTGTTTTTGCGTGTCCCTTGTAACGCCGTGTGCCTTCCCTTTTATAGTTTAAGGGAGGCACATACAAGGATGCTGAGCCCTGACATGCGGGCTAGGAGCATAATGGAAGAAATACATTATGAATAATAAATGTTGACAGCGCACAGAGATCTTCGTCAGACGCTGTGTTGCTCGCCTTAGTAACGCCTGAGCAATCAGCGGAAGTCATGATGGCTGCAGTCCATGCAGCATTGATAGGTAGTAACCCTTTTCTTGGTAACGTGGGAGTAATGGTGAATCATTATCCTTGCTAGGGTAACATGTGAGTAATGGCATGGCCCACGTATCATGGACTGGGCACGCCGCCTACCAGTGGAATGGACAGGCGCACGTCTTATCCGTAATGAATGCGAAGGCGCGCGTAGCCCAGATGCGTCATGCCAGGTTCCGCCCGTTGGCTTATGCCGCACGCAGTAGGCCACGTGGCAGCATCGGGTCTCCGCCTGAGCGGGGAGCAGGAGTGTATGCGGATAGGTCCGGATCCTACCAGACCGGGTCTGGACACGTGTCGGCACCGGACCCCCGCCTGGGCCCTAATTAAGGCCCGGGTGTGCTCTGTCCTGGAACCCTGGGACCCTACTGTGGGTGGTCTGGACCCCATACGGGGGGGGGGGGTTCGGATCCCATTCCAGGGGTCCGGTCCGTACACGCGGGGTCCTGGACCAAACTTGGAGGTCCGGACTGTATATCCAGGGGTCCGGCACTTTCCCATGGGGTCCGAACTCACTGTTGATGCCTTGGAGTATAATACTTTCTCTGGACACGTGGCGGCCCCGGACCTGTCCATGTGGTGGGGTCAGGCGTTGCGGACCCAGAGTAGTCGCCCGAGGCTGGAGCGAGTCATGGCCTGGTCCCACATATAGCTCTTTTACCACACGACTAAGAGTAGCCACGTGGGTACTGTGCTAGGGGTACCCTAGTTTCAGGGTACCGACAAGCCCTAATTTCATATTTTGAATTCCCAAACTTGTTTATTTCATAACTTTTGCATATGAACTCCAAATTTATTGATTCAAATTACAAAATGCTCATAGATTTATTCTCTGTTTAAATAAAATGGTTTCACTTACTGTCTGCACACTCTAATTTTTTAGGACTGAATATGAACTAATGTAGATGTATTTTTATTTACTTAATAAAAAAATAAAAGGAGAACCTTAGAGATTTAAACATGTGTAAGCTTGAGAGATTAATAATGTGTATTACATGAGTTTACCTCTGTTCTAAACTTTAGGTCACCATGAAATAAATTGATCTATGATTATGTACTTGTAAGTAACACTTAGGGAAATAATAATCTATTTTTAAATGAAGTTAATTTATGTTATAGTTTATGTTATACTTTGAATTCATTATCCCTTATGTAGTATTGTGCCTTTTGAGATGTATTCCTATGTTTGTACATGTTTGGTGTGATGTTCACTTGTACTTTCCAAATGTATTGAATGCATGCTCGCTTTATTTAGACAATGAGCAGTCCGAGGTTCCTGAGTGTGTTGTTGGAGACCTCCCTGAGCAACAACCTGGTGAAGGCAAGTGTCATCTAACCTATTATGTCCTACATACTTTATGATTCACTGTCCCACATTACATTACTTAAACCTAAGGATTGACTAGTTTTCTATTTACTTTATTCTTATTTACCTTTTGGGGTTATCATGGTTAGGATGTTGCTACTGCTTTAACTAAATCAATGAACATGATGTGATCATTTATGATACGATACTGTTATCCTGATTATGTGGATGATCTTGTGACACTTTAGGGGGCTCAGGCCTTTTTTCCTGAGTCTCTCCGTAAGGACCTGTTCATGGTGACCACCCGGGATAACAGTACAACCATAAGGGTGGAATGGGACGCCCTTAGCTGATTAATTAGATGAACCTAGGGGTGTAGTTGGCTTTGCCGGAGGGCCGTCAATGGGGGGGGGGTGTAGTGCTCGCTCTGCCAAGGTTGGGGTGCAGATGTTCATTCGATTTGGTTTTTGTTAGTCACCCACCTTGGGGAGGTGTACTGCGTTTGTACGACTGATGAAACCTAACGAGCAGCTATGCACCAGGGGAGTCTTTGTAAAGGCTACATAGTGTATCCCTGGCCATTCACCTTGGTAGTGAAGAGGTCTGTACAACCCAGGCTGGAAAGGGATCACGACTTGTGGGTAAAGTGTACAACCTCTGCAGAGTGTTAGAAACTGGTATATCAGCCGAGCTCATGGTTAAGAGCAGCCTTGGGATCCTCTTTGATTAGAAGAACTTTAGATACTTTTATGATGATGGTTCATAATTATGTTATAAAATCTAATCTCTAGTATTTCCTCTTTTGAGGGAGTACTTCTGGGTAATAACTGGGTTTATTACTAAAACTTGGCTCTACTACTAATAATAAATACTTGACCAACTAAAAGCAACTGCTTAACCTCAACTCCACATACAGCTAGTCCACTAGCCAAACGGGACATTTGCTGAGTACGTTGATGTGTACTCACCCTTGCTTTACAAAACACCCCACCCCAGGTTGTCCCCAGTGTACTAAGTGCTCAGGAAGTGATGTTGGCAACATGGATGACTTCGAGGAGTTCCAGGAATATGACGAGTTCTAGTTCTTTCTTAGTGGCAAACCTCCAGTCAGCTGCCTGTGTAGGCTTAGCATCTACGTTTCGTATTTCCGCACTTTGATATTTATGTTGAACAATGGTTATGTGTTAGACTCTGTGGATGTCTTGGACATCTTGATGTAATTAAGTATCTTTCCGCTATTTATTTCAAGCATTGCGTGATGATGTCCAATTATGTAATCGTTGTGTACGTGAGTTCTGATCCTGGCACGTACATGGTTCGCATTCGGTTTACCTTTCGAAACCGGGTGTGACAGATGCGCTGCAGGCTGGTGCCGTACTTGCAGTTGTCGTCGCCGCCGCCCACGAAGCACATGTTGGTGGCACCGTCCGCGGCACCCATGACGTCGCATCGGAGCAGCACGTCGCGGAGACAAGCGTCGTGCCACACGGATGTGGAGATGTCGTGCGCCGTCGGACGGGAGCCTGCAGCGAGAGAGCAACGATCGACCGGAATGCGGGGAGGGCGATGGACGGGATCCGAGGAGGGCAGCGGTTGAACATGAGCCGGTGCGTGGGTCGGTGGCGAAGCGAGTCGGTGGTCGTGCCCCAGGGCGAGGTGGGACAGCAAGGACGACGACAGGGACGAAAGGTCTGGGAGGGAGAGTGTCAAACTCACGACGGGTGAAGGGCGAGGAAACCTAGGACGCCCCTTGCGGCGCGGCCGTTTGACGGGGAGGGACAGGTGGAGAGAGCAAGGAGATAAGGCTCGTGGTGCCTGCCGGACTACAGGCTGTCAGGTCGACGGGAGCGAGAAGACCGGAGGAAGAAGTGGCGATTTCTGGAAACATCGTGTCATGGTGGTGTTGTGTGTCCTTGATTGCAGATCCAATGGCTGGGAAAAAAAGGACGACGAGGACATCCTCAGAACCCGCGTTTCGAACCGGCTTTCATATAATAGAAATAGGCTAGTAAAAATTAAAAGTCTGGCCTGAACAGTGAACATGTACTGCGCTCTCTTCCCCATTAGTGGATGGTGGGCCGGACTGGACAGTAGATTTGTGGCCCAACAAAAATACATAGCCCACAACCCTGACTTAGTGGGCCAGTATTGTCAGAGGCACCACCAGCCAAGGAGGGAGGGAGAGGGACGGACGAAGGCGAACCGACCCGACCTCGGCGTGTAGGTGGAGAGAGAGAGAGAGTGACCCTACCGGGCGGGAGAGAGCCAGGAAGAGGAGGGCGACGATGGCGTCCGGCTGGGGCATCAACGGGAACAAGGGCCGCTGCTACGACTTCTGGCTGGAGTTCAGCGAGTGCATGAGCCGCTGCCGCCAGCCCTCCGACTGCGGCCTCCTCCGCGAGGACTATCTCGAGTGCCTCCACCACTCCAAGGAGGTGACCTATCTACCCCCGCCTGTCCCTCGGCTTCCTCCGTTTCATTCGATTCGTCGCCTCCGACTCCGAACCCTAGCGTCAGATCCCCACCAATCCTCCCTCGTCTTAGCTGTGCGTGTTCGGCCGCCTAGATCTGCCGCGCTCTTGTTCCCTCCTTTGCCATGCGTGATTTTTAGGTCTCGGTCGCTGTTGCCATCGTCTTGGTCACTGATAGTATGGAGGAATAGATTCGGCGTTTTGCCCCCGATCTGTTAGCGGGATTTGATGACGAACTGACGATAATCCATTTTGGAGAGGTTTACTTCATGCCCGTTGTAGCGACTAGGGTACAGCATTTGTGATCCATGGAAGTAATCGGGCCTTCGGATTGGTCAGGAAAAGTTTGGATGATGTTTTATGCTAGAAGCTCGTGTCATTTGATAAACTAAAATTGTATAAAAGTTCTGATTGGAAGACTCTGCAGTACTATTCAGTACTTGCTTCGTTTCAAAATAAGTTTTCTAGCCATCTTTTTTCCCTTCACATTCGAATAAAACGAGAATCGGTGTAGACACATACAAACCACATTCATAGGTTAATTAATGAATGTATGTTTAGTCTAAAATGAATTGTGTTTTGGGACTGAGGGAGTATTTGATGTAATTTTCCATTACTTAAACTACTTCTCTATGTTCATGCACTGGTAATTATAGTCGTTTCAGCCTCCTGCTTCAGTTGATCGGATAGTTAGATGATTCCCAAACCTTCTGTTTGAGAATGTGACTGGATATGAAAAGGTTCAGATGTAGAAATCACAAATCATACGTAGTACTCTCTCCGTTCCAAATTGTAACTTGTCTTGGCTTTTCTAACTCTGCATCTAGACAGCGTATATATAGGTGCATAGCTCCAGATTGTAATTTGTTTTGGCTTTTCTAACTATGCATCTGGACAGTATATCTAGGTGCATACTGCATAGCAAAAACTATGTACCTAGAAAAGCTAAAACGATTATAATAAAACGATTTATGTACCTAGAATACTTCTTTCTCAACATTTGGCTGCACCCTTGGTAGAGCCTTAGGGAGGACCCGGTAGTCTGTTTTGATCCCCTAATAGATCCCTTTTTGTATGTCTGTTTGTGGCCTTCGTGTAAGGAGGGTCTTCTATAGACCTTTTCTTTATCTGCTTAATATATAATGGGGCGTAGTTCTCCTGCGCGTTCGAGGAAAAAAACATGTTGGATGACAACCTGCTGTCATGTTACTTTTTTCTGTTTTCGTTTCAAAGGATATGCATATGCTCCTGATTTCACGTACCAAAAAAGCTAGTGAAATATGTAAACGCAAGAAAAAACTCTATATTTCTGTTTATCTGTTGGGTTTACGTTTAAATAGCCGTGATGAGCTTTCCATCTGGTAATTGATATTAGATGAAGTGATGGGAGAACATTGACTCTGGCTTTGTCATTCTGCAGTTCCAGCGCAGGAACAGGATCTACAAGGAGGAGCAACGTCAGATCAGAGCTGCTGCTCGTAAGGCCAAGGAGGAAGCTGAGGGTGCCCCTGCTGTTGCAGCACACCATTAGTCTCTCTGTCTATTTTTTGTGTTGTTGTTTTCTGTTAACTCATCTTTGGTTCAGTTATGATGCTAAGGGCAAGGCAATAATCTCCAGCTGTTGGACTACACAGATTTTTTCCCCCATGACTTAAATATCAAGACTCATTTTGTGCTTCTGCTGGTTTCTGCTTGTTGGTTTACCCAATCGATGACAACTCTAGTCACCTCGTCTGCCCAAAATAGCTTGAGATATCATTTGATGGTTATCAAAAAGGCAATGTATCAAATGCACATGATTCATCTGGTGCACATATGCACATTAAATCTGAACCCTTTGTCTAAGGATCAACGACTTAGGTGCGAAGGATTTTTTTTTTTTTGCAAATATACAGCTACACGCGGATGAGTTAAGTGTCGAAGGGTTTTTTTTTATCAAAGCACGATGTCATATGAAATAAAAAACATCTGTCGTTTTTTAGTCCGGATAGTTTGCCTTTCCTGCGTTAATCGCCTTTCTAGCATTACCTGTTTATTGAAATCATAGCACTTGGGATATAATTGAATCAGATACGGATCAATATTACTGAATATTACTCGTTCATCGTTCTATATTTGATTTCATATTTCATCTTTGAATTTAGATCAAATATTACCGAGTTGTGTCGGATAAAGTTTGAATAGATATGAATATCTTAAATATCCAATTTTAAGTATACGGATACAGTTCAGATATGGATCAGATATAAATACCCAAACTTAGATACGGATCGGACCATGTCCCTTAGACGAATTGAATGGATAGATAATATTATACGCTTACATCTCTATATAGCAGTCTTTCAGATTCACTCAAACAGAGATAGAGACGTAATCAATGCATTGCAGCTGAGCCCGTCTAGTCCTGAATTCAGTGCTCAACGCTAATCGTAAATTATCTTCACATTCAATAACAATTTGAAGTATGCGACACCTGCACTGCTAAAGAAGCAGGTTTTAAGACCTGTTGACAGTCTTACCCCACAGTCAACATTAGGAAGGCAATGACACTTGAAAAAATCTATATCGTTACAACTATAAGGAGGGATCAGGAACCAGTCCACGTGTCTATACTTTCATGTACAACATTTCCTTTCCAAGCACGATTTGCATGGATCTTATTCTAAAGCTAAGAGTTACAAGTCGAACACTGTACTATCAGAAAAAGAGTAACAAAACTACTACCGTCTTCCATGTTTCGCTTTATTTTGCTTATAGTATGAATGGCTTGCCAAACTATACAAAGGGATTGATTCTATCCCGGTGGTTCCTACAAATTGCTAACTAACAAAGAACGCTGGAATTCCCTCACAGAAGCTTATAATACCATTGGAACAAAAAAAAAGATCCTCCGATGCATATCAGGTACGCATCCTTAATTTGCTTTCCAGGTTATTCTGTTGATGCAGATTCGGAGGACCCAGACAGTGAAAAACTATTGAATCAAGGAATTTGTAAATACTCGTCAAATATGCATCATTGAGTTGTTTCGCAGCATTCTTTTGCTATTGATGCCGACCTGGAGGTGCCAACTACTGAAAAAATCCATTGGCAACTGCCAAGCGTGTACTGACACGGCTGGTTCATGATCAACTACTCCGGTCCAAAATAGCAGTCATGACAGCCGGTCAAAAGCATCAAAATTTGCCTTCAAACCAACAAACTGACTTCCAAGCTGTGCACACGGAGCATCTGGCCATCTGCACCCTTCTCTTGTGCGGAAGGGGCAGAGTGATTCGCAAAAATGGTCCGCCGGTGCATCCGAGACCAGGCTGTCCTCAATTGCTACAGAGAAGTCACCGTTTTCATCTTGCTGAGCTCTACCATCTGTGCCTCTTCCTAATGAACACGACAGCACTTCAGTTCTGTCCTCGTTTTCGCTTGTCGAAAATTTAATTGTGCACCCTATAGATTCTATTGCCTTCTTAATTGCAGCATTCTCCCTTTGAGCACTTCGGGCTGCGGCTAGAGCTGCTATTAATACGTTTCTCCCTCTGCAGGTCTTGTTTCATAGATTCCAATTCAATTTGATATCTTTTGCCCTCCACTCAGCAATATCCTTTGCCTGTCCATTCCATGGTAAAAAGGAAAAATATAAGACATATCTTATACACATAGGCCATTTTGAACTGAATGTTATAATAGTTCTCTCCTATGTTAGTTAAGCTTCAACCAAGAATTTGCTTTGTCCTTCAATCTTGTTTAATAGAAGTTTCCAAACAACTACCAAATTTAACAAATAATATGGCCTTGTGTACCACAATAAAATGGTCACAACAAAATAAATAAAATGCAATGCTATAAATAATTACCTTCATTGTATCTGCATATTTTTTATTCATAGCATGCCACTGGGATTCAAGATCACCACCTTGTGACTCAATGGGGCATGTCCACCTCAAAAAAAACTGGGGCCAGAGTGTTGGGGCAAGTGCTGCAGCAGGGGGCAATAGTGCACCATTATGATTTACTGGGTCATAGAATGGATTATAGTGCTCATGGAAGCTGCCGCCAGAAGCTCTCAGATTAGCCAAATGTGACCACATGCAACGACAGGAGATTGTGACACCAGATTGCTCCCTTTCTCGCTCACTTCCATTTCAAACCAAAAATTAGATGAAGAATATTATACAATAAACATGATCGAGGTGTACAGGTGAAAAAATAATTAAAAGCTATTTTTTTTTTTCTATACGTGCCATTTCATTAAGTAAAACAGACTACAAATGAGAAGTCAAGAGACCAATCCAGAAACCCCCAACACCAACGGAAACACACTCCAAATTACAGCGACTAGTTGCTGTCCAACACTACACACACCAACTCAGAACAGAGATCCTGAGGGAAACATTATAGAGGGCTTAACCTCCAACTGAACACCAGAGAGTCAGAACATCCCTCTCCCACACATTCTCATACAGAAGGATAATTTTGTCTCAGATTCAAAATACGTGGAAAGAAATTATAAAAGAAAGAATATATGGCAAATGGTAGTATAATCAATTAGAACATGTTTGTAGTCCTATTTACGAAACAAATGTTTTGGATGGCATTATTGCGAAGCGCGATGTTTGAAGTCCTAAATATGCAATTGTCTCCTTTTGCACCATCAACTAGATACTTGGGCTAACTCCCTCAAAAACACTAAAACACTAAAGGTTGGTTCGGTGTAGGGGTGACAATGGGCTCTAAATTTTACACTATAAAAAGTAAGGATCAGATCGGGTTAGGATCGGGCCCTATTTCCATTGTTATTGAAGCGTCGCTTAAACGGTAAAACGTGATTAAGGAGTAAAACGTCCGCACGTTTTAAGAAAAAGGTTTAGAACGTCCGTTTTAGACGTTTAAGCGTCCTTTGAGCGTCTGAAACACGTTTTACGGTGTCTTGGACGTTTTCTGGACGTTCTAGATGTTAATGGGCCTTCCTAGGCCTTTAGCCGTCCTCATTCCTCAAACCCTAAATTCTAAGCCGCCACAGCCGCCGAGCGTCCTCAGCCACCCAGCCGACGTCCTCTGCGCTGCCCGCTACCGTCGTCCAAACTCCAGAGCTGCCAGGTACGCCACCGGTCGCCGGCCCCCCTCCTCCCTCCCTCTTACCTCCGCCCACAGCTCAAAAATCTAGTGCGCCGCCAGCCGCCAGTGCTCCAGAGTCCGCGGCTGCCAGCCGCCAGTGCCCACTCCCCACTGCGCTGCTCTGCGCAAGCCGCCAGTGCCCAGTGCTGAGCAACAGAGCAAGACACCACTCCCACTGCGCTGCTCTGCCTCACTTCTGCTGAGCAAGACCAGCAGCCAGCCTCAAATTGAATTTGTTGATTTTGCTCACATTGAACCAATCTCTATTTGATGAGGATCTTAGAGAGAAGATTGATGCCCAAGCTGTTCTTTATGAGAACCAAAGAGAGGCATTTGCAAATCCAATGGCTATAAAAAAAATGCACAAACAAGGAATCCACGTAAGTATTCTAAAATTGATAGCCTTCCCTCCATTTTCAGCATGTAACATATAATCTTCTTTGTTCTTGCCATTTTAGTTGATTGGTGGCTTGCATATGGTGGTCGTACTATTGAATTATATAAGTTTGCAAGACGGATTGTTAGTCTTTGTGCTTCATCATCCGGTTGTGAGCGAAATTGGAGTACATTTGAATTTGTAAGTGAGCTAGTCAAATTATTCAATTCTATTCGCCACTACTTTTTTATCCTCAGTTCTTCATTGGTTACTTTTATTTGCACTTGTAGATGCATACCAAAAATAGGAATAGGTTAGAGCACAAAAGGTTGAATGACTTGGTATATGTTTCATACAACAGAAAGATGGCTGATAGGTTTCAAAAAATACGTGAGGAAGGAAAAAACTTTGATCCTTTGATTTTAGAAGACTTTGATTGGGACAATGAATGGGTTGATCCATTAGCTAATTCTTCTCATGTTAGCAATGCTCTTGGAGATGATTTCAATTTATCATGGGACCAAGTTGATGATATTGGTGCATGTGCACATCTCAGAGGTCGTAATTTTCCTAGGAGAGCTGCTGGTGGGTGTGTGAGAAGGAATGAAGACCTTGAGGAAGAGGAGACTAATTTAGCGAATGAAGATGACGAGGATGAAGATATTCTTGATGATCTTGATGTGGAAGATGAAATTGAAGGAAGCAATAGTGGAAAAGATGGGGATGATCAAGGCGTGGATGCTCATGGTCTTAATATTGATGAGTTCGATGATGGTTACTAATCATGCATAAAAGTTGTAACTTGTGTGATTGAACTTGTGTTGTTGAACTTGATCTGTTCTTTTTATGCTAATGCTATTTGGTTTGTGAACTCGACTTATGTATGAACTTATTCTATATTTGAAATTCTATGTCAAGTCTGAAAAGACGTTTCAACGTTCGTTTAAACGTTGAAAAGTTGGTTCATAACGTTTTAACGTTTTAATAACCATGCCTATTTCTATCGATTTTTTTTTTCGAAAACGCAGGAGAGCTGCGTATCAATATATTAAGAAGAAAGGGTGAGGCAAGGAGACCTCGTACAACTCCACACGAACCCACAAACACTAGGCTAAAGGGAGAAGGAGAGAATTAACATCAACAACAACAAAAGACATCTAGTCCCGTGACCATGGGGACTCAAATTAAAGATTACCTACTGAAATTACTGGAGCATAAGGATGTTAGATAAATCCCTGGCTCCAGCCCTATACCAAAGATGAGCCTCCTCCTTGACCCAATTGATGACCATGCTTTGACTAGGCTGCACACCATTAAAAACACAGCTATTGCGATGATTCCAGATGGCCAAGCACCAATAATGAACAAAGAATTCAAGCCCTTGTGCAGCCCTGTGTTTACTAGACCAGCAGAAAATGCAGCAACCCCTTCCCACCAATCTTCAAAGGAGGAGCACGCAGGGTTAGGAGCAAGATGCTGCAACCCAACATATTTCATCATCTGAAACCAGACAGCCGAGAGAAAACGCAGGAAACCAGCAAGTGGTTTATCATTTCTTCCTCTTGATCACAAAGTATACAAAATTGAGGGTGAGGCAGTCCTCTTTTTGCTAGTCGGTCTGCTATCCAGCAGCGATCGTGGGCCACGAGCCACATGAAGAACTTGCATTACTTGGAGCCCATGATTTCCAAATCCTTTCCCAAGGTTTAAAAGTTGTTGCTCCAAGAAAGAAACCGGTATATGCCGATTTGGCCGAATATAAACCTGAGCTTGAAAGCCTCCAGCTATGCTTATCCTCCTGATCTGGTGTTAAGACCCAGTCTGTAGTGAGGTCCCAAACCTTGAGGAAGTCAGACAAAACATTTACAGTGATAGCTCCTCTAATATCATGGACCCAGCTCCTTGAGATGAGGGCATCGTGGACATTCCTCATTTTAGCCCTAGAAGAGACCATCTGGACCAAATGAGGGGCCAGCTGACATAGACTTTGGCCATCAATCCAATTATAAACTAAAAATAATTTAGGGCCCTAGCAATTTGTGAAGAAACATTTGGATCATGATCTATTACCACCCATAGTTCGATGACAAGGGAATCGGAGAGGGTCTATGGGGGAGAAAATCCCTTGCTATTCAAAAGGCTGGTTTGGTGACAAGTGAATTGGGGGATCCATGGGGGGAATCCTATTTGGAAACAGAGTATTTTGGAGTTTTGAGATAAAACCATGGTATTGAAGAATACTATGCTATTTTTTTGCCAAGAGATGTTTGGCTACCATGTAAAAAACTTTGTTTTGAATACCATGGTTTAGTAGTTATCATAGTATTTTTAGAGTATTTAAAACTCCACTCCAACCCAAAGGGCCTGTTTGGCAACAATGTTTCTCAAAACCATGGTTTGAGTATTCCCAAGTGGGTGATCAAATCGATTGATAAGATTCGCAGAGGGTTCTTATGGAGAGGCTGAAAGGGTGAATGGAGGTAACTGTTTAGTCTCTTGGGATGTCGTTACAAGGCCGCTTTTATTTGGTGGGCTTGGGGTTCCAAATTTGTATTATCAGAGCTGGGCACTGCAAGCTAAATGGCAGTGGCTAGAGAAAACAAATTCAAACAAGCACTGGCATGGGCTTAAGCTGCCTGTGCCGTTGCAGGTCAGGAAGTTCTTTCATGCTTCGGTTATTACTGCGGTGGGCAACGGAAACAGAACTTTATTTGGACTGATAGATGGATAAATGGCGGCTGCATTAATGATTTTGCTCCTGATGTCGTTCCAAGGTTGATAAACTTATTGTCTCCACTAGAACAGTGGCCCAGGCTCTTGGAGGACAGCAATGGATCAGTGACATCTTGACACCTCTTTCCTGGACGGGGATCCGACAATTTTTGCTGATTTGGGATGTTGTAAGCAATATTGTGTTAACACAGGAGCGGATATTCACACCTGGCTGCATACTTCCTCTAGTCAGTTTTCTTCTAGGTCTTGTTACAGGGTTTTTTTTATGGGAGCTATTACTTTTGAACCTTGGAAGAGGCTTTGGAAATCTTGGGCTCCCCCAAAGTGCAAGTATTTCTTGGCTGGCTATTCGGAATAAATGTTGGACTTCAGACAGATCGGAGAAGAGAGGTCTGGACCACCAGTGTCTTGCCTACTCTGCGATCAAGCGCAGGAAACCATACAACATATTTTTGTACCTGTGTCTTTGCAAGACAGTTCTGGCATTCCATTCTGTTCGTGTTGGATGTAGGTAATCTCTCTCCATCAGGAGATGAGACCTCCTTTGCTGATTGGTGGCGAAAAACAAGTAAGAAGATTCATAAAAGCAAGAGAAAGGGCATGAACAGCATCATCATTTTGGGAGCCTGGTGTTTATGGATCCACCGCAACAAAGCTGTCTTTAATGGGGAGACCCCTTCGCTAAGCTCTATCAGATGCGTCTTTCTTGATGAGATTGGGTGTTGGATTACGGCTGCAGCCAAGCATCTTCAGAGCTTTGGCTTAGAGCTTGCGCGTAACCTTCACAGGGTCTAGGGAGTGGTGTGAGTTTTTGTTTTGATTAAGCCTGCTTAGGGCTTTGTACCTTGGTCCATTTTGGACCTTTTTTTCTTCTCTAATTAAAATGATGCGCAGTTCTCCTGCGCTTTCGAAAAAAAATATGGGTATGGAGATGGGTAAGCTGCTGGAGATAGTCTTATGCAAAAGCTAGTTATGCCATGAAAACTTTAGGTTGGAGTGGAGTTTCCAATGCTTCAAAATACCATGATATCTAGAATACCATGGTTTTGAAAACATAGTTTTCAGGAATGCAACCAAACACAAAACACCTTATGATATAAAATATTATGGTATTATTAAAAACCATGGTATTGCCTAGAAACTGTAGATACTTCACTCACAAACAGGCCCAAAGTTTTTGTCTATGACTAGCTTATAGCACATATACACTAAATATCATGGTTTGAGATACTTTGTCTTCAAACAAGTATTGCTTGCAGTGATGTAAATAATACTATGGTAGTGTCATTGACATTTTAAAACCATAGTAATGTAAAACCATGGTTTTGAAATACTTTGATTCCAAACACGCCAAATTTCTATGTTTCCAAAGCTCAAAATAGGACAGATCTAGGGCCTGTTTGTTGTATACGTAAGGTGTCAAAAATTACCACACATTTTTATGCCACACTTGTCTAAGGTGCCTAAGGTTAGACGCTCAAATTCTATGCCACAGTTTGTCGCGCCTAAGGGAATCTTGCAACACTTTTACAAGTCATTGACGAGTGGGAACCACGTAGCTGGAGAAAAATCTTGCCACAAAAATGACTCCAAATCAAAGTTGCCTAACCTGAGATGTAACAAACTATGACAAGTGAGGCAGCAAACCAAATAGCCCCTAGTGACATAGGCTCCCACACGAATGGGGTCTGGGAAGAGATAAACCGAGGCAAACCTTCCCCGCAAATGTGGAGATGCTGCTTCAAACCCGCGACTTGATAACTCAGTGAGACAACTCTCACCACTACACCAGGCCTCCCTAATTATTTTATTACAAAGAGATATGCACATACAGAACAAATGAACAACATGCTATGGATTTGGCCTGGGGACAACAGTTAAATCTTGTGGGTTATAATTTTAGAATGAAAAAGGATGTCTTCTACACTAGGATATAACACTATATTTCCAAAATAGGACAAGCAATAACAAGCTCAAGAGAGCCACCGTTTATCATTCAAATTTATGTGAAATAACCCTACCCAAATAGGTCCAAGCAAAATACATTGCTACTTAAGTTCAATATACGTACATACATACTATGTATTACTTAAAATGACTTAAAAAATATCATCTAACCTGAAATGACTTAAAATGACTTACAAATATCATGAATAACTTAAATTTGTTAAGTTGGGTGGCGAATAGAAATTATATACCACTATAAATCCACCAGTTTAAACTTTGCAAAAATCAAACCAACTAAATCACCCCTACCCATAACCTCCATTAAACCAACCAAACAAATTGCACCCAGACTTAACACACCATCTATTAGGTTGCATGCACCAACCAATCCAACCCAAAAGCTTAAGCTGATGGGAGGAGGTGGACAATTCACTTACATTATATTCTAACACTCCCCTCAGGCCCTCACGTCGAGCCTTTTTGGGTCTCTGACGTGGAACATAGGAGCGAACAACAATTATTTTATTTAATTGTGCTAATCAGGATTCAAACTCAAGATCTCTGACTTTGATACCATATTAAATTGCATGCACCAACCAATCCAACTCAAAAGCTTAAGTTGATGGGAGGAGGTGGACAATTCACTTATATTATATTCTAACACCATCAAAACCATAACCTCCTATTATCCCTTACTCAAATTCAATGGACAATATTATTTAGACCATCCATCCCCTCCCCCCACCTTCGCGACCCCACCGCCCACAGCCTCCCCCCTCCCCCCACGTCCCTACCACCCCCCTCCCTTGCGCCACCGCTGACGACACCTCCCCTCTCCCTCCCCAGGATCATAGCGTTAGCATGGGCTATACGGTAGTGTGTATACAGGGGAGAGAGAATTTGTGGTGGTGAGACCATGAGGACAACATGCTGCTTATCAGTTTTCCCTAATCAAGTAAAGAACATAATATCATGGCATGATTGGAAACACTGGCACCAGAAACGTAATTTGAACGTGGACTCATGTCTCCTTACTGAGGATTGACATGATTCAATAATTTATTGCTGTTTCAATTCCAAAGTGGGTGTTAGAAAGATACATTAGCTCAGATCACAAATAAGGGTACAAATGAATACCTATTGCACAAGAAGTTCCCAAAGCGACACGATAGCACACAATCCATAAAATCAACTAGGAATTTCTGCAAAAAAAAAACACTTTAAATATTATGAGTATTCAATGGGACTTCTAGCTGACCCTTCTAATTGTGGAGGAAAAGAAGGCTTACAGATGAAAACTGAAATGCAGATGGGTACAGACGTAACAACTGTGAGATACAATCAAGCCACTGAAAAATAATACACCGTATTATAAACCATATTAAAAGACTCTAATTAAGAAAACATGGATATATCCAAAACAGCTAATAATGCATGAACATAATGACCGTTGGAAAGGAGTACATTTATTCATAAGCACAACACTTTGCCACTGAAAGGCCAGTATTGATGCTGTTCTCCATTGGTAATCTTGTAGAGGATTAGTGATTAACATGCTGCTCGGTACTAACTGAATAAACTGATGTACTCCTAATTTCTTAAAAAAAATCTTAAGGGCATAGTTCGTTCTGGAACCCAAACCTAAAAGTTGAGAAGCCTTCAAACATGCCTAAAATATGAACAATCCAAAAAACAGAGAAGCATGTCTTCAGACAATGAAGTAACACAAGGTCACAAGTTGTGATCATTGAATCAGAAGTTCAGAATGACAAATTAGCTATCAACACATCAGAAGATACTATTCATCAAGATACAAGGATAAGAATTATTAGAGTACTGAAGCAGATAAAGGAAAAAGAAAACAGCATTGTCAACCTACCTGTAACAATATTGGTGAAGTGTTGTTTGATATCTGGGATTGCACTGAAGAATTAGAGGATGGCCCTGGCGGCCCTAAAGTGTTCCTACTCGGGGAACTGCTTAAATTTCCGAGCGAAGGTTGCCTTAGTAGCTCATACTGTGACCCCCCATTCTCAGCTACTGTTGGAACTCCCATTCTCTCTGCAAATGGATGACCAAATGCTAACCAATCCTTTTCAACAAGAGCCTAAACCAGTGGTGAAGTGTGTTATCAGCAATAAGAAAGGCAATAAGCTGATGGCATTACTGAAGCATAAAATTAAGAGCCAATATCAAGCATCAAGCACGACCCAACAAGAATATGTAAGACATTCCAAGGCAGACTGATACAGTATGAAATGCAAGCACGATGCACATCAACACAAGAAAGAAGGGAAATAAACTCCAGCACTATTTTTTCCATTTCGGTGACATACATAGACAATTGAATAACCATATGTTGAGTGGAACACTCCAAACAAACTAAAAGTTATCATGGAATCACAAATGCGAGAATAATTATTTTCTACCATAAGTCTACTGCAAGCTTTTTTTTCTCAAACAGGCAGGAGACGTGCGCATCATTATATTAAGAAGAGAAAACAAAGGTCCAGAAAGGACCAGAACAGAAGTCTACTGCAAACTATTTACCTGGAATCCACTGAAAGTTCGATAATAGGGATCAAGCAATAAACAAGCAAGTGAAACCAACTGGGTTGTGCGGTCCCATCCATCACTGCAGAAACAAAGAAGGAAAAAAATCATTCAGATGCTACAAAGACAAAGCGACAAAGCTATAGAGATCATACAGGATCCTCAGATGACACCCAAAGGATTATTCATCTCAAAATACACCAAAAGGATTGTCAGTTAACTGCAGGCTACGGTATGGTAGGGCCAAAGTTTGGAAACTGTAGGTTCTACTGAAATTAAATTTGGCATTATGATTACCTGGAACTTTGAAATGCCTAACTAATAAGCTACATTGCTTACAAAATCTAGAGTGCAAAAACAATCAAACAAAGTAAGCCATAGGTTTTCAGTTACTCAGAGTACTCTATGAACATTAGGACAAGGATCTACAATGTTTCACAGCCTTGTGGGGTAACCATGCCACGCAGACACAGCCGTGGGGTTAATCATGCCACACAGAGTAATGATCTTACCAACCCATTCACATAGTCACATTGTATGCATGCCAAGTCAACACACATAAGGATAAAAAATTATCCATTGTAATCTCTACTTACCACAGTAAATAGATTAAATGGGAATTAGAGACTGAGGGATCAAGATAAAAACCTGCAATGTACAAGAACTGACGCTGCTTCTTCTGAAATTTGTGCAGCAATCCATGAAGCACCAACCAGAATATTCTGGATATGGTTTAGCCATTCCCAGTGTTGAAGAAAATGATGTCATGCTATTAAGATTGCCTCCACCCCAGGTTGATCCACGGTTCCTCTGCCAAAGAAAAATAATTAAAAACATCAGCCTTCTGTTTCTGCTTCATACTTGACGAGCTTGAGACAGATGTTACATGACAGGTTCAGAATTATCCATTGGTATGGCATGTAAAGAAATTGATACCACATTCCCAGGCAAAATTCATGTATGCATTTGGGAATAGATGCCAACCTCAAAACAGCCTAAATTCTATCAGCAAGGCAAACTATCAACTTACCCGATCTCCAACAACAGATACAGCTGAAGGGCTCCCATTTGATGAAATTGAGCCATGAGCATCCACATAGTCCCTAAGGCGAGAAAGACTCTCTCATTGTGTGGATGTTTTGTATTCCTAAAAACAGAACCTGGTCCCAGATCCAGTGGATTAAAGACAGCAAATATGTTCTTCTTGCTGGAAGAGAAGGGAGGAAATAACTATAATGCAAAGCAACGGCACCTATATACTAGAGTACTAGACATAACATGTAACATTACCTCAGATTTATGTAGTTAGAAGATGATTCTGAGCCCCCTCCCTTTGCCCATTTGCTATAGCATTTGCTCTTGGCCGGGCATCAATTATGTACAATTTCCTGTTTTACATCAGGAGAATAAGCACTATTAAAATTTTTATTATGGATAATATCCAAAAAAAGTAAAGGTGGTTTAGAGAGAGCATCAAAGAATAATGGCCTAATAATTAACTGGCATCTGATCTGATCACTAAGCTGCTGATGCCCTTTTGTTGATGAATTGTGAGACACCACTTGTCAAGGGCGTTAAACCCTTGGGTAGTGGGACCTCGGCTACGTAGTTCGTAGCCTTCATCCGTCTTTCTGACGGGGTTAGACCCTAGGCCGAAGGCTTGGTTGAAGACAGAGAGAGATAGGAGAATAGATGAGTAATATCTTTGTTGCCCCCTTTTGATTGTTATCTTACAATATATATATGGCCGACCGGCCACAACTAACTAGAGCGATAGGCTCCTTTAATCTAGGAACTAACTAACCAACTAACTCCTTTAATCTAGGAACTAGTAGATATTCTCCCTGCGCGTTCTGAGCGCTCCGCGTCTCGGCGCACGTCATGGGCCCGACGCCTGTAATACGTGTGCCCGACCATGACATCTCTCCTCCCGTCGTGGAGCAGCTCGTCCTCGAGCTGGAATTCCGAATACTTGACGCGGAACAGCTCAATGTCTTCCCGAGTAGCAGATGTTGCCAACTCGCCCTTCCACTGGACAAGAACCTGGAGCACCCCATGAGCCAGACGAGAACGTATGGCGCGTTCTGGCTTAGGGGCAACGACGCCATGGTGCATAGGCGGCAGGGGCGGGGGGGTTGGCCCCTAGAACTTCTTGAGCAGCCCCACGTGGAACACGTCGTGAATGCAGGCTCGAAGCGGTAAAGCGAGGCGGACGGCGACGTCGTTGATCAGCTCGATGACGTGGTACGGCCCGAAGAAGCGTGCCTTGAGCTTGTCGGCGACAGTTTGGGGAAGCGAAGACGTCGCGCGTTGTCGTAGGCGAAGGAGCACCCAGTGGCCCACCTGGTATGCGATGTGGCGGTGCACCTTGTCATAGTGCAGCTTTTGCGTCGCTTGAGCTTGTTCCAGCCGGTACTGGACGTCGACTAGGAACTCTTCTCATTCCTCCATGCTTTTGGTGACGGCAGCCACCCTCGTGGCCCCGGTTCATATGACCAGATAGATGGCGGATCGCGCCCGTAGATGACACGGAAGGGCGTGTCCCGCAGCGAAGTCTGGTAGGCAGGCGGTGTTGAAGATGAACTCCGCCCAAGGCAGCCAACGTAGCCACTAGCGAGGCCTGTCCCCCGTGAGGCACCGCAAGTACATGATGACGCAGTTGGCCCCTCTGATTGCCCATCTGACTGATGATGGAATGTCGCAGTCATGTGAAGCTTGGTACCCATCAGGCGCATGAGTTCAAGCCAGAACATCGACGTGAAGACCGAGTCCCTGTCCGACACCATGGACTGAGGCACCGTGTAGCCGAACGATGTCGATGAAGAACGCCTAGGCGACCAACTCGGCTAAGTACGGGTGCGCCAATGGGATGAAATGACAGTACTTGCTGAACCTATCCACCACGGTCAATATTACAGACTTGCCACGGATGTGGGGCGGTGCTTCAACTAAGTTGAGGGCGATGTCAGTCCAAACGCTCTAAGGCACCGGCAGAGGAAGTAGGAGCCCAGCCGGGTGCAAGTGCTCGGACTTGTACCGTTGACAGACGCCGCATGCGCGCACCAAGTCCTACACGAGTTGCTTCATGTTAGGAAAGTGAAAGTCGCGCCACAGACGGTGCAGCATGCACTGAACCCCCTCGTGTCCCTCCTCATCATAGACTGCCACCACGATCTCCTGGACCAAGGGGGAGGTCGACGGGATGTAGAGTCGCCCGACAAACAGAATCATGTTGTCGACGACCGTCTAGGGTGCCCGACGGGGCCAGCACTGATGGCTTCACGAACGGCGACAAGAGCCGGGTCGGTGTGCTATGCTTGGCGAAGATTGTCGATGAAGTCGAAGCGCGGTGCTAAGAGCGCGAGGAGCGCCCTCCTTCGTGTCACACCTGGACAACGTATCGGCCACAGTGTTCGTCGCGCCTGACTTGTATTTGACGGTGAAGTCGAAATACAGCAGCTTCCCGACCCAGTAGTTTTGCAGGATGGTGGCCAGCGTTGGTCCAACAAGTACTTCAGGTTGTAGTGGTCTGTCTTGATGAGGAAGCGGCAACCCCAGAGGTACGGCCTCCAATGTCGTACAACGTGGACCAACCAAGCCGATGAGCTCCCATTCGTACGCGGCGAGGGCGCGGTGACGGGGTGCCACAGGTCAACTGAAGAAGGCGATCGGGTGCCCTTCTTGAATGAGCATCGCCCTAAAACCATGGGACAAGGCGTCGCACCGACGACAAAGGTCTTGACGAAATCTGGCATGGCAAGGACAGGGGCCATGGTAACCACAGCTTTGAGTGCGGCAAAAGCCACGGTGGCCTCCTCGCCCCAGGAGAAGTCGTCCTTCTTGAGGAGAGTAGTCAGCGGCGCGGTGACGGAGCCGTAGTTGTGGACGACAGGACGAACTTGCAGTAGTAGCCCGCCAAGCCGAGGAACCCCCGCACCGCTCGTGCCGAGCGAGGCACCGGCCAGTCGTGGATGGCCTACACCTTGGTCGGGTCCATAGTGACGCCTGCCTCCAAGATGATGTGGCCGAGGTAGGAGACAGAGGTGACACCGAATGCGCACTTGGAGTCGTTGAAGAGTTTGTGGTGACGAAGCTCGGTTAGGATGGCACTTAGATGGCGAAGATGATCCACCCAGGACTTGTTGTATATCAATATGTTGTCAAAGAAAACGAGCACAAAGCGACGTAGGAAGGGGCGAAGTACATCATTCATGAGAGCCTGGAACGTTGCTGGAGCGTTGCACAATCCGAACGGCATGACCAGAAACTCGTAGAGGCTGTCGTGAGTGCGGAATGCCGTCTTGTGGATGTCCTCCGGGTGCATGCGCACCTGATGGTACCCCGAGCACAAGTCGAGCTTGGAGAAGAACTGCGCCGTGGAGTTCGTCGAGCAGCTCATCGACGACATGGATCAAGAACGTGTCTTTGACCGTGAGCGCATTCAATTAGCGGTAGTCGACGCAGAATCGCCACGACTCGTCCTGCTTCTTGACGAGGAGGACCGAGGAGAACGCCGAGTCGCTGCGGCGGACGATGCCTTGCCCGAGCAAGGCAGCGTACTACCACTCAAGCTCGTCCTTGTGAGCCATCAGGTATCTGTACGGCCACACCGCCACCGGGGCTGCATCGGGCTTGGGGACGATGCGGTGCTCACAGGCGCGCACAGGGGGCAGGTCGGTCGGCTCGGCGAAGATGTCGGCGAAGGAGCCCAACAGCCCGTCGAGAAGGGACTCGTCCGTTGTGGTGGCATGGAGGCTCGACGCGATCGGTGTTGCTACACCATGCCAGTAGACGTCGTGCCCGTCCTACTTGAACGTCATAGTCCGGGCGGTGAAGTCCTAGACGATGGGCCCTAGCGTGGCCATCCAATGCGTGTCGAGAACCACATCGTACACGGCTAGGGGCATCATGAAGAGGTCGACGCAGAATGCCAGACCGTCGATGATCACTGGGGCCTAGCGAAGGACACCAGGGCCTGGCGAAGGACACCGGGGCAGAAGATGCACTCTCTGTTTTCCAACGTTGTTGTGTGCTTCGGGCGTGGCTCGATGCACAGCCCCATGCAACGCGCAGGCGCCTCCCCGATGAAGCTGGGGTGGGGATCCAGTGTCGATGAGCGCGATGAAGGTTGTGGCGCCCAGGAGCACCTAGAGTTGTACTGTGTTGCAGATGGGCACCCTGGCGATCGTGTGCAAGAAGACCGGGGTGGCCGTGTCTGAAGCATCCTCGGTCGGGGCGTCGTTGGCGGAGGCGATGTCGATGCCGTTGATGTAGAAGATCCTCTTGCAGATGCAGTTGTGCCCCCCGCGTGTACTTCTCATTGCAGTTGAAGCAGAGGCTCTGCCGCCGGTGCTCCTCCTGCTCCGGCAGGGTCAGGCGCTTGACTTGTCGGCCATCCATCGAGCCCATGGGTGCAATCACTTGTCGATCTGGGGAACAGGAGGGGCGAGGCACGGCGCGGGGGTAGGTAGAAGGCCACGAGACATGGCCTTGGAGGGCGCCGACGCGTACTGCTCCTGGAGCTCCAACTGGCGCGCCAGGCTCATGGCAACAGCAAGAGACTACGGGTTTTGGATCTGGACATCCAGGCTGAGCGGAGGAAGGAGGCCACCCATGAACAGTTGAACCTATTGCGCCTTGTCAAGGTGGCCGACGCGGGGAAAGCAGCGCCTGGAAGCGGTCTTTGGTACTCCGCAATGGTCCCGGTGCGACGACAATCTGCAAGGTCGAGCAACGTTGAGAGGAGGGTCGTAGCGCAAGTGGAGCAACTCCTTGAACCGGCACCATGATGGAGTTCCCTCATCCGTCTGGACATGGATATATCACATATGCGCCCCGTCCTCCAGGTTGTAGGAGGCCATCCAGAGCTTCTCTTCCTCCATGATCCGCTGCTAATGGAAGTATGATTCGCAGCGGTTGATGAAGATGAGGGGATCGGTCTTGCCGTCATAACAGGGAAAGTCCATCTTCTGGAATTTCAGTGGCCGGTCATTGTGGTGCTCGCCAAAGCTCGTCTTGGTGCTTGAGGAGGACGTGCGGTCGGCGGTGAGGAAGGCGATGGCCTTGGCATTGGCCTCAACCGTGAGCGTCTTGAGGGTGTTGGTGAGGATCTCGACCGTGGTCTTGAGGTCGTTGACATCACCATGTTGGCGGCACACGGCGCGACGGACGTCGACGAAGATGTTGGCGGCGCAGGTGGAGGTGGGGTGGCGGCTAGTGATGAGGTGGCTCGGGAAGGCGAGGATCGCTGGGATGGTGATACCAGGTTGTCAAGGGCGTTAAACCCTTGGGTAGCGAGACCTCGGCTATGTAGTTCGTAGCCTTGATTCGTCTTCTCCGGTGGGGTTAGACCCTAGGTCGAAGGCTTGGTTGAAGACAGAGAGAGATATGAGAATAGATGAGTAATATCTTTGTTGCCCCTTTGATTGTTGCCTTACAATATATATATATATATATATATATATATATATATATATATATATGGCCGACCGGCCCCAACTAACTAGAGAGCTAGGCTCCTTTAATCTAGGAACTAGTAGATCTTCTCGCGCGCCCAGCGCGCGTTCTGAGCGCTCCCGCCCCGACGCACACAGGGTTTTTAAGGCGACGCCTAGGCGTCCAGGCACTCGGCTAAACCTAGCCGGCTTGCCCGCCTAGGCGCTAAGGCGCTCGGAGTGTTTGCTTGCTCGCCTAGGCGCCTTAAGAACACTAGGCGCACGTCACAGGCCCTGCGCCTGGAATATGTGTGCTGACCATGACACCACTGCTATTGAAATAAACCCTCAGCTTCAGTTAATCTGAAATATACACATGCCTTAGCCCAATATATATCGTTTGAGGTAATTCCAAACGTTAATACTTAGTGCCAAAAAGAAGAGCGAAACAAGAGAAAAAGGTGGCCAAGTTAGCTATTGACGCTCAAAGTACATCCCCGTTATAACTAATCTATAATATCTACAAATTGAAATTGAAAGAGTGAATTGAAGGGGAAGAGGTACAGAAAAATTATAGAAGAGGCAGACCCACTGACGGAGGCACCCACATAAGTGGGGTCTGGGAAAGGATAAACCGAGGCAAGCCTCCCCCCACCCCACCCAAGGCTGCTTTGAACCCACGACCTAGTGACGATGAGATAGCTCTCACCACTGCACCAGGCCTGCCCTTCGTACAGAAAAAAAATATAGGATGCAAAATTTTAATAAATGGCAATACTAAAAGATGAACCTATAGCGCATAAAATGCATAAAAATACCTTGGAGATCCTTTCTCATCGATGGTTTTGCTGCTGAGAGCACAGACAAGCTTCTCATCCGCATTGCTACAAACAATGTCCTAACATTAGACCAACCAAATTCAAGAAGAGACAGCAAGTGTTCCAGGCAATTTAGATAGATACAAACTCACTTTCTAAAGTTCATCATCAACCCCACCATCGGCTGAGATGACCTTGCCAGAACAGCTCCAGACCCTACAATGTGAAGAGGTTCAGGCGTGAAGAGGTTCAGGCTTTTTCGATAATTCTTTTGCAACCATTAAAACATGGATGGTTTAATATTAAATGTAGGTTTAACATCCATGACCCAACACAGTGTCAGTAATATTAAATGTAGGTTTGGTTGAGAACATAAAAGGACCCTAAGGTTTTTTAAGAAAATCCATGTAGCAGAACACAATCTAGATTTCCTAAATCAGCTTGAACAATATACTAATACTGATCATCCTTTTTGACGTAGGAACCCTGCAAAATCCTCCACTTATTCAAGTTAGGAACAAGTTGACCTAGTAGCTGGCAGCTGATTAAGGAGGATATTATGGCTGTAATTTCAGCAATATGATGCAGGAAATTCTCTCATTTTAATAAGCTTAACTCAGCCTTTGTTACTGTCATACCTAAGATGGAGGGGGGCTAATGAGGTTAAGAATTTTCGGCCTATCAGCTTAGTTCACAGCATTGCTAAGTTAATCACAAAGATAGCAAATAGATTGGCTGGAAAACTGCAGAGTTTGGTTTCTAAGACAGAGTGCTTTCATAAAAGCGAGATTTATACAGGACAATTTCATGCTTGTACAGCAGACTGCCAGATTGCTCCATCAGCAGAAAAGGCTTGACATTACTAAAGCCTTTGACTCAGTCTCCTGACCTTTCCTTTTGGAAGTGTTGCAAAAAACTTGGTTTTGGGCAGATTTGGGAGATGTCCTTAGTGGTTTACTAGCCACCTCATCAACTCAAGTACTTCTTAATGGAATTCCAGGGAAAACCATTCTACACAGAAGGGACTAAGACAAGGTGACCCTCTGTCACCTATGCTCTTTATATTAGTAATGGATGTCTTGGGCATCTGGCTAAAGCTGAAGAAGGGCTGCTTGAATCATTATCCATAGACCCTTACAGCACAGAATTTCATTATATGCTGATGATGTGGTGTTGTTCCTACACCCTAATGAGAGGTATATCCAGATGGTTTTCAACATCTTACAGTTATTTGGTGAAGCATCAGGTTTGAAGACCAATGTCCAGAAAAGCAGTGTCTATCCTATTCATTGTGGTGATGAGGAGATGACATGCTTAAAGAGCAACTCCCATGTGAAGTATCTTCCTTTCCTTGCAATTACTTGGGTCCCCTTCTGTCCTTAAAAAATTGTCCAAGAACAAGTGCAGCCCATTATTGATAAGATTGCGGATCAGTTAGACAGTTACCTAGTTAGAAGGCTGATCTAATGACTAGGGCAGGTAGAAGGGTGCAAGTGCAATCTGTGATGACAGGAATGATTGTTTATCTTGCCATGGCAGTGGACTTGCCACCTGATGCTCTAAAGGCTATTGATAATAATAGGAAGGGTTTTCTATGGAGAGGAAGGAAAGAAGTTCGAGGAGGGCATTGTTTAGTGGCATGGGGACGAGTTGCGCCCTATTGAAATGGAGGACTTGGAATCTTTAGTCTCAGAGAGCTTGGTTGGGCTTGAGAATGAAATGGCTTTGGTTGGCCAAAACTGACCATGGAAAACCTTGGGCCTCTCTCCCCATGCAGTTCCCTGATAAGTTAAAAGCATTCTTTCCATAGCTATGGGTACTGAGATTGGTAGTGGTTCTTCAACTCTTTT
>JAOPSE010000002.1:81310365-81637156 GCA_029449295.1 Zea luxurians | reverse complement strand
CCTTGGTCAGTGCCTCTTATCCTCCTATAAGCTACCAATATTGTGTGGGGGTCATAGGATTTGGCCTACTGGTTCCAAAGATACAGTGCTCTCAAGTCTGGTCTGTCTCTCAGCCCGAGCCGAGGCAATATTCGGTTTTGTCGTGTCTAGGGCTCGCGTCCCAATTCCATCTTCAGATATGAGGCAGAGGGGTTAGTTAGGCACATTTTTGTCAATGGGAGCTTAGGTTTTGAGATAGAGATTAAGGTGAACGCGCTCGTTTTGGTTTAGAGGCTGAAAATTCAGAAATCTGAATTTCAGATTTCCCTATTAAACCTCCACTTGAATGGCTTGCTTGAGGTTTTAACAAACTATTTTAGCCATACTTTTATAATCTTTATTGTAGCTTAGTTAGTGTATTCCAATTTTTGTATTTGGCCTAAGCCATGATTCCATGTTTTTCATGGTCTTTTTACCCCTTTCTTCCTTTCTACTTAAGTGGCTTAATTAGGGTTGGTCTAGGGTTTCAACATTTTCCCCTTTTTTTGAAAACCTCATTTGTTTTGGGCATGATTCTTTAGATGTAACTTAGTGGATCTTTTTTTCTTAAGTTGATTGGTGCCTCTTGCCCAATTTGGTTCACATGAAATAATGGCCCTTGAGTTAGTACTGAGAAGAAACCCTAGGTGACACTGGGGTGTCACAGCCTTCCCCCCTTAAAGGAATCTCGTCCAAGATTTGGTCAGAGTGCTCTCGGTGTGAAGTGAGGGTTAAGGCTTGCTTGAAGTGGGTGCTTATTTATCAAGGCAAACTGCTCTTCGAATGCCATCCTCTTTGCAACTTCAGAAGGAAGTCCTTCTAATTTTAGTTTTTCAACTAACTCTTTCTATATTAAGATCATTTTTCTTATGTTTTGATTCAAGGGGTAGGGGGAGGGGGCTAGGCATGGTTACGTACCAATTTCCTTAGGTAGACAATCAGAGAAGTTAGAATGCAGGAATTCCTCAGTCTCCCAAGTAGCCTCTTCTTCTGAGTGATTACTCCATTGGATCTTATACATCTTGATCGATTTAGCCCGAGTTGATCTTTCTTTGAACCTTGGAGGGGTACTCTTGGTACGATAGATCTGGTTCTATCTCCAATTCTGGTTCTTGCTATGATCTCAGTCGGTAATCGAACACACTTCTTCAGTTGGGATAGATGGAATACATTGTGGATGGCAGACATTTTTGGAGTTAATTTCAATTTGTATGCCACGGGTCCACATGCTTCTATAATCTCATAAGGTCCAATGTAACGAGGGGCTAACTTGCCTTTGATCTCAAACCTCTGCACTCCCTTGGTGGGTGATACCTTTAGATATACGAAATCTCCCACCTTGAATTGGAGAGGTTTCCTTCTCTTATCATGGTAACTCTTCTGCCTGGCCTGAGCAGCTTCTAGATTCTTCCTGATTAGTTTGACCTTTCGGCTTCAGTCACTAAGTCAGGTCCGAAAACTTCTCTTTCCCCAGGCTGAGACCAATTGAGGGGTGTTCGACACCTTCTTCCATATAGGGCTTCGAAGGGTGCCATCTTTAGGCTAGATTGATAACTGTTGTTATAAGCAAACTCTGCCAAGGAGAGGTGCTTATCCCAGTTCTTGCCATAATCGATCGCACAAGCCCTCAGCATATCTTCCAGGATTTGATTTACCCTTTTGGTCTGACCATCAGTCTGTGGGTGGTAAGCTAAGCTTTTGATTAGCTTGGTTCCCAAGGACTCTTGCAGTTGTTCCCAAAATCTGGCAACAAATTGGGCTCCTCGATCAGAGACAATGGTCCGAGGCAATCCGTGCAAACACACGATTCGGTCAATGTACAGCTCTGCATACTTCTGAGCCTTATCAGTAGTGTGCACTGGAAGAAAATGTGCACTTTCGTCAATCGGTCCACAATAACCCAAATCGAATCATGATGACGAGAGGTGTTGGGTAGACCCACAATAAAATCCATGCTGATGTCATCCCATTTCCACGAAGGTATAGATAGGGGTTGCAAAGCTCCAGCTGATTTCAAGTGGCTTGCCTTTATCCTCTGACAGGTGTCACATTCTGATACATATTGGGCTATCTCCCTTTTCATTCTGGTCCACCAATACAAGGGTTTCAGGTTGTGGTACATTTTTGGTGCTCCCTAGATGCATGGAGAATTTGGAGAGATGGGCCTCATCCAAGATTTCCTTCTTGAGATCTTTATTTTTAGGAACCACCAATCTGCTTCCGAACCACAATATACCCTTTCCATCTTGGTAGAAACATTTATATTTCTCTGTCTTCTGACGGATGTTCTCTTTAATGATTTGCACTCCCTTGTCACTGAGTTGGGCCATGATGATCTGGTCTTGCAAAGTTGGCTCAACGAAAATGTGAGACAAAGCACCAGAAGGAATCACTTCAATCTTTATTTTGCTCAACTCATCACACAGGGTTGTTGATGCGAGAATCCATCATAATACAGTTGCATTGCAATTTCCGACTCAAGGCATCCGCTACCACATTTGTTTTCCCTAGATGATAATGTACATCCAGGTCATAGTCCTTGAAACCCTAGTTAGCCGAATTGTTAGATGACTTGGTTAAGCTCGTAATCACGATGAATTGCTTGTTGTGGTCTAAATGCGCATGGTTATGGTCGCGGGTAAAAATTTGTAGTGCTCATGTGATGTCCAAGTTAAAATGCAAAGTACTATGTGAAGAGCGCATCGATATACACATATATACCGGGTTTGATTATTGTGGTGAATACATTGTTAATTGTGTATGGTAATTCTAGGCACAAAATAACTTGTATAAAATACATCCAACACCACTTGGTGTTGAGTCGTCCAATCGGCTCCGAGAATGATGTCCATACCCTCTAACCCTAAAATCAGGAGTGTGGTTTTGAAGATTCTACTTCCAATTGAGATAGGCGCATTCCGGTTTAATTGGTTAGTTGCAATTTACCCCCAGGTGTTGCTATCATGAATGACCCTTTTGTATGATAGAAAGGCAGCTGACATTTAGCACTGAACTTTTAGCTAATGAAACTATGAGATGCACTAGAATCAAACAGAATTAATGCAGGTGATTAAAAACTGAAAAGATACTAGTCATGATGGGGGCTCCCTCAGGTAACTCCTCTAGAGTAGTGAAGTTGAGTTTCCCTTGTCTCACTTGCACCTTCTGTTTTCTTCCCTTGTCTTGATTTGGTGCTGGCATCTGCCTCTGCTAATTTCTTGGGCAATTTTTGGCATAGTGGCCCACATTGCCACAAGTGAAGCACTTGTTCCCATTTCACTGGCGGAACTACTGCTGCTGCGGAGGCTGATTGCTCCTTGGAGCAAGAGCTAGAAATGAGTGGATGCTGGCTGCTGCTGTTGAGGTGGCCTGATCACCCATCTGCCTGCATGCTGCTGAAATCCTCTGCTCTGATTGTGGGAAACAATCCTGAACCTCTGGGTCTAAGCGGAGGGTGCTGCCATGGGTGCCTTTCTCTTCTTCTCTGCCGGTAAGCTACAATGCAATCTTCCTGGGAGATGGCCAGGTTGACCAACTCGTTGAAGCTATCAGCCCGGACAGTGTTGAGACGCTCATGCAACTTGGTGTTGAGACCCCTACGGAAGCGGTCTCTCTTCTTCTCATCGGAATCAGCATGATAACCTACGTACTGGCATAGGTCATTGAAGGCCTAAGCATACTACAATACCATGCGGGTTCCTTGATTGAGTGCCAGAAATTCATTCAGCTTGCGATCAAGAATTCCAGCTAGGATGTGGTGCCCTCTGAATGCAGTCTTGAATTCCTCCCAAGAAACTTCGTGACCAGTAGGTAGCATAGCACGGAAGTGGTCCCACTAAGTTCGAGCAGGTCCACGAAGCTGCTGCGCGATGAAGCGAGCCTTGGTGTCATCAGGGCAGTCTCCCGTGAGGAGGGGAAACTTGGACTCCACGACGCGTAACCATACGTCAGCGTCCAACGAATCCTCTGCCTTGGTGAACAAGGGCGGCTACGTACTCAGGAACTCCTGGTAGGTTGCCACTGTTGGAGGTAGCTGCGGCTGGCCTCCACCATACTGCTGAGGGTGGGGCTAGCGCTACAAAAGCTGTCGTAGAATCTCGTTCTGCTAGGCCATCAGCTCCTACACCGTGGGAGCTGGAGGAGGTGGCGGGGGAACTTGCTCATTTTGCCCGCGACACTGCCTAGCTGCCATCTGAAAACAGAGATTGTCGCCATTGTTATCCCAATTCACAATTTCGAATCATCATGCTATTATCTCATATGGAAGGAAATTGTCATAATCATAATATTAAGTTCGAATGGAGATAACATGGTTACAAACATCCCACGGATCTCAAAAGTTCTCAAGGGTTACATCAATTAGGGGAAAGTACCCGTAAGACTAGTCCAAAATCTGTCATTACTAAGCTCGTATAGGTTTCTATCCTCCTAAAATGTCGAAACGACTCGTCAACCCTGAGTAGTGGAAGCGACACTAGATGCGGGTGAAGGGGGCATCGCGGAGGCAGTCACATTGGCACCAGGGGCTGGTCCTAACTCCTCAGGAGCCTTTTCTCCCTCGCTTCCGGCCTCATTGGCCTCCATCTCCAGGTGGTGCATATCCAGGTGGTCGTTAGCTTCTTCAAGTTCCTGCTGCACATCATGGAGCTAGTTTTCCAAGACAGCAATGGTGTTGTCTCGGATCTCCACCTGCTGCTCCAAGGTGGTGATGCGCTGGCTCAGCCCTTCCACCTGTAGGTTCTTCTCCACCAGCTCGGAGGACAAGTCGACCACAAAGTCCTCCTAGCTGTCGAGGGTGAGCTTGCTGGTTTGAGCGAGGTTAGCAAGATGTGCCATAGCGTCACTCTGCAGGGCCTGAAGGCGGTACAGCGCACTCATGCATTGAACAGTGACCCTCCCAACCAAGTCAAGAAACATTGCCCATACATCCTTCACATGGCTCACGCGGTTGCACCACATGGGGTCATCCTTCTTCTCAGTAGGGAAGAGTCCTAAGGGGTGCATCACCATCTCCAGGGGATGGTAGCCACAGAAAGTCGTCAGGGTCTTCATAGCTGCCGCTTTAGTGGTGTCATCCGTCCTGAATCCAATCGTCTCGGAGTCAAGGGAATGCCAACCCGGCTGAAGGGGATGAGCTTCTAGAGTCAGCCAGACTCGACAACGTGGTACCCGATGCTCCTCGTACAGCTGCACCGTGTATAAAGGGGGCGTAGGGTAACCAGCGGAGTTAAGCACTTCCCACAAGATGGAAGGAAAACCATCATGAGAAAGGAAATCAGAGCCGAAACGAGTGTCTCCTCCACTGGCGGGGGTAGGTGAGGTCATCTGCGGAAGGGTATCACATGTAAAGATTATGGTGGAAGAAGAAAATAAAAGGAACCCGGGTGTTTTAAAAGGAAGCGGGTTAGCTCAAATTTTTTACTTCTTTAGCTTATAATCCTTTTAGTTTTTATAATGCATGCATGCTGGAAATAACGTCTCCTCTCCAAATAAAAGGGTGCTCTTAGGGCATCCTTTAAAAAAGCTAAGGACTGGCCCACAGGGCCTACTTACTTTGCCACCTATTTCTCCCACTATTCCTAAGGCCTTTCGTCCTAGGTCTAGCGTTCTAGTCCTCACGATTCACACTAGTTCTAAGCAAGTTTTAGATTTTGAAAATTGGTATTCATGGTTTATTGTTCTTCTCTGTGGTGGTATTTTCTCCGATACCAGCTGTGGCGGAACCGTCCGAATTATTCTAGCTTAAGTGCCCAAGTCACGCCTCAGGGGCCGTAACACACTTAAATCGAAATAACCCGTCAGTCCCTCAGATCTAGTCTGATAAAGCCACTTAACTAGGATCAAATACCACAAACTCACTCGAAGGAGAGTCACAGAAGAAATACAATAAAACAGAAAAACCTCAAATTAAAGTACTAGAGTTATTACATAAATCAGAGTTTTTCAAGTAGCTGATATAAGTTCACAAAATAGACTGCAGCGGATGATCGATATCGTCGAAAGCAAGGAATAGGGCAAGGCCTAGCCCACTACTCCTCCTGCTCCTCTCCTACCGGAGCAGCATCCCACTCGACCGTCCATCCTGGTGGTAGGGTGGTAGGCCAAGTCACACCATCAACCATGTCCTGAAGTGTACCTGCAAAAATTATGCCACAAACAAGGCTCAGTATACTAATACTCAGCTAGACTTACCCGGTGTGAGGAATCTACTCCTCTACCTCTAGACCATGCAGCTATTTGGCTGAGGGGTTTGGTTTGCCAAAAGCACTAGCTGAGTCTAAAATCAATTTTTAGCTTTTTCAATTCTAGTATCATTAATTTAGCTAAGTTTGCTCTTTCTAAGCATACATGGTAACAACCATTTAATACAATCAACATGTTATCTCATGTAATCCTCATTTCACTTCTTACTCAATATAGTACAAGGGGTCAAGCAGTCTCATTAGCTGCGAGAAGCAGACGATTCGAATCGAGTTTTAACCTTGCAAGGTAAACCTAAACACACGACATGTCAGGGCACTCTGTCCCCACACACGTCAACCATCCCCATCAATTCCCCGTTCGCGGCCAGGGCTCACCGCCTTGGCATACAATGCTCCACTGACCCCGGCTGCCACCATGCAGTGACCGCACTTGTACCCACCATAGCTAGCATGGGAGACCCAGTCTCAGGACGAGTGAGGAGAAAAGTCCACGCCCGGCTTCACTCAGGTACTAGGTTTACCGGTTACCATATTTCTCGACATGTGTTTAGTATGTTCAAACGCTTGACTCAGGAATCCACACATTAATCCTTAATTCCTTTTTCCGTCTCATGGACAAGGCATCCTCCTTGGATCCAAGTCCATAGACCATCATAGATCCCATTATCAATATGAATACAATCAATTCCTGACCTCGCGCGAGTGCTATAAAAATCACTCGACTTCTACCGAGATCCTAATTAGCAAAGCAGCTACTCGACCTAGCATACTAGTATCCATCTCAAAAAGGAATCCTGGGTTCATGCAACTAGAGGTTTCAAGCAACTCCTACACTTAAGTGCACAATACAAACCTACAAACATTAAGTGTAGTAAAGTAGCATATATAAACGGTTATGCATAAAACCGGGGCTTGCCTTCAAATGCTGGGGCTGCGGGGAGATCCTCGATGGCAGTCTCGGGAGCTTGCTCCTGGTCTTTCTCGTGGACAGCTCCTTGCTCAGGGACGAGCACATACTCTCCATCAGCGAGATTGCAATCTAATGAATGCAATGGGTAAGATATATGCATGGCATGATATGTCATTTAGCAATTAAGAGTTGATGGGGAATGATCAATTTAATAAGGTAGAGCTTATTCTCACTACTGGAGATTTTTATGGTACACTTAGCCACTTAGGGTCAGTTGATTACTGAATGGTTAACCCATTTTTAGTGTTCTACTGATTTTCTTCTTTATATCTTATGTAATTTTTAACAATATTCTTAGCTGCCATGTTGGGGTAATACTTATTAATCTTTCTAATTCCTCTCTTCTTCTCTATTCCTTTTATGCTTTTAAGGTGGGTTTGAACTACAAAATAGCTTAATAAATTTCCAAAAATTATTCGAAAATTACAGTGGCTTCTTACTGGTGTAATATTCCCTGTCTCAAAATTTGGGGCTTAAAAAGTGAGGGGTTCCATCTGTACAAAATTATCAAGAGTTAGGGCAAAGGGGGTGTTTTGAACTACAACTCTCTTTTAACAGTAGGTTATTCTCTAAGACTTATTTTTGCTGGTATCCAGATGTTATAACATGACTTTGTACAAATTTTCAGCCACTAATACTTGTTAGTTATTTTACTATGATTTTCTAAATTTTCTAGCCAAAGGAGTGCTTTCTACTACCACTATACTTGAAAAATATCAACCAACAGATTTCTAATTTTTCCTATCTTCTTATTTGTGTAAGAGCAATCATTCTAGAATTTGGTAACTTTTTGCTTATGGGAGAGGGTGGTAGAAATTTCTTGAATTAAATGGCCTTTTTCATGAAGTAGGGGTAATGGGTATTTCTTTGTAGCTTTGAATTGGTTTTGCATTTTTCCCTGGTGTCCTACTTCATCAAGAGTTTGGTAAAATTAATTTGCCTATTGTTGCACAAGTTTAGACTTCCTTAGGATTTAATTAGATCATGGCTAAAAATTAAGTTTTAATTGTTCAGCCCACTTGTTATGATGGGTTGGGGTGTTCATTATTTTTGTAGTGGTGTTCTAGTAGTTAGGAGTCTAGTAAATTTTTCTTACCACTTTTGAATTGGTTCTCATATTTTTACTCATGGTTTTTTTGACTCCTTGCTGCCTAATAAATTATTTAACTCTATATTAGTCTTGGACTAGGGTTCTCTATATTTTTCCTAGGTTCCTCATTGCTTAAGTAAGCTAGGAAAAATATGTTCCTCCTCTGTCCATTAATTTCTACTGCCTTTCTCAATTTTCTAAGTTTTGGACAGATATAGTTTTTAATAGGTAATCCTAAGTTAATCTTGTATACTGGGGTGCTCAGTATTTTTAAACAATGCCTAAGTTGGTTATGCATATCTATGAATTTTCTCAAGTCTAGTATAGAAGCACAACTATTTTTCCTCATTTTGATAAGGTTTGGTCAATTTTCCTAATTAATTCCAAACTCTAAAATTTAAAATAGAAAGCACAGGGTTTAGTATTTTTATGTGATAGTTCATAATATTTCGAATCCAGTAAAATTGGTTTGGCTAAATTTGGTTGAATATTTCTCAAGATACAAATTTCCTAAGTTCTCTGTTGAATTTAAAAAGAATAAACAGAAATGGATAAAGGAAAAATGGTTTTGCACTGGGGTCCCTGGCAAAAGGTTTTAAGTGTATTACATACGGGTCCTTGGTTCACTATTCATCTAAGTCTATGACTCTACAGAAAACCCCCTAGGGTTTTGCGAAATCGAACCCACGATCCTTCCCCTAATGGAACAGTGACCGCAGCGGAGGAAAAGGGTGAAGGGGCTTACCGGCGGCGAGGTTGCTCCGGTGAGGGGTCAGGCGGGGTCCGGGGGTCTCTGGCGATCACGTCGAGGTACGGATCATCGGCGATGGTGGTCGGAGCAGGTTGGTCCACGTGCGCAGGCGGGGGAGCTCGTCGGCGGCGAGGGATCCGGCCTACTCATGGCGCCATAGTTCAATTGAATGGGTCAGGGAGCTTCACCAGAGGTCAAGGAAGACATATGCGCGAGGAATTTGGGAATGGTTCACCGGATTGCTCGGTCTATGCGCGGCTGCGGGCGATCGAAGTTCGGCGAGGGCGATCCTAGGTCTCCGGTGAAGTTCTGTTGGGTCTGAGGACTTGGAAAGCTTCTCGGGTCACTGGGGAAGCTAATCGAGCGACTGGCACGGCTTGAGCGTGGCTGGGGGGAGCTGGCCGCGGTGGCCGAGGCTCAGGTGGCTTCGCGGGTGGTGGCGCGACGTGCTCAAGGCAAAGTCCGGTGAGCTCTGGCTTGGGCAAGATTATGAGCGTGTGGGGGAGTACGACCGAGGCCTTGGGGCTGCTTTACAGGCACGATGCGGGAGAGGGTGTGCGGCGGACTTGATCGGACGCTAGGGCAAGCGCGCGCGGGTTGGGTGAACGCCGGCGTGCCGACCAGGGTCGAACACGTGTGCACGTTCATTCTGCCCGAGTTCTGGCGTGTGTTGTCACCCATCGAAGCCTGCTCTTGCCTTGGTCAGTGCACAAAACCTCTTGTCCTCCCTATAAGCTACCGATCTTGTGTGGGGGTCATAGGATTTGGCCTACTGGTTCCAAAGATACGGAGCTCTAAAGTCTGGTTTGTCTCTCAGCCCGAGCCCAAGGCAAATCTCCGGTTTTGTTGTGTCTAGGGCTCGCGTCCCAACGCCATCTTCAGATATGAGGTAGAGGGGTTAGTTAGGCACATTTTTGTCAATGGGAGCTTAGGGTTTTGAGATAGAGATTAAGGTGAACACGCTCGATTTTGGTTTAGAGGCTGAAAATTCAGAAATCTGAAATTCAGATTTCCCTATTAAACCTCTACTTGAATGGCTTGCTTGAGGTTTTTAACAAACTATTTTGGCCATATTTTTATAATCTTTATTGTAGCTTAGTTAGTGTATTCCAATTTTTGTATTTGGCCTAAGCCATGATTCCATGTTTTTCATGGTCTTTTTACCCCTTTTTTTCCTTTCTACTTAAGTGGCTTAATTAGGGTACATTTTCCCCCTTTTTTTTGAAAACCTCATTTGTTTTGGGCATTATTCTTTAGATGTAAACTTATTGGTTCTTTTGTTCTTAAGTTGATTGGTGCCTCTTGCCCAATTTGGTTCACATGAAATAATGGCCCTTGAGTTAGTTTTGAGAAGAAACCCTAAGTGACACTGGGGTGTCACAATTACTCGTTTGTCTCTTCTATTGAGCCTTTCAGGGTAGAAGAGGGATTGCAGGATCCGGACTGGGTGTTGGCCATGCAGGAAGAGCTCAATAACTTCAAACGAAATGAAGTCTGGAGCCTGGTGCCGCGTCTAAAGCAAAACGTTGTGGGAACCAAGTGGGTGTTCCGCAACAAGCAAGACGAGCACGGAGTGGTGACAAGAAACAAGGCTCGACTTGTGGCAAAAGGTTATGCCCAAGTCGCAGGTTTGGATTTTAAGGAGACTTTTGCTCCTGTTTCTAGGCTAGAGTCAATTAGGATTTTATTAGCCTATGCTGCTCACCACTCTTTTAGGCTATTCCAAATGGATGTGAAGAGCGCTTTCCTCAATGGGCCAATCAAGAAGGAAGTATACGTGGAACAAACCCCTGACTTTGAGGATGACAGGTATCCCAACCATGTATATAAGCTCTCTAAGGTGCTCTATGGACTTAAGCAAGCCCCAAGAGCATGGTATGAATGCCTTAGAGATTTCTTAATTGTTAATGCTTTCAAGGTTGGGAAAGCTGATCCCACTCTTTTTACCAAGACTTGTGATGGTGATCTCTTTGTGTGCCAAATTTATGTCGATGACATAATTTTTGGTTCTACTAACCAAAAGTCTTGTGAGGAGTTTAGCAGGGAGATGATGCAAAAGTTCGAGATGCCGATGATGGGTGAGTTGACCTACTTCCTTGGATTCCAAGTGAAGCAACTCAAGGACGGCACCTTCATCTCCCAAACAAAGTACACTCAGGATCTTCTCAAGAGGTTTGGGATGAAGGACGCCAAGCCTACGAAGACACCGATGGGAACTGACAGGCACATTGACCTCAACAAAGGAGGAAAGTCCGTTGATCTAAAGGCATACCGGTCTATGATAGGTTCATTACTTTATCTTTGTGCCAGTAGATCGGACATTATGCTTAGTGTATGCATGTGTGCTAGATATCAATCCGACCCCAAGGAATGTCACCTTGTGGCCGTTAAGCGAATTCTTAGGTATTTACTTTCTACGCCTTGCTTTGAGATCTGGTATCCAAAGGGGTCTACCTTTGACTTGATTGGATACTCAGACTCCGATTATGCCGGGTGCAAGGTTGATAGGAAGAGTACATCAGGGACGTGCCAATTTCTAGGAAGGTCCCTGTTGTCCTAGAGTTCCAAAAAACAAACATCCGTTGCCCTATCCACCGCTGAGGCCGAGTACGTTGCCGCAGGACAGTGTTGCGCACAACTACTTTGGATGAGGCAAACCCTTAGGAACTTTGGCTACAATCTGAGCAAAGTCCCACTCCTATGTGACAATGAGAGTGCAATCCGCTTGGCGGATAATCCTGTTGAACACAGCCGCACAAAGCACATAGACATCCGGCATCACTTCCTGAGAGACCACCAGCAAAAGGGAGATATCGATGTGTATCACATTAGCACCGAGAACCAGTTAGCTGATATCTTCACTAAGCCTTTAGATGAGAAAAGGTTTTGCAGGTTGCGTAGTGAGCTAAATGTCATAGATTCGCGTAACTTGGATTGATCTATAGCATACATGTGTTCTATGCCTTTGATCATGTTACTTTGTGCATTTAAATCAATTATTGGTTGTTTGTGGTGCTCAAGTTGTACAAGTCATCCCCGGACCACACAAGTCCGTATGCAAATGTTTCATATATTTAGGGGGAGATGTGCTACAACTTGATCCCTTTGAGACTAATTTGTTTGGTTGAGTACACTTGATGTAGTCTCAAAGGTACATTGAAAGGGAAAGTGAACTTGGATGACGCAAAGACTTCCACTGCACTCCGGTATTAGTGTATTTAACTCCAAGTTCATACTTGTGCTCTCATTGCTTTTTTGCTCTTAATTGACATTTTTGGTGAGGCAATGGGGTTAAAGGGCCAAAAATGATCCCGTTTTTAGTGCTTAAGGCCAAAGGGGGAGAAATTAAGGCCAAAGCAAATGGATCAGCCAACCACTTGTGAATTTTGAAAATAATAGAGTTAGAATTTTTGATTTGTCCAAAATACTCCTATTGCAAAATTTGGTCTCTTGTGGGGGAGAATTTTGATTATGGGAAAAGGGGGAGTTTTCGGGCACTTGATCAATTTCACTCTTGGGATATCTCTCTATGTGCCCAAACAAGAGTGTTTGACTTAGAGATAGGAAAATGAATTTGATTTGCAAAAACAAACCAAGTGGTGGCAAAGAGCGATCCAAACTTGTTTTTGAAATTGTAAAGAACATTCATGTTGTATTCGGAAAGGGAAAAAACAAAGGAGAAAAGAGAAAGAGAACTGACCCTTCAACTTACACAACTTTCAAGAAGCAATCAATTTTTTTCAAGTACCTCCCATACTGGAAGGATATGGAAATTTGCCACAGCATTGATTTGATGCATGTAACAAAAAATGTTTTTGACAGCATCATTGGAACCTTGCTGGGCATGCCGAGTAAGACAAAACACGGACTCAAATCACGCAATGATCTAGTAGATCTTCAAATCAGACCGAAACTTCATCCAGTGGATAGTGGCAAAGGGAAGCCTTACCTCCCCCCAGCTAGCTACAACTTGTCAGTTGAGGAGAGAACAAAGATTTGAAAATGTTTGCGTGGGGTCAAAGTGCCCACAGGTTTCTCATCCAATATCAGCAGACTAGTCAGGATGAAGGACTTGTCTCTATTTGGCTACAACTCTCATGACTGCCATGTGATGATGACGGTGTTCCTCCCAATTGCGGTAAGAGCCCTCAAAACAGAGCATGTCAAAGTTGTCATCACACGCTTGTGTTACTTTTTCAATGCGGTTTCACAAAAAGTAATAGCTTTAGAAGACTTGGACTATCTAAAGGCATACATCATCGAGACTATGTGCAAGCTTGAAATGTGTTTTCCTCCATCATTTTTTGATATGCAAGTACACCTAATCATACATCTCGTGGATCAGATAAAAATACTAGGGCCACTATATTTACATCATATGTTTCAATTGGAGCGATACCTTGGAGTATTAAAAGGTTATGTGCGAAATCGCGCTCACCCAGAGGGTTCAATCATGGAGGGATACACTACAGAAGAAGTGATTGAGAGCTGTATAGATTACATCAGTGACGGAACAATGATAGGTGTGCCTGTACCTAAACATGAGGGTAAACTATGTGGGAGAGGGAGAATGGGCAAGAAAACTTTTCGCGTTGAGGATTACAAGCTAGTACATTGTGCTCATGGTAGTGTACTACAACATCTCACGATAGCCGAGCCTTACATAGAGGAACACCTGGATGAGCTTCGTAAAGAAAATCAGAACCACATAGAGGACTGGATCATGAGGGAGCACAAACATCGTTTCAGCGAATGGTTAATGGACAAAAACATCCCATTCGGAGACTCTTTGGAAGAGAAAACAATGAAGAATTTGGTTTCTGGGCCATCGTGTTTTGTGACATCATGGCAAGCATATGACATCAATGGGTACACATTCTACACTAAATCAAAAGACATGAAAAGTGTTGCACAAAATAGTGGTGTTCGTATCGATGCTTTTGACTTACATGGACAGAAGACCACATATTTTGGATTCATAGAGGAAATATGGGAACTTGATTATGGCCCAAGCATGAAAATACCCTTATTTAAGTGCCAATGGGTACAACATCCCATGGGGGTGATAGTGGATAACTACGGACTCACACTGGTAGACTTAAAGAAAGTAGGATATAAAGATGACCCGTGGGTTCTCGCCGAATGTGTTGCA
This sequence comes from Zea luxurians, assembly GCA_029449295.1. Lineage (NCBI taxonomy): Eukaryota > Viridiplantae > Streptophyta > Magnoliopsida > Poales > Poaceae > Zea > Zea luxurians. The sequence goes on along the minus strand of JAOPSE010000002.1, from coordinate 81,622,972 downwards.
CAAGTGTTCTATGTACTCGATCCAGCAGATGAGAAGATGCATGTAGTTATTTCTGGAAAGCAAAAAATTGTTGGAGTTGAGAATGTGGGAGACCAAGATGAGGAATACAATAAGTATGAAGAGATGTTCGTCTTTAACGGTCCAGAGAGAATCAAGCGTGTGGAAAAGAAAATTGATAAGAACTTAAAGCCATACATGCGGAAAAATGGTAGTTCGTGAAAAATTGTATGAATCAAATTGTACTTGTTGTCATGTATGATCGACTATGAATTGTGGTTGCCAATTAATTTAAAATCTCTCTAGTTATCTATGTGTGCTATTATAATTCATTTAAATTGTATTTGCATATTATTGTTAAAAATTAAATATTAATTCATTTAAATTGTATTTGCATATTTCTGTTAAAAATTAAATATTAATTCATTTAAATTGTATTTGCATATTTCTGTTAAAAATTAAAATTATTTTCATATTTAAATTGTATTTTCATATTTTTACAATCACAGGCGGTTTTTTCTTAGGGTCCGTTTGTGAAAAGGATAGAGCACCACAAGCGGTCCTAAACAAAAACCGCTTGTGATACTATTACATCACAGGCGTACTGAACCGCCTGGGACATCACAGGCGGTTTTCTAATCGAACCGCCTGTGATGTAAAAAGCCTACCGCTTGTATAGAGCCAAATTGTACTAGTGCAAATCATAAGCACAAATAATTTGGTCTTCAATTGCATTGGTGTTGCACTTCTTTAGTTGTTTTTTGATGTGTTGGCATAAATCACCAAAAAGGGGGAGATTGAAAGGGAAATGTGCCCTTGGGCAATTTCTATAAGTATTTTGGTGATTAGTTGCCCAACACATATTAATCCTATGTGCTAGATGTGTGAAAAGTGAAGATCAAAGTACAAGGTATGTTTCTAGACTTAGTATATTATTTTGTATACAAATGTGTTTATCTAAGTGCTAGAAACAGGGCCAAGAGAAGAAGAAATGCAACAAAAAGACTTGGCTGTGTGCAGCCAAACTCCAGCTCGGCCTGGCACACCGGACTGTCCGGTGGTGCACCCGACAGTGTCCGGTGCGCCAGGCTGATCGACGGTGAAGTGGCCGCTCTCAGGAATCGACGGAGTTGTACGGCTATAATTCACCGGACTGTCCGGTGCTGGACTGTCCGGTGCCGGACTATCCGGTGAGTCGTCAGCGGCGAACTCGTCGCTCTCGGGAAAAGGAAAAGGCGACGTGGCTATAAGTCACCGGACTGTCCGGTGAGCCAACTGCGCCAGCGCCAACAGTCGTCCGCACGATCAACACGCGACACGTGGCCTGCTCCAACAGTCGGTTGGGTGCACCAGACTGTCCGGTGTGCACCGGACAATGTCTGGTGCGCCAACCAGCCCCGAGGAGCAACGGTCAGATGCACCTGATATGGAAGGAGATCACGCACCGGACATGCTACAGTGGCTATCCGGTGGCGCACCGAACTATCGATGTGCCACTCGACAGAAGGCAAGGATAACCTTCCATGTTGATCTCTAACAGCTCCTAGCTGCCTTGGGGCTATAAAAGGGACCCCTAGGCGCATGGAGCAGAACACCAAGCTTTCAAGAAACATCCTGTCGGCGTCTCGGACCCAGGGGGTCCCTTGGACCGACCAGTGAAATCGCTGCGTGCCCCTGCCCAGATGGGTTGGCGCGGGATGGAACACAAGAGGTGGGACAAGCCTTGTATTATCGTACACCAGGGGTGCCGCTCGCAGTAGGGGTTACAAGCGCATCGCGTGAGAGAGAGAGGGACACAGAGCTCGTCCGCCGCTTCCCTCGCGCGAACCCCCCTCAGGGTGGCCCTGGACCTCCCTTTTATAGAGGCAAGGAGAGGATCCAGACGTACATCGGGGGGCGTAGCTATGCGCTAACGTGTCCGGCAGTGGAGTGCCTAAGCCCTGTGTACATGCCAACGTGGCCGTTGGGGGAGAGCTTGGGCCCTGTACATGTGATGGCGTGGCCGTCGGAGGAGCGCCTGAGTCCTGTAGGAGCACAGCTGGCAGCGCGGTGAGGATCCTGCTGACATCTCCTTGCTGTCGTAAGGGGCTGATAGCCACCGGCATCATGGTGCACGCGGGGCACCATCATTACCCATCGCCGGGATAAGCCAGATGGGACGCCGTTCTTGTTCCTTATAGCCCGAGCAGGCTAGGAATAGGGAAATGATGCATCCCCTATTAGCACGGTCAGTCCGAGCCCTAGGTCGGTCGAGGCAGAGACTTCTCTTGAGGCCGAGGCCGGGGTCGGGCGAGGACGCGATTCCTCCCGAGACCGGGGTCGAGGCCGAGTCCGGGGGTCGGGCGAGGCGGAGACCTCCTCCCGAGGCCGGAGCCTGAGGTCGGGCGAGGCGGAGACCTCCTCCCGAGGCTGGAGCATGAGGTCAGGCGAGGCGGAGCTTCCTGTTGCGCCCGAGGCTGAACTCGGTGGTTGATCGTGACTCGTTGTCAGTCGTCGCAGGGGTGGCTGACACGGCAGTCAGAGCGGAGTGAGCGGCACTATTTTCATGTCATGTCAGACAGTAAAGCAGAGGGGTGAAGTGACTGCGGTCACTTCGGCCTGCCCGTCTAAGGCGCGTGTGTCAGGATACGGCGTCAGGCATCCCCTGCATTTAATGCGCCTGCGAAGCGGTCGGTTGGTGAGGCGGTCTGGCCAAGGTTGCTTCACAATGAAGCCTGCCCGAGCCGGGCCTTGGGAGTGCCAAGGGGGCGCCCGCTACCTGAGGAGGCCCTCTGGCGAGGCGTGAACTCGTCTGGGACTACTGTTCCAACCTGAGGCTGGGCTCGAGTGAGATCGCGTCCCTCGGGTAGACGAAGTCTTGGCTTGAACCGCACCCGTCAGTTGGTCTGAGGGTGTTTACCAGCCATGATTAGGAGCGTTGGGGGTACCCCTAATTATGGTACCCGACAGTAGCCCCCGAGCCTCGAAGGGAGTGATGGTACTCGCTTGGAGGCTTTTGCCGCGTTTTCGGCGAGGGGACCGACCTTTCTCGGTTTTTGCCTTATTCTGGTGGGTGCGCGCGAGCGCACCCGCCGGGTGTAGCCCCCGAGGCCTCGGAAGAGTGGTTTGACTCCTCTGAGGTCTGAATGCTTTTCGTGGTGCCTCGGCCGGTCTGATAGTTCCCTCATGCGGCCCGGCCGTAGCCTGGGTGCGTGGTCGGGTTCCAAGTTATCAAGCTGGTTTGTTGACGCTGTCAACAGTTTTGGCCATAGCCGGGTGCGAGAGAAGCCCCCGAGCCTCTGCACTGAGCGAGAGGACGATCAAGGACTTTCCCGACTTTTATTATACGCCCCTGTGTCGCCTTTCCACAAGGAGGGGGGAAGCGCCATGTTGCCCTCGGAGGGCGCCAAACGTGGTGTTCTGGTGAGCTTCTAACGGGTGATTCGAGTGGACGCCCTTGCCCCGTTCGTTAGGGGTCGGCTAGTGGCCCAGAGGCGCGCCCCAAAATTACCTGCGGGTGATTCGCCGGACCCAGACCCCTTCGACAGGGTCCGAGGGCTCGATGCCTCCCTCCGGTGGGATTCCGTTACAAATCGTTTCCGCCGGTCTCGGAAATGTCCTAGGGTACCTCGGGAGTGTAGCCCGAGCCTCGGCTATGTATCGAACGTACCCAGAGTCATCCCTCACTCTGCGTGCTCTGGGGCGACTGTCGAACCCTTCCGAGGGGCCAGCCTACGAACCCCTGATCAGTAGTGGGCACGGAGCCCAGGTGCTCTGGGGCGGCTGTCGAACCCTTCCGAGGGGCCAGCCTTCGAACCCCTGATCAGTAATGGGCTTGAAGTCCAAGTGCTCTGGGGCAGCTGTCGAAACCTTTCCGAGGGGCCAGCCTTCGAACCCCTAATCAGTAGGAGGGCTCGGGGCCCGCTTCCTCCGCCGAGAAGGATCCTTTCCACAACGTCCCCTTTCTCGGTCTCTATGGCAAGAGAGAGAGAGAAGGAGGGGAAGGATATGAATTCAAATAAGGTGGCGCACCTTTTTTGACGCGGTCACTATGGCGAAGGTGAAGCGACGCCCGCCTCGCCTGCCAGAGGTGTTGCCTGCTCCGTTGGGGAGTTAATGCGACGGGACGGGTGATTCGCGTGGCGCCCATTGCGCGTGCGAGCCGTTCGAGGAACGGGGCACGGGCGCGTCGTCTTCACACCGTGGGAGAGGGCTCTACCGTCGCTTTAGGAGGGGACGCGAGCCTGCAGGCGACTTGACCGCTGCCTTCGCTCGTCTGCCGCTGCAGTTACTGCCGGCCCGCTTTTCACCATGCCAACCGTCGTGCCTACCCCGCGGCTGACCGGCCCGTGGCGTCACCTTTAACTGGCACTGTTGGGTCCTGCGTAGGGCTACCTCGAGTCGCGGTACTGGTTCCGCAGTCGAGGAGGCGCAGCATTGGCGCGAGTGGCGGTGTAACTTCTCGCACGTCGTAATCGGCACGCCGGTTACATGACATGCGGGCCCGCTTCCTTTGCGTCGGTCCGCTGGATGTGGATGGAGCTGAAGGGGCGCATAGTTGTGGTGCAGTTGGATGCCTGTCGCGTGGCAGTCCACCCTTTCGACCCCCAGTTTCTGCGAAGATGGGAGAGCGCTTGTAACCGTGGGACGGTTACATGCCTCGCGTGTGGCGGTTCGCCTTCTTCGTGCTTCGGATCAGCTCGTATGACATGTGGGTCCCAGCCCTTGTGTCGTAAGGGGAGAACCCTGGAGGATGTCAGTGGGGATTTCGTCCGTGACGCTAAGGGGTGCAAGTGAGGAGGTCTGCCTATAAAAGGGGAATCGATCCCTTGGGCAGTGGCCATGCCTTCGTCCTCCCCTCATGCATCGCGCCCTTCCGCCTTTTGAGCCCCCGGATGGGGTGCTCCAGCGCCGCCTTGCTCTTGCTGTCATTGGAGGAGCGCGGCCTCATGGAGATCGGCACCTTTCAGCCATTGCTCGGCTTCAAGGATTTTCGTCGTGCAGCCCGGCTGCATTCCCTCACCAATGGGCAGTTTGGTGGGGAGAAGCAAGCCGGGCTGTGGCCTCCGCCCCGCCCTTAGCTTCAAGGATCTTCGTCATCCTCGCTGAGGTGGAGGGAAAGCTGAGCCGGGGTTCTACCTCCCGCATGGGCCGGCAGGCCGTCTCCTCCTTCAGCATTCAGGGGAGAAGGCGCTCACCGACCTTGCGGAGGAGCAAACTTCGGCAACGCAGGACCGGTCGGCCACGAGCGTCACCAGCTCCAGCATGCCTGGCTCGCTGGCTCAGCTGGCTCTGTCGCGGCCTCCGATGCTGCCTCCTGCCGCTTGATCCGGGCTCAGGGGTCTGTTGCGCCGTGTGCACTGGTGGACCGTCCAAGACGCCGTACGCCGCATGGGCGGTGTTCGTGTTCTTGGATTGTCTTGTCCTCACTCCGGCACGACGCCTCCACGCAGAGGTTGGGGCCTGCCCGTCCGCGAGGACCTGAGTGGGGATCTGCCGGTGCAGGCTGGGGCGTCCGCCATTCGTTGGCGTGGCGCCGGCGCGCAGGCGGCTGTTGTCGTCGGTGCTGAGGTGGTGGAAGCCAGAGAAGGTTTCTCTGCCGACGAGACCATCGGCGCCAGCTGCGGCCGGACCCCCGACTCTTTGGCTTTGATGGCTTGTCCTCGCCCCTCGAGCAGAGACTTGGGCGAGGGCCTCGTCACAGCAGCGTCGGCCCTGAGGTCATCGCTGCTGCTGTTTAGCCGCCCGAAGCGGGGGTCATTGTCGCTGCTGCTGGAGTGGAACCAGAGTCCCGTTTGTAAGGAGATATACCGGGTTTTTGCCGGAGCAAAATGTAACCGCTTCAAGCACTTAGACATTGGTCGTAGGTCGGGGGAACCGCCAAGGGTTCTGCCGACGTCTAAGTCTGTGTAGCATAGTTACCCCAGGTATATGTGTTTGTTCTTTGTGGTTGTCGAGGCCTTAACATTTGGGTATTCGAGAATGAAGCTGTGTGTCTTCCTCATTCCGAGCGCTGGGACTTGTCTATTGGCTAGCCGAACCACTTAACCGAGCGTCGGTTGCCTTTCGCGGAAGGTGACGAGTGAGGTGTCCGTATCCCGGAGGCATAGAAGTCCCTCGGCTCTATTGGCCTTGCCGCTCTAGGCTTCCCTTGCTTAGTTTTTGGAACCCTCGGCTGCTCTGCGATGAGCCGGAGCCGGAGGCAGCGGTGTTAGCACGGACAGACGCGGAGTCGGCTCGGAAGGAGACTTCATCGGCCCAGGAGATGGCAGCTTCCTAGGCCAAGGAAGATGTGGTAGTAGCCGCTGGAGCTTGGGCAAGACATCTGCTGGCGCCCTCCCTTAGGTGGAGGTCCTTTTGCCCGGGTCGTCGTCCGAGGTCGGGCCTGGTTCCGCCGAGGGTGGAAACAATGCCGAGGGTGCCTTCCCCCTGCCGATGCTCGAACCTGCAGGAACAGTGTCTGTTGCATGCGCATGCTTTTTCGCGGCCACCGAGGCCTAAACACTTTATCGTCGTGTTTAAAAAGCTGCATCTTCTCTCCTCTTGTTTCGAGCATTACGACTTGTCTGTCAATAGCAGAATCGTTTATCCGAACGAGAGTTACTTTTCGTGGAAGGTGATGAGTGAGGTATCCGTATCCCGGAGGCGTAGGAGTCCCTTGGCTCGGTTGGCCTTGCCGCTTACGTGCGCTCTCATTTGGTCGAAGGATTCCATTATTGGTACAGTCGAGAAGGCACGAAAGTCGTTTTCTACCCGAGTGTTAGGACTTGTTCGGTAGCAGGATCGCTTATCCGAGCGTGAGTTACTTCTCGTGGAAGGTGCTGAGTGAGGTATCCGTATCCCGAAGGCGTAGGAGTTCCTCGGCTCGGTCGGCCTTGCCGCTTATGTGTACTCTCGTCGTTCTCAGGATCCCGCTATCGATACGGAAGTCGAAAGCACGAAGGTTGTTTTGGTAGAAAATTTTTCCGAGGAGAATTTTGATGCAGAGGGGGTTCCCCCCTTTTAGCCCCCGAGGGAGGGTTGTGCTTTGCTGAGGCAAGGCCGACCCTTCCTTGACGGTTAGACTTTGTGTATGTAAACGAGGTACATGAACGACTTAAAACATCTTAAGGGTAGAAGCGACGTAACTATTGGATGTTCCAAGCGTTGCTGTAGACCTCGCCTTGGTCGTTGGCCAGCTTGTATGTTCCGGGCTTCAAGATCTTGGCAATGATGAAGGGCCCTTCCCAGGGAGGAGTGAGCTTGTGGCGCCCTCGGGCGTCCTGTCGCAGGTGAAGCACCAAGTCTCCCACTTGGAAGCCTCGGGACTGAACGCTTCGGGCGTGGTAGCGCCACAGTGACTGCTGGTACCGTGCCGAATGTAGTAAGGCAACGTCCCGAGCCTCCTCGAGTTGGTCCAGCGAGTCTTCTCGGCTGGTCTGGTTGCTTCGATCGTCGTACGCCTTGGTCCTCGGGGACCCGTATTCTAAGTCCGTGGGGAGGACAGCCTCGGCCCCATAGACTAGAAAGAACGGCGTAAAACCCGTGGCGCGGCTCGGCGTCGTCCTCAGACTCCAGACTACCGAGGGTAGCTCTTTCATCCACCGCTTGCCGAACTTGTTGAGGTTGTTGTAGACCTTGGTTTGAGCTCCTACAAAATCATACCGTTGGCACGCTCCATCTGCCCATTCGTCATGGGATGAGCTACGGCGGTCCAGTCCACACGGATGTGGTGGTCGTCGCAGAAGTCCAGGAACATTTTCCTAGTGAACTGCGTGCCATTATCGGTGATGATTGAGTTTGGGACCCCAAAGCGATGGATGATGTTGGTGAAGAATGCCACCGCCTGCTCGGACCTGATGTTGTTTAGGGGTCGGACCTCGATCCACTTGGAGAATTTGTCGATAGCGACCAGCAGGTGCGTGAAGCCCCCGGGTGCCTTCTGCAAGGGACCGACGAGGTCTAGACCTCACACAGCAAATGGCCAGGTGATGGGTATCGTCTGCAAGGCCTGAGCGGGCAGATGCGTCTGCTTTGTGTAGAATTGACACCCCCGGCAGGAGCGCACAATCCTAGTGGCATCGGCCACCGCGGTTGGCCAGTAGAAACCTTGTCGGAAGGCATTCCCCACGAGGGCTCGAGGTGCTACATGGTGGTCGCAAGCCCCCGAGTGTATTTCTTGCAATAGTTTTTGTCCTTGGGCGATAGATATGCATCGTTGGAGGATGCCCGAGGGGCTGCGGTGATAGATCTCTTTTTCATCACCCAGCAAGACGAATGACTTGGCGCGCCGAGCCAGCCGCCGAGCTTTGGTCTTGTCGATGGGAAGCTCTCCTCGGAGGAGATATTCCAGGTACGGGGTCTGCCAGTTTGGATCTGGCGTGACCCCATTCTATTTCTCCTCGACGGGCAAGGCCTCTTCCTCGATGGCCGAGGGTGCCTCGGGTCCGGCTGAGGGTACCTCGGGCTGGGCTGAGGCTTCCCCAGGCTCGGGTGCGTCGTCGATCTTGACGGATGGTTGATGTAGGTCTCTGGAGAAGACGTCCGGGGGAACCGTCGTTCGCCCCGAGGCTATTTTCGCCAGCTCATCCGCAGTTTTGTTGTATCGTCGGGCGATGTGGTTGAGCTCTAGCCCGTAGAACTTGTTTTCCAGGCGTAGGACTTCGTCGCAGTAGGCTTCCATCCTCCGGTCACGGCAGTGGGAGTTCTTCATGACTTGGTCAATGACAAGCTGTGAGTCGCCTCGAGCGTCGAGGCGTCGGACCCCTAGCTCGATGACGACGCGTAGCCCGTTAACCAGTGCCTCGTACTCGGCCACGTTGTTAGATGCCGGAAAATGGAGGCGAATGATGTAGCGGAGATGCTTTCCGAGGGGTGAAACGAAGAGCAGGCCAGCGCCTGCTCCTGTTTTCATGAGTGACCCATCAAAGTACATGGTCCAGAGCTCGGGCTGGATTGGAGTTGTCGGTAACTGGGTGTCAGTCCACTCAGCCAGGAAGTCTGCCAAGACCTGGAATTTTATGGCCTTCCGAGGAGCGAATGATAGCATTTCGCCCATAAGCTCCACCGCCCACTTTGCTATCCTACCCAAGGCCTCGCGGCACTGGATGATCTCCCCCAGGGGGAAGGATGACACCACAGTTACCGGATGAGACTCAAAGTAGTGTCGCAACTTTCGTCGTGTCAGGATCACTGTGTAGAGCAGCTTCTAGATCTGTGGGTAGCGGACTTTGGTCTCGGAAAGCACTTCGCTGATGAAGTAGACTGGCCTCTGGACGGGCAGTGCATGCCCTTCTTCTCGTCTCTCGACTACGATCGTGGCGCTGACCACCTGAGTAGTCGCGGCTACGTAGATCAAGAGGGCTTCTCCTATAGCGGGAGGCACCAGGATGGGTGTGTTCGTAAGGAGCGCCTTAAGGTTTTCGAGGGCTTCCTCGGCCTCGGGGGTCCAAGTGAAGCACTTAGCCTTCCTTAAGAGGCGGTACAGAGGCAAGCCTTTCTCGCCAAGGCGTGAGATGAAGCGGCTCAGAGCCGCAAGGCATCCCATGACCCTCTGTACTCCTTTCAAATCTTTGATCAGTCCCATGTTGGTGATGGCCGCGATTTTCTCCGAGTTGGCCTCGATGCCCCGCTCGGAGATGATGAATCCAAGGAGCATGCCTCGGGGGACTCCAAAGACACACTTCTCGGGATTGAGTTTCACGCCTTTTGCTCTCAGACACTTGAATGTCGTTTCAAGGTCAGAGAGGAGGTCGGAGGCTCTCTTCATCTTGACAACGATGTCGTCGACGTAAGCCTCGACCGTTCTGCCGATGTGGTCTCCGAACACGTGGTTCATGCACCTCTGGTAAGTGGCGCGTGCATTCCTCAACCCAAATGGCATTGTAGTGTAGCAGTACATGCCAAAAGGTGTGATGAAAGAAGTCGCGAGCTGGTCGGACTCTTTCGTTTTGATTCGGTGATAGCCTGAGTAGGTATCGAGGAATGACAGGGTTTCGCACCCAGCAGTGGAGTCCATGATTTGATCGATGCGAGGTAGAGGGTAGGGAACTTTCGGACATGCTTTGTTTAGACCAGTGTAGTCTACACACATCCTCCATTTTCCATCCTTCTTCCTTACGAGAACAGGGTTAACTAACCATTCGAGATGGAATACCTCTTTGATAAACCTTGCCGCGAGTAGCTTGTGGATCTCCTCGCCTATGGCCCTGCGCTTTTCTTCGTCAAAACGACGCAGGGTTTGCTTCACGGGTCGGGCTCCAGCTCTGATGTCGAGTGAGTGCTCGGCGACATCCCTCGGTATGTCGGGCATGTCTGAGGGACTCCACGCAAAGACTTCGGCGTTTGCGCGAAGAAAGTCGGTGAGCACTGCTTCCTATTTGGGGTCGAGCCCGGAGCCGATCCGAACTTGCTTGCTGGCGTCGTTGCTGGGGTCGAGAGAGACGGACTTGACCGCCTCAACTGGTTCGAAGTTGCTGGCGTGCCGCTTCGCGTCGGGCGCCTCCTGGGAGAGGTATTCCAGGTCGGCGATGAGGGCCTCGGACTCGGCGAGAGCCTCGGCATATTCCACGCACTCCATGTCGCATTCGTACGCGTGACGGTACGTGAATCCGATGGTGATGATCCCATTCGGGCCCGGCACCTTGAGCTTGAGGTAGGTGTAGTTGGGGATGGCCATGAACTTGGCGTAGCATGGTCTTCCCAACACCGCATGGTAGGTTCCTCGGAACCCAACGACCTCAAAGGTGAGAGCTTCCTTTCGGAAGTTAGAGGGAGTTCCGAAGCAGACAGGTAAGTCGATCCGTCCTAGGGGTAGGATTCGCTTCCCGGGCGCGATCCCGTGGAAGGGTGCCGCACTGGCCCGGACTTCGGACCGATCAACCCCTAAGAGTTCCAGGGTCTCGACATAGATGATGTTAAAGCTGCTGCCTCTGTCCATGAGGACCTTGGAGAGCCTAACATTGCCGATGATCGGATCGACGACGAGTGGGTACCTTCCCGGGCTTGGCATGAAGTCGGGGTGGTCGCCTTGGTCGAAGGTGATAGGCTTGTCGGACCAGTCTAGGTAGACTGGCGCCGCCACCTTCACCAAGCAGACTTCCTGGCGCTCCTGCTTGCGGTGCCGAGCCGAGGCGTTCGCCGCCTGCCCGCTGTAGATCATGAAGCAGTTATGGACTTCCCGGAATCCCTCTTCCTTGCCGCCCTCCTTCTTGTCATTGTCATGGCCCTTGCCATCCTCCGCCGGGGGCCCGGTCTTATGGAAGTAGCGCCGGAGCATGACACATTCTTCGAGGGTGTGCTTGACGGGCCCGTGGTGATAGGGGCACGGCTCTTTGAGCATCTTGTCGAACGCGCCGGCCCCTCCAGGAGGTTTCCGAGGGTTCCTGTGCTCGGCCATAGCGACGAGGTTCGCGTCTGCGGCGCCGCGCTTCGCTCGCAACTTGTTTTTAGCCTTCTTTTTCATGCCCCGCTGGGCGGACGCCTCAGGGGCATCTGTCTTCGGCTCCCCCAGAGGCTGCTTGTCCTTCTGGAAGATGGCTTTGACCGCCTCTTGACCCGAGGCGAACTTGGTGGCGACGTCCATCAGTTCGCTCGCACAGGTGGGAGTCTTGCGCCCCAGTTTGCTCACCAGGTTTCGGCAAGTGGGGCCGGCAAGGAAAGCCCTGATGACATCCGAGTCGGTAACGTTGGGCAGCTCGGTGTGCTGCTTTGAAAACCGCCGGATGTACTCTCGGAGGGACTCCCCTGGCTGCTGGCGGTAGCTTCGAAGGTCCCACGAGTTCCCAGGGCGCACATATGTGCCTTGGAAATTTCCGCCGAAAGCTTTGACCAGATCATCGCAGTCGGAGATCTGCGCAGGAGGCAGATGCTCCAGCCAGGCTCGGGCGGCGTCAAAGAGGAAAAGGGGTAGATTACGGATGATGAGGTTGTCATCATCCGCCCCTCTCAACTGGCATGCCAGTCGGTAGTCTGCGAGCCACAGCTCTGGCCTCGTCTCCCCCGAGTACTTGGTGATAGTAGTCGGGGCTCAGAAATGGGCAGGGAACGACGCTCGTCGTATGGCCCGGCTGAAGACTCGCGGACCGGGTGGTTCGGGCGAAGGACTGCGATCCTCCTCACTGTTGCAGCGTCCCCCACGCCTGGGATGGTAGCCTCGGCGCACCTTCTCGTCGAGGCGGGGTCGATGGTCGAGATGGTGATGCTCGTTGCCGAGGCGTTCCCGGGCGGCGGGCGCCTCATCCCGTGTACGCTCAGGATGGACCGAGGCTTCCTGAATGCGCCGGGAGGACACCGCGTGATGCTCCGAGGGGTCAGCTCGCCTGCAGGAGGCAGAGCTCTCGGCTCGTCGAACCGCGGTGCCTTCTAGGAGATTCTTGAGTTCGCCCTGGATACGCCATCCCTCGGTGGTGGATGGCTCCGGTATGGCTCGAAGCAGCATCGCCACTGTAGCTAGGTCCTGGCCGGACCCGCTGACGGCTGGGGGCAGCGCTGCCCTAGCATTGTCGACGATGCGGCGCTGGATGTCTTGGGGCCGGTGACAGGCTTCTCCGGCGAGTGTTCAGCCTGCCCACTCCTGTTCGATGTTCTGTCGGAGCTGTACAAGCCGGCCTGCTTCCCCGTCGACCCGGGCTTGCATCTCACGGATTTGCTCGAGCTGTATGTCCTAACCCCCCGCAGGGACTAGGACCACAGCTAGCTCCCGCGGGATGTCAACGCGAGATGCGGGCCCAGGGGATCGTCAACCTCTGGCATACCGAGGTGGTTGCCTTCGTTGTGATCTCCTAGATCGACGTGGAAACATTCACGACTTGGGTCGTAACCCTCGTCGTCAAGGTCATGGCCATCGTTAGAACAACCGGAGAGGCAGTGGTCACATGCGAACATGAAGCCCCGCATGGCACCGCGGTCATTGAGGGCAGAGAAATCCCAACCGGAGTCGGGGTCATCCTCTTCCTCAGATCCCGCCGGTCCGAAGGTTGAGACGGCTGTCAGTCGGTCCCAGGTCGACCACATGTGGTACCCCGGAAGCTTTGGATACGCCTTTACGAAGGTGGTCACCATAGCGGGGTCGCTAGGTGGATCGAAGCTGAACCGAAAAGGTATGGGATGGAAAACGGATGGTACCTCATGGTCGATGGATGGTTGTGAAGTCGTGTCGGGGGCAGAGCACACCGTCATCTCAGGTACGAGGGTAATGCCCAGTAGGTCCTTTGCGAGGGTGCGGGCGTCATCAGTCCGCTTGGGGCTGACACGTCACGGGGAAGTGACACCCACCATCGCTTCAGGTGCGAGGGCAATGTCCGACATGTCCCCCGGGGGAGTGCCGGCGTCGTCGACTTGCTCTGGTGCAACAGCCGACAAGGTGCCGCCTCCTGCGTGGCCGTGGTTGCCTCGTCCCCGCCTCCTCCGTCAAGGAGGGTGGCGGGGACGATCGGAGTGCTCCCCTTCTGCCGCGGTGAGATGCTGTCGTAGAGCTCGCCGCCGCCGGGCGAGTCAGAGACCGTCGTTGTCGTCATGCCGTGAGGGGAGGAGTACCATGTCGTAGCTGCCGTCGAGGGACATGAACTCGAGACTCCCGAAGCGGAGCATCGTCCCGGGTTGGAGAGGTTGCTGAAGACTCCCCATCTGGATCTCAACGGGAAGGTGTTCGTTAACACGCAGCAGGCCCCTACCTGGCACGCCAACTGTCGGCGTCTCGGACCTGGGGGGTCCCTTGGACCGACCAGTGAAATCGCTGCGTGCCCCTGCCTAGATGGGTTGGCGCGGGTTGGAACACAAGAGGTGGGACAAGCCTTGTATTATCCTGCACCAGGGGTGCCGCTCGCAGTAGGGGTTACAAGCGCGTCGCGTGAGAGAGAGAGGGACACAGAGCTCGTCCACCGCTTCCCTCGCGCGAACCCCCCTCAGGGTGGCACTGGACCTCCCTTTTATAAAGGCAAGGAGTGGATCCAGACGTACATCGGGGGGCGTAGCTATGTGCTAATGTGTCCGGCAGTGAAGTGCCTAAGCCCTGTGTACATGCCAACGTGGCCGTTGGGGGAGAGCTTGGGCCCTGTACATGTGATGGCGTGGCCGTCGAAGGAGTGCCTGAGTCCTGTAGGAGCACAGCTAGCAGCGCGGCGAGGATCCTGCTGACGTCTCCTTGCTGTCGTAAGGGGCTGATAGGCACCGGCGTTATGGTGCACGCGGGGCACCATCATTACCCGTCGCTGGGGTAAGCCAGATGGGATGCCAGTCTTGTTCCTTGTGGCCTGAGCAGGATAGGAATAGGGAAATGATGCATCCCCTATTAGCGCGGTCAGTCCGAGCCCAGGGTCGGTCGAGGCGGAGACTTCTCTTGAGGCCGAGGCCGGGGTCGGGCGAGCACGCGATTCCTCCCGAGACCGGGGTCGAGGCCGAGTCCGGGGGTCGGGCGAGGCGGAGACCTCCTCCCAAGGCCGGAGCCTGAGGTCGGGCGAGGCGGAGACGTCCTCCCGAGGCCGGAGCATGAGGTCGGGCGAGGCGGAGCTTCCTGTTGCGCCCGAGGCTGAACTCGGTGGTTGATCGTGACTCGTTGTCAGTCGTCGCCAGGGTGGCTGACACGGTAGTCGGAGCGGAGCGAGCGGCGCTGTTTTCCTGTCATGTCAGACAGTAAAGAAGAGGGGTGAAGTGACTGCGGTCACTTTGGCCTACCCATCTAAGGCGCGTGTGTCAGGATATGGTGTCAGGCATTCCCTGCATTTAATGAGCCTGCGAAGCGGTCGGTTGGTGAGGCGGTCTGGCCAAGGTTGCTTCACAACGAAGCCTGCCCGAGCCGGGCCTTGGGAGTGCCGAGGGGCGCCCGCTGCCTGAGGAGGCCCTAGGGTGAGGCGTGAACTCGAATGGGACTACTGTTCCAACCCGAGGCTGGGCTCGGGTGAGATCGCGTCCCTCGGGTAGACGAAGTCTTGGCTTGAACCGCACCCGTCATTTGGTCTGAGGGTGTTTACCAGCCATGATTAGGAGCGTTGGGGGTACCCCTAATTATGGTACCCGACACATCCTAAGACTTCTGGACTCTGCCTTCATGCATTTGATTCGTTGTGTTAGTGATTTGAGCTCCATTTGAGTTGCGAACTCCATGTGTTGTGTTTTAAGCTCAAGTCTTGACTTGTGTGCGTGGTTGTGCTACGGATTTGAGTCTTGCATGTGTTGCTCTCCCATCCTTACTCTTGTGCTTTCTTTGTGATCATAACCTTGTAAGGGCGAGAGGCTCCAAATTGTGGAGATTCCTCGCAAATAGGAAAAACGCTCTAAAGGAAAAGACCGTGGTATTCAAGTTGATCATCGGATCACTTGAAAGGGGTTGAGTGCAACCCTCGTCCATTGGGACGCCATAACGTGGAAGCAGGCAAGTGTTACTTGGCCAAACCATGGGATAAAAATCACGTGTCTCTTGTGTTGCTTTCTCTGTGATTGTTGTGTTCACAAGAACTCTCTTCAAAGCTATTTAGTCGCACTAACACTTTAATAACCAAATTTGTAGCTATTTAGTGTTTGATTTTATAGGATCACCTGTTCACCCCCCTCTAGGTGCTCTCAGTTCCACAACAAACAAGACGAGCATAGAGTGGTGACAAGAAACAAGGCTCAACTTGTGGCAAAAGGTTATGCCCAAGTCGCAGGTTTGGATTTTGAGGAGACTTTTGCTCCTGTTGCTAGGCTAGAGTCAATTCGGATATTATTAGCCTGTGCTGCTCACCATTCTTTTAGGCTGTTCCAAATGGATGTGAAGAGCGCTTTCCTTAATGGGCCAATTAAGGAGGAGGTATACGTGGAACAACCCCCCGGCTTTGAGGATGACAGGTATCCCAACCATGTATATAAGCTCTCTAAGGCGCTCTATGGACTTAAGCAAGCCCCAAGAGCATGGTATGAATGCCTTAGAGATTTTCTTATTTCTAATGCTTTCAAGGTTGGGAAAGCTGATCCCACTCTCTTCACAAAGACTTGCAATGGTGATCTTTTTGTTTGCCAAATTTATGTTGATGACATAATATTTGGTTCTACTAATCAAAAGTTGTGTGAGGAGTTTAGCAGGGTAATGACGCAAAAGTTTGAGATGTCGATGATGGGCGAGTTGACCTACTTCCTTGGATTCCAAGTGAAGCAACGCAAGGATGGCACCTTCATCTCCCAAACAAAGTACACTCAAGATCTTCTCAAGAGGATTGGGATGAAGGACGCCAAGCCCGCGAAGACACCGATGGGAACTGACGGGCATCTTGACCTCAACAAAGGAGGTAAGTCCGTTGATCAAAAGGCATACCGGTCAATGATAGGTTCACTACTTTATCTTTTTTCTAGTAGACCGGACATTATGCTTAGTGTATGCATGTGTGCTAGATTTCAATCCGACCCCAAGGAGTGTCACCTTGTGGTCGTTAAGCGAATTCTTAGGTACTTAGTTTCTACGCCTTGCTTCGGGATCTTAGGTACTCAGACTCCGACTATGCCGAGTGCAAGGTTGATAGGAAGAGCACATCAGGGACATGCCAATTTCTAGGAAGCTCCCTGGTGTCCTGGAGTTCCATGAAACAAACATTTGTTGCCCTTTCCACCGCTGAGGCCGAGTACGTTGTCGCAGGACAGTGTTGCGCGCAACTACTTTGGATAAGGCAAACCCTCTGGGACTTCGGCTATAATCTGAGCAAAGTCCCACTCCTATGTGACAATGAGAGTGCAATCCGCTTAGCGGATAATCCTGTTGAACACAGCCGCACTAAGCACATAGACATCCGACATCACTTCCTGAGAGACCACCAGCAGAAGGGAGATATCGATGTTTACCACATTAGCACCAAGAACCAGTTAGTCGATATCTTCACCAAGCCTTTAGATGAGAAAAGGTTTTGCAGGTTGCGTAGTGATCTAAATGTCTTAGATTTGCGTAACTTGGATTGATCTAGAGCATACATGTATTCTATGCCTTTGATCATGTCACTTTGAGCATATACATCATTTATTGCTTATTTGTGGTGCTCAAGTTGTACAAGTCATACCCGGACCTCACAAGTCCATATGCAAATGATGCACATGTTTAGGGGGAGATATGCTACAACTTAACTCCTTTGAGACTAACTTGTTTGTTTGAGTACACTTGAAGTAGCCTCGAAGGACCATTGAAAGGAAAAGTGAACTTGGACAACGAAAAGACTTCCACTGCACTCTGGTATTAGTGTATTTAATTCCAATTTCATACTTATGCTCTCAATGCCTTTTTGATCTTATTTGACTTTTTGGTGAGGCAATAGGGTTAAAAGGGCCAAAAGTTATCCCCTTTTGGTGCTTAATGCCAAAGGGGGAGAAACTAAGGCAAAAGCAAATGGATCAACCAACCACTTGTGATTTTTGAAAATAGTAAGAGTTAGAATTTGTGTTTTGCCCAATTTGTGTTTTGTCCAAAATACTCTTATTGCAAAATTTGGTCTCTTGTGGGGGAGAATTTTGACTATGGAAAAAAGGGGAGTTTTGGCACTTGATCAATTTTACTCTTGAAATATTTCTCGATTTGCCCAAACGAGTGTGTTTGACTTAGAGACAGGAAAAAGAATTTGATTTGCAAAAAACAAACCAAGTGGTGGCAAAGAGTGATCCAAATATGCCAAATACTAAGTAAAGAGAATTTGGTCTTCAATTTGCATTGATGTTGCACTTCACTTGTTGCTCTTAAATGTGTTGGCATAAATCACCAAAAAGGGGGAGATTGAAAGGGAAATGTGCCCTTGGGCCATTTCTATAAGTGTTTTGGTGATTAGATGTCTAACACATATTGATTGAGTTCTTATGTGCTAAATGAGTGAGAAGTGCAAATCAAAGAAACAAGGTATGTTTCTAGACTTAGTAAATTGTTTTTGAATACTAACATGTTTATCTAAGTGCTAGAAACAGTGCTAAGAAAAGAAGATTTGAATTGAAGAGTTGGCTAAGTACAGCCAAAACCAGCACCAGCCTGGCACACCAGACTGTCCGGTGCCCCAGACTGGCTCGGAGGTGAACTGGCTGCTCTCAGGAATCAGCACGGTGAAGTGGCTAAAAAACATCGGACTGTCCGGTGGTGCACCAGACTATCCGGTGGTGCACCAGACTGTCCGGTGAGTCCTCAGCGCCCACGCCCAAGTACATCAGCGATGAACTTGTCGCTCTCGAGAAAACCAGGAAGCGCCGCGACTAAAATTCACCGGACTGTCCAGTGGTGCACTGGACTGTCCGGTGAGTTAGAGCCGCCCGCGGCCAACGGTCGGCTGCGTGATCAATGAGCGACACGTGGCGAAGCCAACGGTTGGATGGTTGCACCGGACAATGTCCGATGCGCCAACAAATCTGAAGATTCTACGGTCGGCTTCGCCAGAAAAGGAAAGAGATCGCGCACCGGACTGCTACAGTAGTTGTCCGGTAGTGCACCGGACTGTCCGGTGCACCACTCGACAGAAGGCAGGATTTGCCTTCCAAGTTGACCTCCAACAGCTCCTAGCTGCCTTGGGGCTATAAAAGGGACCCCTAGGCGCATGGAGCACTATACCAAGCATTCAAGAAACATCCTAAGACTCCCAGAATCCGCCTCCATGCATTTGATTGATTGTGTTAGATTTGAGCTCCGTTTGAGTTGTGAACTCTCTGTGCTGTGTTTCAAGCTCAAGTCTTGGCTTGTGTGTGTGTGTGTGCTATGGATTTGAGTCTTGCGTGTGTTACTCTCTCTCACTTACTACTGTGCTTCTCTTGTGATAAACTTGTAAGGGCGAGAGGCTCCAGTCTGTGGAGATTCCTCGCAAACGGGAGAAAGACTATAAGGAAGATAGCCGTGGTACTCAAAGTTAATCATTGGATCACTTGAGAGGGATTAAGTGCAATCCTTGACCGAAGGAGGTCACCACAACATGGAAGTAGGCATTGGCCGAACCACAGGATAAACCACTGTGTCTTGTGTCCATCTTATTTTGTGATTGGCTTTCTTCTAAAGCTCACACTCTAGCAACTTGGTTTAATCACACTAACATTTCATAACCAAGTATTGACTATTTAGTGTTTGATTTTATAGGATCACCTATTCACCCCTCCCCTCTAGGTGCTCTCACTTTCCCATTTGAAAGATACAGGTGACGCCTAAGAGGGGTGGGGTGAATTAGGACTTCTAAAACATTCTCTAAACTAAGCCACAAATAAATCCCTAGAGTAAAACATATGCAATTAATCAAACTAGAATGTGCAAACTAGGTTTTGTCTAAGTGTTTGCTATCTCTACCACAATGGCTAAGTTTCAATCTACAACAATATAAGTATAAAGACAAGATTGAAACTTAAATGCTTAATACAAATGCGAAAGCTAAAGAGCGAGGTAGAGATGCAAACTCTCATGGATGACGCTAGTATTTTTACTGAGGTATCCGGAACCACGCAAGGTCCCGACTAATCCTCATTGGTGCCCCTATGAAAAGGGAAGCCCACTCAAGGGCCAAGCACCTCGGTTGAGTAACTCCGTAGAGAGCCACATACGTTCTCCACGTGCAAGTGGTGCTCCGCTTCTAGCTCCTCTTGGACGCTCCCTGCCGTCTCCACTATCGAGCTTTCGGCCGAAATGCCGCGGGCCTCGTTCCCTCCGGTACACGGTGGCGACCGTGACACAAACGCGGTTGTCACGGTTTCGCAGGACTCTCGCCCCACTCGGTACAATTATAACGGCTCGCGCAAGTACCCAGGGGTTGTGTGGTTTATCTAAACTCACTCAACTAACTAGGGTTCACCTAGAGCAAGTGCTAAAGCGGTCTAACTAACCTAAGCACTTCGTAAAGAACATATGCTAATCATCGAGTGATTCTATTAAGCACTTGGGTGTATGAGCACTTGAGAATGTCTACTATATCCCTTAGTATGTTGCTTGGGCTCCCACACCTTGGAATGGCCAGTTGGGGTGTATTTATAGCCCCCAACACAAAACTAGCCATTGGAGAAAAGTTGCTGCTTTCTGCGGCACAACGGACAGTCCGGTGGGGTCACCAGACTATCCGGTGCTCCTAGCCATTGGACTGTTAGAGCAGGTGACCGTTGGCGTGCAGGCTTTTTACACCGGACAGTCTGGTGGCTTCTCTCCACCATTGCCACCTGTAACTAGTCATTGGGCTACTATTCCCTAGTGCACCGGACAGTCTGGCGTGTGGCACCGGACAGTCCGGTGTGCCACCAGACAGTCTGGTGCCTTTGCACGCAGGGGCGGGCCCATGTAGAAGCAAGGGTATTCAGTTGAATACCCATTATTTTTTGGCAACAAATTTTATATACAGGTATACATATTATATTTATGCACTGAAATATTGTAAAAATATAAAATAACATGGTTTTACATCTATTTGGTTCAAACTTCGCTTTTTGTTGGCCTTTTTTATTTTACTACCGTGCAACTAGGGATAACAATTGTGCGGTTAGGACACGAGTATATGGTTTACAAATCCATAACTATGAGACAAAATTCAATCCATACCTATACCCATATACATTCGTAGGTATAGATTTGTACCCATGTCACATACCCATCGAGGTAACCGCTATGGATATATTATATCCATACCCATGAAAAATTTACCAATGGATACCTTATTATATTCATACTCATATATGTGAATAACAATTTATACCATATCTGTACCTGATGGATAATTAGTTGTTCCCCATGAATAACAAATTTAGGCTGTTAAAAAATATGACCACTAAAATTTCGAATACCCATACTCTAAATCCTGGGCCTGCCCCTATTCGCACGGACAGTCCGCCTGGCAACACTTGCTTCGTTTCTTGGACTTCACGTGATCTTCATAATGTCTTCTTTTGAGGTGTTGCTTTCCTCAATGCCTTGGTCCAAGTAACTTTAGCATCCTATGAACTAAAAACATAAACACTAGCAAACACATTAGTCCACAGGTTATGTTGATCATCAAACACCAAAACACCTCTTTGCTTACCCTCCTACAGAACGGTGGTCCCTAGTAGTTCGGAGGTCTTTCTCCCATGCTCTCTCTGACCGATGGGCATCAAGGACCTGAGGATCTTTTCCATAGAGTGGTGTCATCATTGTGAGTCTAGTATTCACTCTTGACACACTGTTCCAAGCTGGAGCATACCCTAAGGATATGGATACCACACCAAGGTGGCCCCTCGATGTCCTTCTCTATGGCCATTACCTTTGGAGGCTAGCAATGGAATTGAAGTCAAGTTGGAGGCCCATTCTATGTCAAGTTCGAGTTATTCCCAAAATCTAGGATCAACCTACAATAAAATGGATTGCCTAAATTCATATGTGATAGTCACCTAGAGGGGGTGAATAGTTGACGCCTGAAAATCATAGCTTAAATAAATACTTGTTCCAAATTATTAAGTGTTAGTACAAAACTAGATCAAGTCAGAGTGAGAAGGAGGAGAGGTAGAGCACTTGATTTCTCTCACAATATTGTGGAATTAGCTTGATCAATATCACAAGTGAAAACTAGAGAATAGAGAGGAAGAATAAATCACAAAAAATCAAGCACAAGAGACAAGGTGATTTTATCATGTGGTTCGGTCAAGCCTCAATTGTTTGCCTACTTCATCTTATGGTGTCCCAACGGACAAGGGTTGCACTCAATCCCTCTCAAGCGATCCAATGATCAACTTGAGTGTCACGGTTCTTCCTTATATCTTTCTGTTTGCAAGGATCTCCATAACTTGGAGTCTCTTGTGGCCGTACACAGTTTGATGAGAGTTACACTCTAGAACAACAAGTGGGAGAGTAAGAACACAAACAAGAGTAGCAAAACAACACCACAAAGCCACAACACGAACGCGAAATAGTAGAATAGCACTATTTCTCTAAAATTGTTGCTTAGATTGCTTCGGTGTGTCTCTCAAATGCATATGAGTGAAGTACTAGTTCTTGATATGCTTGGTTTTCCTTGGATGTCGAAATGGGGGTCTATTTATAGCCTTAAGGGTCCATATGGTCGTTGTACCTTCCTCTAGAAAGTTGTTGAAGTTCTGCTCTCGGCTAGTGCACCGGACTGGAAACATGGATAGGTCCTCCGAGATCCTGATTGGCGACTTCCAAAACGAGCTAGCACTGAACCTGTCCAATCCACCACTAGACCTCCACGTGTCCACCTCCCATTGAAGTAACCGTTGGGCACCGAAGTAGATGTTACCGCATGGTCCGGTGGTGCACCGGACCACTACTGTAGATGGTTCAGTGAAATTTATAATTAAAATTAATAATACTCAGCAGTTCATCATACGAGCGGTCCGGTGCACACGGAGCCGGTCTAGTGCGCTAGGCTATAGAAGGCCTCTTATAACCTTCTTTGGCAAAGCGGTTCGGTGGCACACGAACCCAGTCCATTGCACCACAGAACCCTGAGTTGAAGTCCTTTTTGGACCAAACTTGTCCAAATCGACTTAGATTTTCTTAGGAGCTATTCTATGACTTAGACAAACATATTTAGAGTATATTTGACATGCTTAGTCATAAGTCCATACCTTTAGCTCATCTCCCTTGTAATTTTCCGTTTCGACTCAAACTCAAGCCAAATGCACTTTTTGCTAGAAATTGAGTTAGTGGTCAAATCAAAGTGCTAGAAACATCCAAATAGGTAAGTGCAACATATTTAGAGGTTCAAACCTCATAGTTTTACCCTTTTACCAAATATTGCAGTTCCAGATCTTTGCTAAGCTCAGTTGAACTTTCCTTCACTCAATTTGCTTCAATTAAACCTCTGCTCATTGACTTATCCAGTAGTTAGTCCAAAGTGTTGTGTTGGAAATCACCAAAACAATATGGAAATGACTTATTTGTCCATCCCCTTTCAATATGAACTCCATTTCTTACGACCAACCTAAAGATGGAAAGATAATTTCATAAGCTAATTGATGTCTTTAACAATCCCTTAGACTATTTAATTAGTATTAGTGATCCATGTTAGGATTTGGGTTTTGGTTTAGACCAATCCATTTTTGAACAATTGCCATAATCATACATTCGCAATTGTCAATATACTTGAGTTGCATTTAATCTTGTTCTTGCTTGTATTCATTGTTTCGTAGGCAAGGGTTAGCCTTTTGACAAGTTCAACTAGATTAGTGACACAATTGATAATTAGAGGAGTCATGGTGCTAAGGTTGCAGTGATAGGGTCTGTTGATCTAAAGTCAAATATGTGTATTGTATTCAACCAATCTAAGAGTTATCTTGAATCTAACGAAAGATCGAGGGCTCCATCCCTATCAAGTGGTAATTGGATCTTTAGGTATTCTTTCAGGTTCATATCTATCTTTTAGTTCGAGCATTTTGCCTTTGTCTCATAATCCACTGTCATATTTTTTCATGTACCTTCCACGCTATAGCCATTACATAATTCAGTTTTAGAGTCCATTATATTGAGTTTGTGTCCTAGGTCAAGGTCTTTGTTGCTGGTTTAGGTTGTGTTCTTAGTTTGGTCTAGGGATCATGTTCTTTTTTTAACTTGTCATCTTATTATTATCGAATTAGTTTTGGCCCAGTTCGATATTCTAACATAAATCCTTCACACAAGGTGTAATCTGTATTAGGAATAAATCTTTTATGACCCAACAACTTCTAAGTAGTCTGTATTTGTTTCATTGTTGTTGCAACTTATATATTTATTTCCAAATTGTATTGTGCTTGCAAGACTTGGATCAACAAATCATTCATAGGTGATTAGAAGAGAGTTCACAACGACTGACTAAACGAACAAAGATTATAAAATGACATAATTCCACCATACAGAGACCAAATAAGAGAAAGTTTGTGAGCTCAAGTTTCTAAAATAAGTCACATGAACTCAAACTTATAAAAAGATAGATCAAAATATGGAGTGATTGCTAAAGTAATAGATCAAAATATGGAGTGATTGCTAAAGTAAGGCATAAATAAAAACTGGATGCACTCCACATAAATTATGCTACTTCATAGCAATTACTAACGTTTAAAACCAACAAATAATCTTTCATTTTACTATTAGTGTGACAAATCATTGTTGCTCCATCCAATTTAGCAACCTCAAGCACTATAGAGTCCATTGCGCCATTGTGGTCTTAGAAACGACCTAATGCTTGCAAGAGCCAAGAACGTCGTGTCGTGCTTGGGCTGTAGTCTCGGTCCGTAGCGCTGGCCTGGCCTGACACGATTATATATATTTTTATTTTACAAAAAATGTATATACATATATACAATTTATATTCAATATTAAAAATATCTGAGCATAATGTTTTACTGGTTAGACAGCTTTACCCAGTGTCTCCCGCCCTTCTTCCAGCAGGGCATGGGTTCGAACCTCACCTCTTGCACTGTTTTTTAACATTTTACGCTGATTTAATCAAATGGGCCGATGGGCTAACGGGCTAGCCCGGCACAGTCAGCAGGCTGGCATAACGTGCCTAGGTCAGAGTTGTGGCCCGCGGGCATCTGGCCCGTGCTGGGCCGCCGTTTGGCCATCTATAGCCATGCAGTGGGTTAATTTGAAATAGCTGTGAGGGGTTATTTGAAAAAAGATGATGCGGGACAACCGTTGAAACTGGTGCTTTAAGTATAGTATAGATTATATTCAATATTAAAAACATATGAGCATGATGTTTTACTGGTTAGACAGCTTCACCCAGTGTCTCCCGCCCTTCTTCCATCATGTCGGGGACCGTAATTAGGGGTACCCCCAAGACTCCTAATCTCAGCTGGTAACCCCCATCAGCACAAAGCTGCAAAGGCCTGATGGGCGCAATTCCGGTCAAGGCTCCGTCCACTCAAGGGACACGATCTCGCCTCGCCCGAGCCCAGCCTCGGGCAGGAACAGTAGACCAAGGCAGAATCGCGCCTCGCCCGAGGGTCTCCTCCAGCAACGGGCACACCTTCGACTCGCCCGAGGCCCAGCTCGGGCAGGCTTCACGGAGAAGCAACCTTGGCCAGATCGCCACGCCAACCGATTGTATCGCAGGAGCAGTCAATGCAAGGATCGCCTGACACCTTATCCTAACGCGCACTCTCCAGTCGAAAAGGCCAAAGTGACCGCAGTCACTTCGCCCCTCCACTGACTGACCTGACAGGAAAACACCGCCGCCTACACTGCTCCGACTGTTGTGCCGCCTACCAGGGTGAGGCTGACAGTAGCCAAGTCCAGCCTCAGGCGCCATAGGAATCTCCGCCTCGCCCGACACCAGGGCTCGGACTCAACCTCGACTCCGGAAGATGGTCTCCGTCTCGCCCGACCCCAGGGCTCGGACTCAACCTCGACTCTGGAAGACGGTCTCCGCCTCGCCCGACCCCAGGACTCGGACGCAACCTCGACCTCGGACGACGGTCTCCGCCTCGCCCGACCCCAGGGCTCGGACTCAGCCTCGACCTCGGAGGAATCACCGCCTCGCCCGACCTTGGGCTCGGACCGACCACGCCACAAGGGGGGCCATCATTACCCTACCCCTAGCTAGCCCAGGCTACGGGGAACAAGACTGGCGTTCCATCTGGCTCGCCCCGGTAAAACAAGTAATGATGGCACCCCGCGTGCTCCATGACGACGGCGGTTCTCAGCCCCCTACAGAAGCAAGGATTCGTCAGCAAGGATCCGACAGCCCCGACAGCTGTGCTTCTACAGGGCTCAAGCGCTCCTCCGACGGCCACGACGCCACATGAACAGGGCTCCAACACCTCTCCGACAGCCACGTCGGCATGTACATAGGGCTCTGGCTCCCCTCTGCTAGACACGTTAGCACACTGCTACACCCCCATTGTACACCTGGACCCTCTCCTTATGTCTATAAAAGGAAGGTCCAGGGCCCTCGTAAAAATGGTGGCCGCGCGGGAGAATGGGTTGACGCGCAGTCTCATGCCCTCTCTCTCTCTCCCTCGCGAACGCTTGTAACCCCCTACTGCAAGCGCATCCGCCCTGGGCGCAGGACAACACGAGGCCGCGGTTCCCCTTACTGTTTTCCCCCCTTGTGTTCCGTCTCGCGCCGACCCATCTGGGCTGGGACACGCAGCGACAATTTACTCGTCGGTCCAGGGACCCCCCGGGGTCGGAACGCCGACAGTTGGCACGCCAGGTAGGGGCCTGCTGCATGTTGACGAACAGCTTCCCGTCAAGCTCCAGATGGGTAGCCTCCAACAACCTCTCCAACCCGGGACGATTCTTCGTTTCAGGAATCTTGAGTTCATGTCCCTCGACGGCAGCTACGACATGACACTCCTTCCTCCGCCGCGCGACAACGACAATGGCGACCGTCAGCCCGCCCGCCGGCGGCAGAATCGACGACGTCTTTCCCGCGTGATGGAAGAACAGCATTCGGGTCTGTCCCGTCACCTTCCCCGTCGACGGAGGAGGAGGCGGGGCAGCCTTGGCCAAGCAGGAGGCGGCGCCTCGTCGGCTGTCGAGCGAGTCGACGGTGCCGACGCCCAAGCGGGGGACACGTCGGGCGTTTACCTCGCGTCTGAGACGAAGACGAGCGTCGTTTCCCCGCAACACGCCAACCCCAAGCAGACGGACGACGCCAGTACGCTCACGAAGGACTTGCTGGGCGTTAGCCTCGTACCTGAGATAACGGTGCAGTCCGTCCCCGACGCGACTTTGTCACCATCCGTCGATCAAGAGGTACCATCTGTTTCCCATCTTGTGCCTTTTAGATTCAGCTTCGACCCACCAAGCAACCCCGCTTCGGTGAACGCTTTCATAAAGGCATATCCAAACCTTCCGGGGTACCATATGTGGTCAACCTGGGACAGATTGACGGCCGTCTCGACCTACGGGCCCCCGGGTTTCGAGGAAGCACTAGTACAATTTGGCTCTATACAAGCGGTAGGATTTTTACATCACAGGCGGTTCGGTTAGAAAACCGCCTGTGATGTCCCAGGCGGTTCAGTACGCCTGTGATGTAATAGTATCACAAGCGGTTTTTGTTTAGGACCGCCTGTGGTGCTCTATCATTTTCACAAGCGGACCCTAAGACAAAACCGCCTGTGATTGTAAAAATATGAAAATACAATTTAAATATGAAAATAATTTTAATTTTTAACAGAAATATGCAAATACAATTTAAATGAATTAATATTTAATTTTTAACAATAATATGCAAATACAATTTAAATGAATTATAATAGCACACATAGATAACTAGAGAGATTTTAAATTAATTGGCAACCACAATTCATAGTCGATCATACATGATAACAAATACAATTTGATTCATACAATTTTCCATGAACTACCATTTTTCCACATGTATGGCTTTAAGTTCTTATCAATTTTCTTTTCCACACGCTTGATTCTCTCTGGACCGTTAAAGACGAACATCTCTTCATACTTATTGTATTCCTCATCTTGGTCTCCCACATTCTCAACTCCAACAATTTTTTGCTTTCCAGAAATAACTACATGCATCTTCTCATCTGCTGGATCGAGTACATAGAACACTTGTGCAACACATTCGGCGAGAACCCACGGGTCATCTTTATATCCTACTTTCTTTAAGTCTACCAGTGTGAGTCCGTAGTTATCCACTATCACCCCCACGGGATGTTGTACCCATTGGCACTTAAATAAGGGTATTTTCATGCTTGGGCCATAATCAAGTTCCCATATTTCCTCTATGAATCCAAAATATGTGGTCTTCTGTCCATGTAGGTCAAAAGCATCGATACGAACACCGCTATTTTGTGCAACACTTTTCATGTCTTTTGATTTAGTGTAGAATGTGTACCCATTGATGTCATATGCTTGCCATGATGTCACAAAACACGATGGCCCAGAAGCCAAATTCTTCATTGTTTTCTCATCCGAAGAGTCTCCGAATGGGATGTTTTTGTCCATTAACCATTCGCTGAAACGATGTTTGTGCTCCCTCATGATCCAGTCCTCTGTGCGGTTCTGATTTTCTTTACGAAGCTCATTCAGGTGTTCCTCTATGTAAGGCTCGGCTATCGTGAGATGTTGTAGTACACTACCATGAGCACAATGTACTAGCTTGTAATCCTCAACGCGAAAAGTTTTCTTGCCCATTCTCCCTCTCCCACATAGTTTACCCTCATGTTTAGGTACAGGCACACCTATCATTGTTCCGTCACTGATGTAATCTATACAGCTCTCAATCACTTCTTCTGTAGTGTATTCCTCCATGATTGAACCCTCTGGGTGAGCGCGATTTCGCACATAACCTTTTAATACTCCCAGGTATCGCTCCAACTGAAACATATGATGTAAATATAGTGGCCCTAATATTTTTATCTGATCCACGAGATGTATGATTAGGTGTACTTGCATATCAAAAAATGATGGAGGAAAACACATTTCAAGCTTGCACATAGTCTCGATGATGTATGCCTTTAGATAGTCCAAGTCTTCTAAAGCTATTACTTTTTGTGAAACCGCATTGAAAAAGTAACACAAGCGTGTGATGACAACTTTGACATGCTCTGTTTCGAGGGCTCTTACCGCAATTGGGAGGAACACCGTCATCATCACATGGCAGTCATGAGAGTTGTAGCCAAATAGAGACAAGTCCTTCATCCTGACTAGTCTGCTGATATTGGATGAGAAACCTGTGGGCACTTTGACCCCACGCAAACATTTGCAAATTTTTGTTCTCTTCTCAACTGACAAGTTGTAGCTAGCTGGGGGAGGTAAGGCTTCCCTTTGCCACTATCCACTGGATGAAGTTCCGGTCTGATTTGAAGATCTACTAGATCATTGCGTGATTTAAGTCCGTCTTTTGTCTTACTCGGCATGCCCAGCAAGGTTCCAATGATGCTGTCAAAAACATTTTTTGTTACATGCATCAAATCAATGCTGTGGCAAATTTCCATATCCTTCCAGTATGGGAGGTACTTGAAAAATATTGATTGCTTCTTGAAAGTTGTGTAAGTTGAAGGGTCAGTTCTCTTTCTCTTTTCTCCTTTGTTTTTTCCCTTTCCGAATACAACATGAATGTTCTTTACAATTTCAAAAACAAGTTTCCCACTATAAGGCTTTGGTGCACCTTCACTTTCCAGTTGATTGTTAAATTCCTCTTTCATCTTTTGGTACTTATGCTGCTTCATCAAGAACCGTCTATGTCCCATGAACACCAACTTCTTGGATGATTTAAGGTACATGGAAGCAGTTCCATCGACGCACACTACACAACCATTCTTTCCTTTAGTCTTTTGCCCTGATAGTGTGGCGCCACCGGGAGAATCATGGATGGTAACAAATATAATTGCTCTTAAGTTGAAATACTCACGGCAATACTCATCCCATATTCTAACTCCTTCATTCCAGAGCTTTGTCATATCTTCCATAAGAGGTTCTAGGAACACATCAATATCAACACCAGCTGATTTCGGACCTTGAATAAGAATAGTCAACATAATATACTTTCTTTTGTGACACAGCCATGATGGAAGGTTGTACATCGTTAAAGTCACGGGCCAGGTGCTATGTACACTTCTTTTTTCACCAAATGGATTCATTCCGTCTGTACCCAAAGCAAATCTTACATTTCTGGTTTCTTTGGCAAACTCAGGATACATAAGATCGAAATTTTTCCATTGTGACGCATCAGCAGGGTGTCGAATCTGTTTGTTATTCTGCTTGCGATTTTTAGCATGCCAACGCATAAGCTCAGCCTCCCTAGGGTTTGAGAACAAACGTTTTAAGCGATCAATTACTGGAAGATACCACATCACCAAAGCTGGGTTCTTTGACTTCTTTTTCCCATCCATGTCATCAAAAGTGTCATCGTCACTTTCAGGTGCAATAGTGGATTTCTTGTTTTTATTTTTCTTCGGGAATTTTTTTACACAGTCTTGATTGTAGCTCTTCTTGTATCGACTGACATTGCAAACTGGGCATCTTGATGCGTTCTCAAAATCGCCACGATACAGAATACAATGGTTCGGACATGCATGAATTTTTTGCACACCCAGAGCTATGGGAGATATAAGCTTCTTCGCTTTATAAGTGCTTGTTGGTAGTTTGTTGGGTTTTGGTAGTAATTGAGACAGAAAATTCAAAAGATCTGTGAAGCTAGTATCAGACCATCCGGCGCTAGCCTTCAACTTCAGAAGTTCTAGAACTGTATGCAGTGTAGTAAACTCTTTGTCACAACCCTTTGATTCATCATATAAAGGTTCTTTTGAGGCACTTTCCAGTCCCTCCATTTTAGATAGCCCTTTCTGCGATCCCACAGAACTTAACATTTCTGGTTCCATATGGCGCAACATCTCTTCACAATCAAATTCTTCAAAATCTTGATTAGCATCCACATTATCCACTTTACCATCAACTTTAAGATCTAAAATTCCGACAACTCTCTCGTCATTACCAGGCACTTCACACGGATCCAACTCACCATGTTCTGACCATATCGTGTAATTGTTTTTAAACCCTCTTTTTAGCAGATGTGATTGGATTACTCCTATATCTCTCCAAGCTATCTTATTATCACAATCGATGCACGGACATAATATCTCCTTGCTCTTTCACAAATTCGCGTGCTTGTTGGCCGCTTCAATAAAGCTTCTCAAATTTCGAATGTACGACGGATGTGGTCTTGGCACATTGTACATCCAACCTCGGTCCATTACATATCTCTATATTGATTAACGTCAATATCGAGATGTAACATGAAAAAATAAATGTTCATGAAAGTGAAACAAGATCATATCGAGATGTACCTAGCACATGAGACAAAATTTTTTTAAAATATCCCTAATTAATTGAATTTAATCCCTAAATCATGAACGAATTAATGTGCATGAAAATGAAACAAGATTGCAGCAATATAGGTACCTTGAGGTGAGACAACTCTTCAAAAAAAATCTTTAAATTAGATCAACTACAAGTCCAAATCTTGGAATTCCTGAGTTTTTCTTCAATTCCGGTCTATATTACAAAATTGAGGCAAAAAATCATATCAAAATGAGAAAGAAAACAAACGGAGGTCATATATATGCATAAACTCTTGAAATCAAGCCCGAAAATCAAAAACAAAACCTTCTCCACGTAGATCAAAAAAATCCGCCGCCGCTACAGTAGTGCGCAGCCTAGCGGCGTCGGGCTCCGGAAGTTAGGGTTCCTGCGCTGGAACCACCGAGCCTTTTATACTACATACACATCACAGGCGGATTTTTAGAAAAACCGCTTGTGATGTATAACATCACAAGCGGTTTTCTATTTGGACCGCCTGTGAAGTTTACATATCACAGGCGGTCGAAATAGAAAAGCGCTTGTGATGTTATACATCACAAGCGGTTTTTCTAAAAATCCGCTTGTGATGTGTTTACTATATAAAAGCCTCGGTACGGTGGCTTAGGGTTTAGGTTTCGCCCGGAGCTGATACTACGCCGCCAGGCTGCTGCGCCGCTGTTCCCGTCCCCGTCTCCGAGCCGTGAGCGCCTGCCACGCCGTCGCCGAGCCCGAGCCCAAGCGCCACCGTCTCCGAGCTGGGCGCCCGCCAGGCCGCGCCGTCCCCGAGCCCAACTCCGCCGTCCCCGAGCCCAACTCCGCCGTCCCCGTCCCCATCTCCGAGCCCGAGCGTCGCCGTCTCCATCTCCGAGTCCGAGCGTCGCCGTCTCCATCTCCGAGCCCGAGCGCCTCTGTCCCCGTCCCCGAGGCCAAGCGCCGCCGTCCCCGTCCCCGAGGCCGAGCGCCGCCGAGCCCGAGCGCCGAGTGCGCCGCCGTGCCCATCTCCGAGCCCTCGGTGCACTCCTTGATCATGCCTTAATTACTTGTTACAAATTCATGCCTTGATTACTTGTTTTTGCTAGTCATGCCTTGTTAATCTTATATTGTTAATGTTGGTCATTATGCTTATATTGTTGGTGTTTTCACTTACATATTTTGTTAAGGTCACCATTTTTGCTTTAGTAGCTTGTATCCCTTGTGATTAAATGTTGGTCATTATGCTTATGAAGAATTTTGTCATGGATAGTTGATGCAACTACTAGGACCCCTTCTTGGTAGAAAATCTCCATAGTGATTGGGGCAACAAGTCTATTTTTAGTGCTTATGGCCACATACATCATGGAAGTACATAGCCATGGCAATGTTATTATCTCCCTATGTTATAAGACTTGTTCTTATCTCCCTTCTTAGTTTTTTGACTACCTATCTTTGCTTCCCAACCCTATGTTATAAGACTTGTTCTTATCTCCCATCTTTGACTTGTTCATAGCCATGACAATGTTATTTGGACCCCTCTTTTTGCCCTATAAGCCACATCCTTGTTTTCCCTCTGATCCCTGCCTTTGTTGCGATCTCAATTTTGATTGTGAGACTTGGCCATTTTCAGTTTTAGAGATGGAAAAAGAGCCACTTGACATGGTTGAGAGCTCATTTCGAGTCATCGAGACACATGTTGACATCATTCGCAGTCTAGTGACTGATGGGGTTGTGGATACTAGTGAACTGGAATCAGTGTACACACTTAAGACCACTTTGTTTCAAATTGGAGATGTATGCGACATGCTTGAGAAGTGTGCTCTGTCCATCAAAAAGTATGCTGACTCCAAGAGGGCTAAAATTATTCAAGATGAAGCCCTGCAATATGCTGAAGATGATGAAGCTACAGATGATTTGGAGGAACTCCCAAGCCCAGATCTCCTTACTCAAGCCGACATATTGGAAAAATATTTTGGAATTGAGTATGATAGCGACCAGTCAAGGGGTTGTTGATGTTTAGTCCTAAACAACACGATATGAGTATCGTAGGTTTCACTCTTAGAGAGAATGTATTTTGTATGAACCTCTTAGAGAGTGTCAAGTCAATGAACTATCTTCGAGTACTATTGGGAAGTGGATCTCTTTGATGTATTTTTTTTCTAGTGATATCGATGGTGCCGAGTAGCACCAAATTTGGACTTGTGTCCATATCTATAGATGCTAGTAGTTGAGCACTAGCGCCTACAATCTTGACTACCTCATCCCTATTCTCTGTTTGGGACTTATATGGAGAATGGCATCGGCGGAATGCCTGAATCGGCGGACCCCAAGAAGAGATTAAGTCCTGTAGTCTACCACCTCCCGTTATTTGTGGGCTTCACCGATGGCTGGAAACATTTGGTGATAGCAAACGACCTTCGGGTTGAAGACGTCTGCGAGCTTGTTAAGGGGCCAGACGATGGTGAGCCGGTGTACTATGTCCGGATGTGTGGTCACAAAATTTAAAGCTGCCCCGGCTGCATGTGTGCGCTTCTTTTCTCTTAGGTGGGGTGCTAAGTGATCTTAGTAGCCGACATAAGAGAAGAGAAGCGCACAGATGAAGCCGGGGCGGCTTTAAATTTTGTGACCACACATCCGGACAGAGTACACCGGCTCACCATCGTCTGGCCCCTTAACAAGCTCGCAGACGTCCCCAGCCCGAAGGTCGTTTGATGTCACCAAATGTTTCCCGCCCTCGGTGAAGCCCACAAATAACGGGAGGTGGTAGACTACAGGGCTTAATCTCTTCTTGGGGTCCTACAGGGCTTAATCTCTTCTTGGGGTCCTTCAGCATGGCTGTGATGTTATAATGCTGAAGGACCCCAAGAAGAGATTAAACCCTGTAGTCTACCACCTCCCATTATTTGTGGGCTTCACCGATGGCTGGAAACATTTGGTGATAACAAACGATCTTCGGGCTGAAGACGTCTGCGAGCTTGTTAAGAGGCCAGACGATGTTGAGCCGGTGTACTATGTCCGGATGTGTGGTCACAAAATTAAAAGCTGCCCCGGCTGCATGTGTGTGCTTCTCTTCTCTTAGGTGGGGTGCTAAGTGATCTAGTACTTGGGCAGAATTCAGTACACAGTTCAGGAACTACCATATTCCAGCCGGTATGATAAAAATCAAGAAGAAGGAATTTCTGTCGCTGAAGCAAGGAAGTATGTCAGTCAGCGAGTACCGCGACAAGTTTATTCAGTTATCCAGATATGCCCCTGAAGAAGTTGCTGAAGATGAGAGGAAGCAGGAGCATTTCATTGAAGGACTTAATGGACCACTGCAGTATGCTCTAGTGGCACACACATTTCCATCATTTTAGAGACTGTTGGATAAGGCTCTTGCTATTGAACACAAGCGTGTTCAACTGGGTGATTTGAAGAGAAAGGCTATCTCACAAGGACAGGGTAGCAGCAGTGTTCGTCCTCGCTACAGTTCACCACAGGGTACACCGACTCGACCAGGAGGACCACGCCCAATTCAGCAATCACCACTGAGGACTCCACCTCCTCGATAGGCTACCCCTACTGGCACCCCGACGAAGTTTTCAGGACAGAGTCCGGGCACTCAATGTTTCAAGTGTGGGAAGATTGGTCATTATGCAAATGTCTGCCCACAGAGGATTGCTGCTACTCCAGTTCAGAACAAGCAACAGACCCCTGGCAAGGGATATTCTATTGCCAAGGTTAATCAAGTCAGCGTTGATGCTACTCCGGATGGAGGGGACCTCGTAATTGGTATGTTTTATGTTAATGCAATTCCTGCAACCATATTATTTGATTCTGGTGCTACACATTCATTCATGTCTGCTAGATATGCCAACACAAATGAAATACCACTGCTAAATATGAGAAAACCCATGATAGTAATTACACCTAAAGGGCCTGTTGAGGCGAATCAAATGACACGTAGATTGACATTGACCATTATGGGTAGAGAATTTGGAGCTACTGCTATAATATTAGAGTCAAGCAGTATAGATTTGATCCTTGGTATGTCATGGCTAAGAAAGGCAAAGGCCGTTATAGCATGTGGTAGAGGTACCGTAGAACTCACTACCACTAAAGGAGAAAGGTTTCAAGTTAATATTGCAGTAACCTCCTCACCCATGCGTGCAATGTTCTTTATACCTGAGGAGTTTGTTGGTGACAACATCCGGGTGGTTAGAGATTTTCCGGATGTCTTTCCAGAGGAGTTACCAGGGATGCCACCTGATAGAGAAGTTGAGTTTGTTATTGACCTCTTACCTGGAACAGCCCCTATTTCTAAACGGCCATATAGGATGTCCGTAGAGGAGTTGAAGGAACTTAAGAAGCAGTTAACTGAGTTACAAGATGCTGGGTACATTCGTCCGAGTTCCTCACCTTGGGGAGCACCGGTTTTGTTTGTACAGAAGAAGGATGGATCGCAGCGGATGTGTGTGGATTATAGATCTCTTAATGATGTTACAGTGAAGAACAAGTATCCGTTGCCCCGTATTGAAGATTTATTTGATCAGATGAGAGGTGCTAGAGTATTCTCGAAGATTGATCTCCGATCAGGTTACCATCAGATGAGGATTAGACCATCGGATATTCCCAAGATGGCTTTCTCGACTCGATATGGATTATATGAGTTTACTGTTATGTCGTTTGGATTAACCAATGCACCAACTTATTTTATGAACTTAATGAATAAGGTGTTTATGGAGTACTTGGACAGATTCATCGTGGTGTTTATCGACGATATTCTTATCTATTCTAAGAGTGATAGTGATCATGAGGAACATCTGAGATTGGTGCTGCAGAAGCTACGAGATAACCAGCTATATGCCAAGTTCAGCAAGTGCGAGTTTTGGATTGGCGAGGTGCCATTTCTTGGTCATATCATTTCTAATGGAGGAATTTCAGTGGATCCTGCTAAAGTTAAGGAGATAATGGAGTGGAGAGTACCCACTACAGTTACTGAGATTCGGAGTTTCTTGGGATTAGCAGGATATTATCGGAGATTTATTGAAGGATTTTCTAAGATTGCTAAGCCTATGACTTCGCTTTTGGAGAAAGGAAAAGAATTTAAGTGGGACGAGAAGTGTCAAGACAGCTTTGATCTATTGAAGAAGAGGTTGATGTCGCCACCAGTATTGGTTATGCCAGACCTACAGAAAGGATTTGATATCTATTGTGATGCATGTGGACAAGGCTTAGGATGTGTGCTCATGCAAGAAGGACATGTGATTGCTTATGCTTCTCGTCAGTTGCGGAGACATGAATTGAACTACCCCACTCATGACTTGGAATTGGCAGCTGTTGTGCATGCGCTTAAGATTTGGAGACATTATGTTATGGGAACCAAGTGCCAAGTATATACGGATCATAAGAGTTTGAAGTATATATTCACTCAGAAGGATCTCAACCTTAGGCAACGACGTTGGTTGGAGCTTATTAAGGATTATGATTTGGAGATTCACTATCACCCGGGCAAGGCAAATTTGGTTGCAGATGCCTTGAGTCGCAAGGAGCATGTTCATTCAGCTATTGTTGCCCAGCTACCCGATGAGATTGTTGAGGATTTCAAGAGACTTAACCTGGGGATAGTTGCTCATAATGAGGGAGTTACTATTGATGTGGAACCTACTTTGGAGCAAGAAATTCGTAAAGGTCAAGTTGGTGATGCCAAAATAAAAGAGATTAAGGATCTGATTACTGAAGGTCGAGTTCCGGAATTTACGGAAGATGAGCAAGGCACTATATGGTTCAAGGACAGGATGTGTGTTCCTGATATTAAAAGCCTTCGAGAGACTATTTTAAAGGAGGCCCATGATTCGGATTATTCTATTCATCCTGGTAGTACCAAGATGTATCAGGATTTGAAACAGAAGTATTGGTGGTATGGATTGAAGAGAGATGTGGCTGCACATGTGGCTATGTGCGATATATGCCAAAGAGTTAAGGCTGAACACCATAGGCCAGCTGGACTATTGCATCCACTGAAGATACCCGAGTGGAAATGGGAAGAGATTGGTATGGATTTCATTACTGGATTGCCTCGCACCCAGAAAGGATATGATGCTATATGGGTGATTGTGGATAGATTGACTAAAGTGGCTCACTTCATTCCTGTCAAGACCACTTATAAAGGTTCTCAGCTAGCAGAGTTATATATGGCTCGGATTGTGTGTTTACATGGAGTACCAAAGAAGATTGTGTCTGATCGAGGTTCGCAGTTTACCTCAAGATTTTGGAGAAGCTTTCATGAGAACATGAGTACGAAGTTGAATTTTAGCACGGCTTATCACCCTCAGACTGATGGACAGACTGAAAGGACTAATCAAGTATTGGAAGATATGTTGAGAGCATGTGCCCTTTAGCATGGAGGAAGTTGGGATAAGAGTCTGCCTTATGCTGAGTTCTCGTATAATAATAGTTACCAGGCCAGTCTGAAGATGTCACCTTTTGAAGCTTTATATGGGAGGAAGTGCAGGACTCCTTTGTATTGGGATCAGACTGGAGAGAGACAGTTCTTTGGGCCTGAATTGATTCAAGAAGCAGAAGAACAAGTTCGTATAATTCGAGAAAATTTGAGAGTGGCTCAAACCAGGCAAAAGAGCTATGCTGATAATAGAAGAAGACCACTGGAATTCGAAGAAGGAGATTATGTGTATCTCAAGGTATCACCACTTCGTGGAATGAGGAGATTCAAGGTTAAGGGCAAATTGTCCCCTCGCTACATTGGACCATTCTTGATCTTTAGGCGAGTTGGAGAGATGGCATACCAACTTGAGTTACCTGCTAGTCTATCAGATGTGCATAATGTGTTCCATGTATCTCAACTGAAGAAATGTCTCCGTGTTCCCGAGGAACGGTTACCAATGGAAGAGCTCAGTGTTCAAGGTGATTTGACTTACACGGAGTACCCGATCAAGATTTTGGATACTTTGACTCGGGTTACGAGAAATAAGGTGATAAAGATGTGTAAAGTACAATGGAGTCACCACGGTGAAGATGAAGCAACTTGGGAAAGAGAAGAAGAGCTTCGTATAGATTTTCCCCATCTTTTCCCTCGTTCATCTTAAATCTCGAGGACGAGATTATTTTTAAGGGGGGTAGGATTTGTGACACCCACTTTGTAATTGCTAGATAAAATACCAATAGAGAAAACAATTTCTCCTCATGTGAGTTTGACCTTTATGCATCATCACATGTGAACACTATATTCAAAAAACAAATAAGTAATAAAAGGATATGCTATTAAATCATTGCATCATGCTGAATATTTTATTTGTGTGTGCATTTTTGTGACAATATTATAAGAATACAAAAAGAAATATGGGGATTTAAATCCTAAAATATTCCTAGAATTAAGAAAAGAGAGAAGGAAGAGATTATACAAAATAAAGGAAAATAAATATATGAAAGAATACATTTTGTTCCTACTAATATTTTAATTTAGGTGCTTAACTCATTTATGAAGCTCACAAACAAGTTTGAATTCAAAATGGAGATTTAAAAATGAAATGAAACAGAAAATAAAAAGAAAAAGAGAAGAAACTTACCTGGGCCTCAGATCCCACTTTCGGCCCAACTTGAGATTTCCTCTGCGCGGCCCATCGCTGTGCCCTCGCGATCGCGCGCGAGGCGGTGCCGACAGGCGGGCCCGCCTTGTCAGCCGCACACCACACCACACGCTCGTCAACAGGGGGGGCTGCCAGGCGGGTCCCGTTTGCAGGACGTCGGTACCGCGCTGTCTCGCTGTCGCTCTGGGCCCACGCGTCAGCTCGTTACTCAGCTTGCTAACCACCTCCGGTCCTCTGCCGCGTCGTTCGCCGCGGACCAGCCCAGCCGTGCGGACAGCGGGGACCGAGTTGACGCTCCCAACGGCGTATAAGGGATCCCAGGAACCTATCTCCGCCTCCCGAGTCGCCATTAACCATCCACCTTGCCTCCATCACTGGAATTTCAAGCCACCGTGAGGATAAATGGGCCGCCGCTGTTGAACCACGCCCTCAACGCCTATCCGCTCCGGTTGCCTCGTCCTGGGCGTTCGGGCGGTAGCTCGTGACACACACAGGGCAGAGACTGGGTGCGTGCGGCGTCGACTGGGCGGAAATTTCTCGCCGTAGTCGGATCTTCCCCGCGGAACCGCATCGTTGCGTGGCCAGTGTCGTCGGTGTCTCGATTGCCGGTATGTATCCGTCCCTCGTGATCGTCTTGATTTCCGCATAATAAATCTCGAGTCAATTTGAGGCTTAGCACCTGGGGAGCACCGATTCCACCTCACCGGAGCTCAACCGGGTGGGAATCGGGGGAATGCGCCGCCAGCAGTGGTTCCTGGGGAAGAAGATCTCACCACCGTCGATCTCTCTGCGAATGGCTAGGATTAGATCTAGGTGAGGGTGTTCTTCCGCCGTCGATTTGGTAGCGAACGGGCAAGATCGTGCTGTCGGATACCTCTTTGGTATATTAAATCTGGATCCTTGATCCCTCAATGGACGATCGTGACCGACTAGGGGTTGTTTTTGATCCAAGCCGTAGATTTGTGTTTGGGCGGTCCTGCGCGGTCCGCGGATTCATAATACACCAGACCTAATCTGGCACGCCCAAGTCTGATCCAACGGCCCACGTTAGTCTATACCCCTTCGCGGGTCGATTTTGTTAAAGAGCCCTCGGACTTTTGTGGAATCAACCCGCCGTCCCTTAGTCACTATGCACTGTGTCTCGGGTTTCTTGCCCCGAGCCCCCTGGATTTCTCTAGATTTGAGGCCCAGTCCAGTACAGTTTTAAATTGATTAAATGATTAGGAAATTGGATTTTTAATACAAAAATAAATTCTAGAACTTGAATAAATCATAGAAAATCCATTTTTAGTCCAAATTTGTCCATTCCAGTTCCTGAAATTTTGTAATTTTATTATCTATCACCTAGAGCCTCTGTTATGTCATGAAAACAGTAAGAAATTTATTTCTCACTTAATCCTCTTTTTAAACACATAAAACCTTTGAAAATGCATAACTTAAATTCTATAACTCCAAAAATTATGATTCCTGTTCCTAGAATTTTATTTTATTTTGTAGAATATTTCTGTATATTTTGTTTACATGCTTGGTGTAATGTTAATTTTCCCTATATCCTGTGCTTGTTTGTATTGTGGCGAGTAGAAGAGCCCGTTGCTGGGGATCCTGGTGTGCAGCAAGTTGAAGTAGCTGAGCAGAAGCTCATTGAAGGCAAGTTGTGCCCTTGACCACTTTTTACCCAATAATGTTCTTTAATTTCACATACTC
Organism: Zea luxurians; assembly: GCA_029449295.1. NCBI lineage: Eukaryota > Viridiplantae > Streptophyta > Magnoliopsida > Poales > Poaceae > Zea > Zea luxurians. The sequence goes on along the minus strand of JAOPSE010000002.1, from coordinate 81,583,054 downwards.
ATGCATAGGTTAATTTTGATGGGACCCAATAGGTCACCCTAGATTGTTTATCTCATTACCTTGTTTACCCCTGAATCACTTGGGTAGTTGGCTATTGCTTTACATGGTTTTGGGATAATCATTTATTATATCTATGTTCCAATTATTCTTGTTATTCTGTTTATGTTCATGTTGAGATCATTAATGTTAATTGGAACATAGAGCTTAACTTGAGAACCACGTGCCACCACAAGGGAGGAATGGGACCCCTTGGCTGACTAATTAGGAAAGCTAGTGGAAGACTACCTTACCCGAAAGGGGCAAGGGCAGTAGGGGAGTGGTCAGTGTAGGGAGGTCCCTGGTTGATTTTGCTGCAATGGCGGTCAGCCAGGAACCCTGCATTGGAACTTCCTATAAACTGTAGCGGGTTTTCGGAAGCTAGTGGAACTTTGTAAAGGCCTCGTAGTGTTGCCCTGCCGCGCTTCCTAGGTAGAGGTGTATGGGATTCGCGACCCCTTGGCAGATGGGTAACATGACTTGTGGGTAAAGGGTACAACCTCTGCAGAGTGTAAAACTGGTATACTAGCCGAGCTCACGGTCATGAGCAGCTCAGGACTCTCTGATGTTTAAATTATGGAACTTAAATTCAATTTGTCATTCGCATATGCATGGGTTTGTTATTAATTTTGTTCTATTACTTTATTTATGGTTTGGTATTTACTTACACTTAGTAATTGCTAATAAAATTTTGACCAACTACTTAAAAGCAATGCTCAGCTTTAACCCCTATCATTGATTAGCCTTACACATCACATGAACTCACACCTTTGTGAGTTTATGTCCACTGGTTCCCCACAACTTGTTGAGCTATGATCATGTGTGAGCTCACCCTTGCTGTCTCACCCCCCCCCCCCACAGGAGAAGAGCAGGTGGTTCAGGAGGAGCCGCCTAACACTGAGGAGTTCGATCTGATCTAGGTGGCGTTTCCCAGTCGACATTGGCGCCGACGATCCTTAGTTCGTTTTATCTTTATTACTTTATTTTGTAATAAGTCTTCCGCTATGTAATAAATACTCTGATGTTTTATGACATTTATCTCTATACACTCTGTTATTATATATGTTGTCTTCTTGGCGCATGTATGAGATGCACCCGGCTTTGTTCCTTAAAGCCGGGTGTTACAGTGTGTCTATCACAGGCGGTTTTTGATTGACCGCCTGTGATGTTGTTTTACATCACAGTCGGTGCACCACAAGCGGTTCCTGGAACCGCCTGTGTAGAGGCTAACCGGACCGCCTGTACAGAGGTTCCCTGTAGTAGTGAAGACGACGAGCCCGACTCTGGTTGGGATTTCTCCGGGCTCGATAACCCTAGTGCCATGCGGGACTTCATGACCGCATGCGACTACTGCCTCTCCGATTGCTCCGATGGTAGCCACAGCCTCGGCAACGAGGACTGTGGCCTAAGTCGCGAATGTTTCCACGTCGATCTAGGGGGTCTCGACGAAAGCAACCACCTTGGTATGCCAGAGAACGGCGATCCCCCTAGGCCTGCGCCTCGCGTTGACATCCTTCGGGAGCTAGCTGTGGTCCCAGTCCCTGCGGGGGGTCAGGACGCACAGCTCGAGCAAATCCGCGAGATGCAGGCCAGGCTCGACGAGGAAGCAGGACAACTTGTGCAGCTCCGGCAGAACATCGGGCAGGAGTAGGCAGGCCGAGCACCAGCCAGAGAAGCGCGTCATCTGGCCCAGGATGTCCAGCACCGCATCACCGACAATGCCAGCGCAAGGCTGCCCCCGGCTTCTAGTGGGGTCGGCCAGAACCTGGCTACAGCAGCAATACTACTCCGAGCGATGCCGGAACCATCCACCACTGAGGGGCGGCGTATCCAGGGAGAGCTCAAGAATCTCCTGGAGGATGCCGCGGTCCGACGGGCTGAAAGCTCTGCCTCCGAAGGCAGGGATACCCCCCGGAGCATCGCGCCACGACTTCCCGATTCATGCGGGAAGCCTCGGTCTACACCGGGCGCACGCGGGACACAACGCCTGCGGCCCCGGGTGTGACGGAACCTCCCAAGTCATTAGGCCCACCTATAGTTGTCCTTGTCCAACAGACATTAGACAACCCTGTAGATGTTCCTGAATCACTTGTTAAGTTCGGTATCTTTTCTCTTACCTTTCCAGGAACGTTTCACCCGTCTTGCAGACATTACAGAACATCGGAGATATAGAAATACGGAAGCGATTACATAAACTTACATTTATTTAGAAAGTAAGAGCAAGTTACTTATTACAGACCAGAGTTATAAAACAAGTGCTGAGTAGTATTATTACAATACCAGGGGAGGCAAAAACTCCTCCCGATAAGTTTTACATAAAAGTTTCTTATGGAGGACTAAGTCCTCCCGCAGCTTCACTCTTGTTTATCTTCATTTGGAACCACCTTGGTACAAAAGCAACAAAAATTTGCTGCTTCCTCACCTAAAAACAACGAGGGAATAAACCCTGAGTACGGAATTACTCAGCAAGTCTTACCCGACTAAAGAAAAGACTCTCAAGGGTATGCTAGTTATAAGGGAGTCAAGGTAAGGTATCTCAAGATCAAAGACTCTGTTTGCAAAAATGCTTACTAAAAGTGGATCCTTAAAAATCCATTTTTAATGTCAGGTTAAGTAAACTTACTTGCATCTAGAGTTCTTGCTAACCTAGTTCAAGCACTTGACCTGCACTAGCTAATTTCTTATCCACTCCTCATCTTCACTGGATTGCTACGTGTAAGTCAGTGACCAAGTCTTCATAACCGCGAAGGTACGGTGATCCGAATCGATTATACTCAGCTGAGGATCTCCAATCACACGACATATGTAGCACTTAACCCTTGCATATGTCATCCCGCCACCGGGGTTCTTAAGACCAGATCAGGTTCACGCAAACCGAGAGCACAAATACACCATCGTCCAGCCTCTTGCTACGGAGGGTACACGCTACTCTCGCCACCGCTCCACGCCCATTTCGTGTTATCTTATTCTGGCCTTAGCCTGCCCGAGGCAAGGCTTACCCATGACGAGGCATGTGACCAGTTAAAGGGTCCTCGGTCAGTAGGCCTACATTGAGACAGTCCTTAATCGACTCAGACAGAGACACTACACCGAGACTCTCTTCTCGTGCAAGTCACCCGCCCGGTCTCAGCTTAATCATTTAAACCCCAAAACTTGGTACCTGGCAGAGGTACATCTTTTCCGATGTTGAACCCATCACGGCCATGATGGATTCACCATCAAGTTTTATTTTCAAAAACATCCCTCCCACTTTGCCAATCATCTTTTGTAAAACAAAACCTTTTGTTTTTTGCTAAAGCAATACTAAGCATAGTAAAACCTTTTGTAAAACAGGGTATCAAGGAAGGTAATCAAGATCAAGGAAGGTAATGCAAGAATTGTTTAAGCAATCAACTCCTATCACCTAATGCAGCAAGCAAGTGAGAAAGAAGTCCAGGAAAATTGGTTTCACAATTTTAAGATTTTTCTACAATTTTCTATAGGTTTTCAAAGTTCTCCTAAAAAAGAAAAAGGAAAAGACTGAATAGTATTGGGCTGGTTTCAGACCCAGCGGCCCAGTCTAGAGGGGAAAAGCGCGCGCGCTCGCGCACTGGCGGCTTTGCAGAAACACCCTCGGGGTTTTGGCTAACTAGAAACGTGTTCTTTTACTATTTCTATGTGTCGCTGACGGTTTGCATATAACCCCTTCGGTTTCTAATTCTTTGCTCGGCCAAGTCCTCGACGGCGTTGCGCGCACCCGAGCTCCGGCGAGCACGCCGACTGGCCGGAGGAGGCCAAGACCAGTGTTCAGCTTCGGACTAAACCAAATTCGCTTCCATGAGAACGTTTCCCCCAACATAATTGCACGAATGGTGATCTATTCTCTTCTGCCCACGAGAACAGCGGAGACTACGGACATTTGATCGTGTTCCCGACGACCAGAGGACTCCTAGCGCAATTGTGTGGGTTGTCGAGTATCACCAGCGTGCAGAGAGGCTAGAACAGGAACAAAGAAGGCATGAGCAGACCTGTGGAGGGCTGGCCACGGTAGTGTGTGGTTCACGGCGGCGGAGAATCGATTTGGGGGAAAACCGGAATTCAAGCTCACTGGTGCACGATTGCTAACGATTCTTCGTGGCTAGGTGGGTGATGATGTTGTGAAGCTCGCTGCGGGGTCAATTTATAGGCGGCTTAGACGGTGGCCGAGAATTTGGATGATGATGCGTGATGGTCGGAAAGGGGCAGGGAGGTTCCGGTGCGCATGAACCCGTGGCTAACATCGTGGCGACCTCACCGGCGACGATGGGACGGCCCCACAGAGTCACGGCGACGCGGTGGAAAGGCAGAGCCACGCGGCGGGCAACGGCGAAGGCTTGACGGTGGTGAGAACCTTTATCCACGGGCGGTGAGCAAGGGGGGAGGGATTACGGCTGGCCGGGGTGGCATCCAGCTCACCGGCGGCGAGGATCACCCTACCCCGCGATGCTATCCATCCGCTCAGACACGATTCCCGACGCCGGTGACACGAATCACGGCGGAGGGAGTCACCAGCAATGAGATTTGCTATACTGGCATTCTGATCTGCAGATTCCACTGTACCATGGCGATCTCTCATCAGATAAACTGACAGAGCGATTTGGAGCATGATTTACTCCAAATTTTATGTGGTGACTAAGCTAGCTCTCTGTACCAAAGTTATAGCTTGACAAACCAGTTACAATTTTGTCATAGCAACCTTGATCAAATTCTTAACAATTCAAGCTTGAATTCATGCTCAAAGTCTTAATGGTTGCACTGTCTGTCTGAAAATTCAGACCCAGTAACCTGATAGTCCCACTTTGGACTTAATTATCTCCCAATTTTACTTAACAACTAGGCTCACATCCTTAAGCAAAGTTGCTCTCCTATGATTGGGCTATAAACTTGATGTGGTGATCTGGGGCAAAAACCCTATAGTTTGAAAGTTACAAAGCTCCAAAGTTGAGCCCAAATCTTAGAAATTCAGACTTAGGCTATATAGGGGTTAAGAGGGGATTTTTGCAAATAGACCCAAAACTTAGGGTTTAACTTGCAAATTCATATATTTGAGAACCAAAGGACTTAATATGCCTTAACATTGTAGTTTTTACACTTTAGTCCAAATGTGCACTGTTTTTGCACATAGGCCCCTATGGTTTGAACTTTGGGTTTTCTAGGGTTCAAATGGGGTTTTCTGGATATCCCAGGGGTATAAATGTGATTCAAGTTTATTTTTGGGAATATTTCATGATTATTTCCCTAAAGCTTTGAGGTTTTCTCAATTTGGTTAAGTTTTACCCCTATAATCCCTATTTAGGGTTAAGCTCCCTATCCAGGGTTCTATTTGCAAAATGCTATAGCAATACAACTTGTTTGAAATTTTTACCTAGTAAATGCACTCTAGGTGTGTCAAACATATGCAATGCCAATGTTTATGATGCCATGCTCAAGTTTTAGTTGCAGTAACACCAGTGGTGTTACATCCTTCCCCCCATAAAAGAATCTCGTCCTGAGATTAAGAGTCCTAGGGTAAGTAATGGAAAAGGAAATGTGTCACATTCTTATTTCCTTATTTCTGGTACAAGGCAGGGGTGGTGTGGGGTTCACTCCTTTATTACAACAATTATACACACTTTACAAATTACATGAGGCTAAAAAGCCTGGGAAATTCTTATCTAAAAAGTCTTGAGTTTCCCATGTAGCCTCTTCTTCAGAATGTTGGTTCCACTGTATCTTATAGAACTTGAGAGTTTTTCTCCGGGTAACCCTGTCCTTTTGATCCAAGACCCGAATGGGATGTTCGGAGTATGTCAAGTCTGGTTCAAGGACAACATATGTCACTTCAACGGTTCGATCTGGTACCCGAAGACATTTCTTCAATTGGGACACGTGGAACACATTGTGTATAGCAGACAAGGTTTCGGGTAGTTGAAGTCGATATGCCACTGGCCCATATCTTTCAAGTATAGGGAATGGACCAATGTACCTGGGTGCAAGCTTCCCTTTTATCCCGAAACGCGATACTCCCTTCATTGGTGAAACCTTCAGGTAGACATAGTCCCCTTCAAGAAAATACAAGGGCATTCGCCGTTTGTCTGCATAACTCTTCTGACGAGCTTGGGCTTTCTTCATATTATGAATTATTTTCTGAACCTTTTCTTCGGTTTCTTTCACCATATCAGGCCTGAAGAAGTACCTTTCACCAGGTTCAGACCAATTTAGCGGAGTACGACATCATCGTCCATATAAAGCTTCGAAAGGTGCCATCTTGATACTTTCGTGATAGCTATTATTATATAAAAACTCTGCTAAAGGCAAACATTCATCCCATTTTTGCGAGAAGTCCAGAACACATGCTCGCAGCATATCTTCAAGTATTTGATTAATCCTCTCAGTCTGCCCACTTGTTTGTGGATGATAGGCCGAACTGTGGAGCAATTTGGTACCCAGGGATTTATGAAGTTCTTCCCAGAATTTGGATACGAATTGAGGTCCACGATCCGACACTATAGTCTTCGGAACCCCGTGCAAACTGAGAATACGAGCAATATACAATTGGGCATAAACAGCAACTGGGTGCACTGTCTTGACGGGTAGAAAATGAGCAACTTTCGTAAGCCGATCAACAATAACCCAGATAGAATCATACCCTTTTGCGGTCCTAGGCAATCCCACAATGAAGTCCATACTTATGTCTTCCCATTTCCATGTTGGTATGGGTAGAGACTGTAATGGACTGGCAGCTTTCAAATGTATGGCCTTGACACGTCTGCAGGTGTCACATCTAGCCACATAGCGTGCAATCTCGATCTTCATCTTTGTCCACCAATAATGTTGCTTCAAGTCTTGGTACATCTTAGTGCTTCCAGGATGAATAGAATAGCGACTAAGATGTGCTTCATCAAGAATTTGCTGGCGGATCTCTTCATTCTTTGGCACCACTATGCGGTTATTAAACCATACAATGCCTTGATCATCTTCTTTAAAACATTTGGCTTTTCCAGCCCTTACCTTCTCACGAATGTGTTTCATACCCTCATTATCCCTTTGAGCATCAATTATCCTTTGCAAGATGACTGACTCAAGCTTTAGCTGGCTTAAGGCTCCTTGTTGGATCATTCCCAGGTTTAGCTTCTCCATTTCCTGACATAATGTATTGTCAGAGGTCTTCATCGTAAGACAGTGACAGGAAACCTTACGGCTAAGTGCATCTGCCACCACATTGGCCTTACCTGGGTGATAATGAATTTCCAGTTCATTATCCTTAATAAGCTCCAGCCATCGCCTTTGTCTCATATTCAATTCTGACTGGGTGAAGATATACTTCAAACTTTTATGATCTGTATAAATGTGACAGATATTACCCAGCAGATAATGACGCCAAATCTTCATGGCATGAACCACAGTAGCTAGCTCTAGATCATGAGTTGGATAATGTTCCTCATGTCGGCGCAACTGCCTTGAAGCATGTGCAATTACTCAGCCTTCTTGCATTAACACACAGCCGAGACCACTGCCTGATGCATCACAATATACATCAAAGGGCTTGGTGATATCCGGTTGAGCCAATACCGGAGCAGTGGTTAATAATGTCTTCAATTGCTCAAAAGCTTCATTACACTTAGAAGACCAATTGAATTTAATATCATTCTTCAATAAACTTGTGATTGACTTCACAAGCTTAGAAAAATCTGGTATGAATCTGCGGTAATATCCCGCCAGTCCAAGGAAACTTCGGACTTGGTGAACAGTGGTTGGGGGTTTCCACTCCAAAATGTCCTTGACTTTGCTGGGGTCTACCGCAATCCCCCTGGCAGATAGAACATGTCCCAGGAATTGAATTTCTTCCAGCCAAAATGCTCATTTGCTGATCTTGGCATACAACTGATGTTCTCTCAGGCACGTTAACACGATCCGTAAATGTTGAGCATGCTCCTCTTCATTCTTGGAATATATTAGAATATCGTCAATGAAGACCACCACAAACTTGTCCAACTCGGGCATAAATACCGAGTTCATCAAATACGTGAAGTGGGCAGGGGCATTTGTCAATCCGAAAGACATTACCAGGTATTCAAATAATCCATACCGCGTAGTGAACGCGGTCTTTGGTATATCCTCGGGCAGAATACGGATCTGATGATAGCCCGATCTGAGATCAATCTTGGAGAATACCCTCGCCCCGGTCAGTTGATCAAATAAAATGTCAATCCTCGGAAGAGGGTACTTGTTCTTGATAGTGACCTCATTCAGGGGTCGATAATCCACACACATCCGTAAAGTTTGATCCTTCTTCTTGACGAATATGGCTGGACAACCCCATGGTGACGAGCTTGGCCGGATGAATCCTTTCTCAAGTAGATCTTGTAATTGAATCTTCAACTCTACCAAGTCATTCGGAGGCATACGGTACGATCTTCGAGAAATGGGAGCCGTACCAGGCTTCAGTTCAATTACAAACTCTACATCCCTTTCAGGTGGCAATCCAGGCAAATCTTCTGGAAAGACATTAGGAAACTCACATACTACCGGAATATCCTTGATTTCCGGTACGATGGCTTCATACACTCTGCCAGCAACTTTGGTTGGAATGGGGATAGGCAAAAGAATTTCTTCTTGATTATGACTCAACCTGATAATTCTTTGATCCGTGTTGAGGGTTGCTTTATGCTTGGCCAACCAATTCATACCCAAAATGACATCTATGTCTTGGCCTTTCAGAACGATCATATTAGTAGGAAAGTCCCGTCCGGCCAATGTTACGGGCACTTGATAGGCCACTTCTCTAGTAAAGATTTGTCCCCCAGGTGAGTGAATTTTAAACCCCTCTTTTGATTCATGGCATGAAATGTGATGTTGCTCCACAAATTTCTTGCTAATGAATGTATGCGAAGCACCAAAATCAAAGAGAATGACTGCAGGATGATTGGCCACGAGGAACATACCCATCATTACCGGCTCCCCATCCGGTGTAGTGGCCACTTGTGTATAATAGATGCGTCCCGTCTTCTTGGTGTTTTTGCCCGAAGTATTTCCCTTGACTTTAGATGAATTCCCAGATCCTTGTTGGCTATTTGACTGGTTTTGCTTTGGATAAGGGCAATCCTTGATGAAATGTCCAGATTTGCCACAATTGAAACATCCAGTCGATGAACTGGGCAGAGCAGGGAATCGAGTGCCTGGGGCACCCGGCTAACTTGGGGTAGTGGGGGCATTATTGGGACGAATAATTATTGGCTGTTTAAAAGGGAAGGAGGGTGCACGAGAGCGATTCTGGTTGGAAGGCCGGAGAACAAACCGTTGCCTTTTCACCGGGCCCTGACTAGGCCTATCACCTCCAAACCCCTTGGATTTTCCGACACCTGCATACTTCGCTTCTACTGCCAGTGCTGTACTGACAGCTCTTCCATAAGTAAGATCTATGCAGGTTGCCATTTTTCTTTGCAGTCGATCATTTAAACCTCTCATAAAACAATTCTTCTTTTTCAGATCAGTGTTCACTTGATCGATTGCATATTGCGACAAATGATTGAACTTATTGAGATATTGATTAACAGTATCCCCTCCTTGCTTTAGCTTCATAAATTCTTCTTGCTTCATGTGAAGAACACCCTCGGGTATATAATGTTCGCGGAAGGCCACCTTGAATTCTTCCCATGTTATCTGATGATTGGTCGGTTGAACGGCCACGAAATTTCCCCACCAGGTGCTGGCAGGGCCACGCAGTTGCTGGGCTGCGAATAAAGGCTTCTAGGTCTCTGAACAACGCAGAAGTCCGAATTTTTGCTCAATAACCCGAATCCATTTGTCGGCTTCTAACGGGTCTTCGGCTTTAACAAACAGGGGTGGACGTGTCTCTGAGAAGTCCAAGTAAGAAGTTTCGTGGGGGCCCTGTTGATAACCCCGCCCGCCTTGTTGCTGAAACTGTTGACCCACCATCTCTCTCAGAAAGCGGGTATTATCCGCGGTCGCGTTTACTAAGGCGGCAATCGCCTCAGCAAGTGTGGGAGGGACGGGAGGTGGATTTGGGGTAGTCTCCCTCCCACTGGAGGTTCCAGCTACATCCTGGGATCGGGTCTTGGACGACATCTGTGGCAACAAACATTTGAAAACAAATATAATATGCCAAAGACAAAACCATCCAATTTACATTACCAAAAAGAGTAATGTTACAGACTCGATTTTATACAACAGGATACATTACCCAGTATACAATAGCACTACCTATTATACAATAGTACAACCTACAATACACTACTTCTATTACTACACCACTATTCCTGCTTTTGGTTGCTCCTGGCAGCCTCGTCGTCGGGTGTGGGAGACCATTCATCGACCAGCCTCATAGAAGGAGGGGGCTTAAAAATGTCTAGCTCACCACCAAGTGCTTCTCCCGCAACGTGCGAGGGTCCGGCTTCCGACCCGACAGGATCCGTAGGTGCACTGGGATGTAGTTGCGAATACAGTTTATGGACTTCCTCATGTAGGGTACTGCAATACGCCTGCAGATTATCAATGGCAGTGCTAAGTTCTTCGATTCGAGCTCGAGCCTTTGCTTCCTTAGCCCAAGCAACTGAACGAGACTGTACCGCCCAATCGAGCACTAAATCCCGATCAGCAAGCTGATCCTGTAGACGGCGGATGTAACCTCTTAATTCGTTTATTCTGTCGCCATCCGCGACCCATATGCTGGTCCTGCGTTGCAGTTCCGTTTGAAGCTGATTCACGCGGGCTTCAAGATCCCCAATCGGATCGTTGCTTCCGCTACTACTATCCTCATCCCGTGGGGCAAGTTGATGACGAGGTACTCCAATTGGGCCAGTTGACTTACGCGCGGTCTTCCTCGTGCGCGGCGGCATTTCTCTAGGGGGAAAATTTTATTAGTATAATTCTTAGCATGATGCATGTATAATTACAGAACCAACCTTAGTTGATTCATGCCTTCTATACTTTGCACTCCTCCTATCTGGTCTTTCATATAGATTCTTCAGATATGAGAGATAAGAATGGAAGAAATCTTTCTAGGTAAGTTTTAGAAAATCTTTTGAAGATGCCTCATAATATCTGCAAAGAAGGGCTTCGCTCCGATACCAGCTCTGACGGAACCTCCCAAGTCATTAGGCCCACCTACAGTTGTCCTTGTCCAACAGACATTAGACAACCCTGTAGATGTTCCTGAATCACTTGTTAAGTTCAGTACCTTTTCTCTTACCTTTCCAGGAATGTTTCACCCGTCTTGCAGACATTACAGAACATCGGAGATATAGAAATACGGAAGCGATTACATAAACTTACATTTATTTAGAAAGTAAGAGCAAGTTACTTATTACAGACCAGAGTTATAAAACGAGTGCTGAGTAGTATTATTACAATACCAGGGGAGGCAAAAACTCCTCCCGATAAGTTTTACATAAAAGTTTCTTATGGAGGACCAAGTCCTCCCGCAGCTTCACTCTTGTTTATCTTCATTTGGAACCACCTTGGTACAAAAGCAACAAAAATTTTCTGCTTCCTCACCTAAAAACAACGAGGGAATAAACCCTGAGTACGGAATTACTCAGCAAGTCTTACCCGACTAAAGAAAAGACTCTCAAGGGTATGCTGGTTATAAGGGAGTCAAGGTAAGGTATCTCAAGATCAAAGACTCTGTTTGCAAAAATGCTTACTAAAAGTGGATCCTTAAAAATCCATTTTTAATGTTAGGTTAAGTAAACTTACTTGCATCTAGAGTTCTTGCTAACCTAGTTCAAGCACTTGACCTGCACTAGCCAATTTCTTATCCACTCCTCATCTTCACTGGATTGCTACGTGTAAGTCAGTGACCAAGTCTTCATAACCGCGAAGGTACGACGATCCGAATCGATTATACTCAGCTGAGGATCTCCAATCACATGACATATGTAGCACTTAACCCTTGCATATGTCAACCCGCCACCGGGGTTCTTAAGACCAGATCAGGTTCACGCAAACCGAGAGCACAGATACACCACCGTCCAGCCTCTTGCTACGGAGGGTACACGCTACTCTCGCCACCGCTCCACGCCCATTTCGTGTTATCTTATTCTGGCCTTAGTCTGCCCGAGGCAAGGCTTACCCATGACGAGGCATGTGACCAGTTAAAGGGTCCTCGGTCAGCAGGCCTACATCGAGACGGTCCTTAATCGACTCAGACGGAGACACTACACCGAGACTCTCTTCTCGTGCAAGTCACCCGCCCGGTCTCAGCTTAATCATTTAAACCCCAAAACTTGGTACCTGGCAGAGGTACATATTTTCCGATGTTGAACCCATCACGGTCGTGATGGATTCACCATCAAGTTTTATTTTCAAAAACATCCCTCCCACTTTGCCAATCATCTTTTGTAAAACAAAACCTTTTGTTTTTTGCTAAAGCAATATTAAGCATAGTAAAACCTTTTGTAAAACAGGGTATCAAGGAAGGTAATCAAGATCAAGGAAGGTAATGCAGGAATTGTTTAAGCAATCAACTCCTATCACCTAATACAGCAAGCAAGTGAGAAAGATTTGGAAAACATCAAGGGAGGTGGCAAATGCATAGGGGCTTGCCTTCGTTAGTAGGTGAGTCAGGCTCAGGCCCGCAAATGTCGAATTAGAGACAAGTCCCTGCCTGAGATTCCAAAGGTGGTGTCTTCTCTTCGGTCACTTCAATCTCTTCTTCGTTTTCTAAACATAACCATATGTATATAAGAATGAATGCCATGTAATGCTCATGAGAGTGCAATGATAATAGGAATTTATTATCTAAGGTCTTGAATACAATTTTCCTTCACGGAACTCCGAGAACTTAGGGTTTCCGGAGTCAGTAAAGGAGTTCACGGGGCAGGGGTGGGGGTTTTGGGTTCTAATTATCAAACAAGGTCCAAATCAACCCAAACTCTACCCAAGGCTTCTAAATAATGTATAGAACTCATAAAAAAAGTTTGGACATTTTTGGAATTACTATATGTTTTCTAAAAATCCAGAACTAATACTTTAAACTACTTTAAATGCCTTAAAATTCCTTATTTAACCTAAAAATCATGAAACTATTTTTATTTAAATACTATGGAAAATAAGAAGTCTAGGAAAATTGGTTTCACAATTTTAAGATTTTTCTACAATTTTCTATAGGTTTTCAAAGTTCTCCTGAAAAAGAAAAAGGAAAAGATTGAATAGTATTGGGCTGGTTTTAGCCCCAGCGGCCCAGTCCAGAGGGGAAAAGCGCGCGCGCGCTCGCGCACTGGCGGCTTTGTAGAAACACCCTCAGGGTTCTGGCTAACTAGAAACGTGTTCTTTTACTATTTCTATGTGTCGCTGACGGTTTGCATATAACCCCTTCGGTTTCTAATTCTTCGCTCGTCCAAGTCCTCGACGGCGTTGCGCGGACCCGAGCTCCGGCGAGCACGCAGACTGGCCGGAGAAGGCCAAGACCAGTGTTTAGCTTCGGACTAAACCAAATTCGCTTCCTGGAGAACGTTTCCCCTAACTTAATTGCACGAATGGTGATCTATTCTCTTCTGCCCACGAGAACAGCGGAGACTACGGACATTTGATCGTGTTCCCGGCGACCAGAGGACTCCTAGCGCAATTGTGTGGGTTGTCAAGTATCACCAGCGTGCAGAGAGGCTAGAACAGGAACAAAGAAGGCATGAGCAGACCTGTGGAGGGCTGGCCACGGTAGTGTGTGGTTCACGGCGGCGGAGAATCGATTTGGGGGAAAACCGGAATTCAAGCTCACTGGTGCACGATTGCTAACGATTCTTCGTGGCTAGGTGGGTGATGATGTTGTGAAGCTCGCTGCGGGGTCAATTTATAGGCGGCTTAGACGGTGGCCGGGAATTTGGATGACGATGCGCGGTGGTCGGAAAGGGGCATGAACCCGTGGCTAACGTCGTGGCGACCTCACCGGCGACGATGGGACGGCCCCAGAGTGTCACGGCGACGTGGTGGAAAGGCAGAGCCACGCGGCGGGCAACGACGAAGGCTTGATGGCGGTGAGAACCTTTATCCACGGGCGGTGAGCAAGGGGGGAGGGATTACGGCTGGCTGGGGTGGCATCCAGCTCACCGGCGGCGAGGATCACCCTACCCCGCGATGCTATCCATCCGCTCAGACACGAATCCCGATGCCGGTGACACGAAACACGGCGGAGGGAGTCACCAGCGATGAGATTTTTTGTACTAGCGTTCTGATCTGCAGATTCCACTGTACCATGGCGATCTCTCATCAGATAAATTGACAGAGCGATTTGGAGCATGATTTACTCCAAATTTTATGTGGTGACAAAGCTAGCTCTCTGTACCAAAGTTATAGCTTGACAAACCAGTTACAATTTTGTCATAGCAACCTTGATCAAATTCTTAACAATTCAAGCTTGAATTCATGCTCAAAGTCTTAATGGTTGCACTGTCTATCTGAAAATTCAGACCCAGTAACCTGACAGTCCCACTTTGGACTTAATTATCTCCCAATTTTACTTAACAACTAGGCTCACATCCTTAAGCAAAGTTGCTCTCCTATGATTGGGCTATAAACTTGATGTGGTGATCTAGGGCAAAAACCCTATAGTTTGAAAGTTACAAAGCTCCAAAGTTGAGCCCAAATCTTAGAAATTCAGACTTAGGCTATATAGGGGTTAAGAGGGGATTTTTGCAAATAGACCCAAAACTTAGGGTTTAACTTGCAAATTCATATATTTGAGAACCAAAGGACTTAATATGCCTTAACATTGTAGTTTTTACACTTTAGTCCAAATGTGCACTGTTTTTGCACATAGGCCCCTAGGGTTTGAGCTTAAGGTTTTCTAGGGTTTAAATGGGGTTTTCTGGATATCCCAGGGGTATAAATGTGATTCAAGTTTATTTTTGGGAATATTTCATGATTATTTCCCTAAAGCTTTGAGGTTTTCTCAATTTGGTTAAGTTTTACCCCTATAATCCCTATTTAGGGTTAAGCTCCCTATCCAGGGTTTTATTTGTAAAATGCTATAACAATACAACTTGTTTGAAATTTTTACCTAGTAAATGCACTCTAGGTGTGTCAAACATATGCAATGCCAATGTTTATGATGCCATGCTCAAGTTTTAGTTGTAGTAACACCAGTGGTGTTACACCGGGTCGCCTCGGCAACGAGCACCACCACCGCGACCATCGAACCCGCCTCGATGAGAAGGTGCGCCAAGGCTACCACCCCAGGCGTGGGGGACGCTACGACAGCGAGGAGGATCGGAGCCCTTCGCCCGAACCACCCGGTCCGCAAGCTTTCAGCCGGGCCATACGACGGGCGTCGTTCCCGACCTGGTTCCGAATCCCGACTACCATCACCAAGTACTCGGGGGAGACAAGGCCGGAACTGTGGCTCGCGGACTACCGGCTGGCCTGCCAGCTGGGTGGAACAGACGATGACAACCGCATCATTCGCAACCTCCCCCTGTTCCTCTCCGACGCCGCCCGAGCCTGGCTGGAGCATCTGCCTCCTGCGCAGATCTCCAACTGGGAGGACCTGGTCAAAGCCTTTGCCGGCAACTTCCAGGGCACATACGTGTGCCCTGGGAACTCCTGGGATCTCCGAAGCTACCGCCAGCAGCCGGGAGAATCCCTGTGGGACTACATCCGGCGATTTTCGAAGCAGCGCACCGAGCTGCCCAACATCACCGACTCGGATGTCATCGGCGCGTTCCTCGTCGGCACCACTTGCCGCGACCTGGTGAGCAAGCTGGGTCGCAAGACTCCCACCAGGGCGAGCGAGCTGATGGACATCGCCACCAAGTTCGCCTCTGGTCAGGAGGCAGTCGAAGCCATCTTCCAGAAGGACAAGCAGCCTCAGGGGCGCCAGCCGGAAGACGTCCCCGAGGCATCCGCTCAGCGCGGCACGAAGAAGAAGGGCAAGAAGAAGTCACAAGCGAAACGCGACGCCACCAACGCAGACCTTGTCGCCGCTGCCGAGCACAAGAACCCTCGGAAGCCTCCCGGAGGCGCCAACCTGTTTGACAAGATGCTCAAGGAGTCGTGCCCCTATCATCAGGGTCCCATCAAGCACACCCTTGAGGAGTGCGTCATGCTTCGGCGCTACTTCCACAAGGCCGGGCCCCCGGCGGAAGGTGGCAGGGCCCCGACAATGACAAGAAGGAGGGTCACAAGGCAGAGGAGTTCCCCGAGGTCCACGACTGCTTCATGATCTATGGTGGGCAAGTGGCGAACGCCTCGGCTCGGTACCGCAAGCAAGAGCGCCGGGAGGTCTGCTCGGTGAAGGTGGCGGCGCCAGTCTACCTAGACTGGTCCGACAAGCCCATCACCTTCGACCAAGGCGACCACCCCAACCGCGTGCCGAGCCCGGGGAAGTACCCGCTCGTTGTTCATCCTGTCATCGGCAACGTCAGGCTTAGCAAGGTCCTCATGGACAGAGGCAGCAGCCTCAACATCATTTACGCCGACACCCTCGGGCTCCTGCAGATCGATCTGTCCTTGATCCGGGCCGGTGCGGCGCCCTTTCACGGGATCATTCCCGGGAAGCGCGTCCAGCCCCTTGGACAACTCGACCTGCCCGTCTCCTTCGGGACTCCCTCCAACTTCCGAAAGGAAACCCTCACGTTCGAGGTGGTCGGGTTCCGAGGAACCTACCACGTAGTGCTAGGGAGACCATGCTACGCCAAGTTCATGGCCGTCCCCAACTACACCTACCTCAAGCTCAAGATGCCGGGCCCCAACGGGGTCATCACCGTCGGCCCCACGTACCGACACGCGTACGAATGCGACGTGGAGTGTGTGGAGTACGCCGAGGCCCTCGCCGAATCCGAGGCCCTCATCGCCAACCTAGAGAGCCCCCCCAAGGAGGTGCCAGATGCGAAGCGCCACGCCGGCAACTTTGAACCAGCAGAGGCGGTTAAGTCCGTCCCTCTCGGCCCAGCAACGACACCTCCAAGCAGATCTGAATCGGCTCCGAGCTCGACCCCAAATAGGAAGCAGTGCTCGTCGACTTTCTTCGTGCAAACGCTGAGGTTTTTGCTTGGAGTCCCTCGGACATGCCAGGCATACCGAGGGATGTCGTCGAGCACTCACTGGATATCCGAGCTGGAGCCCGACCCGTGAAGCAGCCTCTGCGCCGATTCGATAAAGAAAAGCACAGAGCCATAGGCGAGGAGATCCACAAGCTAATGGCTGCTGGGTTCATCAAATAGGTATTCCATCCCGAATGGCTTGCCAACCCTATGCTTGTGAAAAAGAAAGGTGGGAAATGGCGGATGTGTGTAGACTACACTGGTCTAAACAAAGCATGTCCGAAAGTTCCCTACCCCCTGCCTCGCATCGATCAAATCGTGGATTCCACTGCTGGGTGCGAAACCCTATCGTTCCTCGATGCCTACTCAGGGTATCACCAAACCAGGATGAAAGAGTCTGACCAGCTCGCGACCTCTTTCATCACACCTTTTGGCATGTACTGCTACATTACTATGCCATTTGGTTTGAGGAATGCGGGTGCGACATACCAAAGGTGCATGAACCACGTGTTCGGACAGCACATTGGCCGAATGGTCGAGGCTTACGTTGATGACATCATAGTCAAGACGAGGAAAGCCTCCGACCTCCTCTCTGACCTTGAAACGACATTCGAGTGTCTCAAGGCGAAAGGTGTGAAACTCAATCCCGAGAAGTGTGTCTTTGGAGTCCCTCGAGGCATGCTCCTGGGGTTCATCGTCTCCAAGTGGGGCATCAAGGCCAACCCGGAGAAAATCGCGTCCATCACCAACATGGAGCCCATCAAGGACCTGAAAGGAGTACAGAGGGTCATGGGATGCCTTGCGGCTCTGAGCCACTTCATCTCGCGCCTCGGCGAAAGAGGCCTACCCCTGTACCGCCTCTTGAGGAAGACCGAGCGCTTCACTTGGACCCCCGAGGCCAAGGAAGCCCTCGGGAACTTGAAGGCGATCCTTACAAGTGCGCCCATCCTGGTGCCCCCCGCTGCCGGAGAAGCCCTCTTGATCTACGTCGCCGCTACCACTCAGGTGGTCAGCACCGCGATCGTGGTCGAGAGATGAGAAGAAGGGCACGCATTGCCCGTCCAGAGGCTGGTCTACTTCATCAGTGAGGTACTGTCCAAAACCAAAATCCGCTACCCACAAATCCAGAAGCTACTGTACGCGGTAATTCTGACGCGGCGAAAGTTGCGACACTACTTCGATTCTCACCCGGTGACTGTGGTGTCATCCTTCCCCCTGGGGGAGATCAACCAGTGCCGAGAGGCCTCGGGTAGGGTTGCAAAGTGGGCAGTGGAGATCATGGGCAAGACAATCTCGTTCGCCCCTCGGAAGGCCATCAAGTCCCAAGTCTTGGTGGACTTTGTGGCTGAATGGGTCGACACCCAGCTTCCAGCAGCTCTGATCCAACCAGAACTCTGGACCATGTATTTCGATGGGTCGCTGATGAAAACAGGAGTGGGCGCGGGCCTGCTCTTCATCTCACCCCTCGGGAAGCACCTCCGCTACGTGCTGCGCCTCCATTTCCCGGTGTCCAACAACGTGGTCGAGTATGAGGCTCTGGTTAACGGGTTGCGCATTGCCATCGAGCTAGGGGTCCGGCACCTCGACGCTCGTGACAACTCGCAGCTTGTCATCGACCAAGTCATGAAGAACTCCCATTACCGCGACCCGAAGATGGAAGCCTACTGCGACGTGGTTCGGCGCCTGGAGGACAAGTTCTACGGGCTCGAGCTCAACCACGTCGCTCGATGGTACAACGAGACTGCAGATGAGCTAGCTAAGATAGCCTTGGGGCGGACAACGGTCCCCCCGGACATCTTCTCCCGAGACCTACATCAACCCTCCGTCAAGACCGACGACACGCCCGAGCCCGAGAAGGCCTCGGCTCTGACCGAGGCACCCTCGGCCCCGCCCGAGGCACCCTTGGCCCTCGAGGGTGAGGCACTGCGCGTCGAGGAAGAGCGGAATGGGGTCACGCCTAATCGAAACTGGCAGACCCCATACCTGCAATATCTCCATCGAGGAGAGCTACCCCTCGACAGAGCCGAAGCTCAGCGACTGGCGCGGCGCGCCAAGTCGTTCGTCTTGCTAGGTGACGGAATGGAGCTCTACCACCACAGCCCCTCACGCATCCTCCAGCGATGCATATCCATCGCCGAAGGACAGAAGCTATTACAAGAAATAGACTCGGGGGCTTGCGGTCACCACGCAGCACCTCGGGCCCTCGTTGGAAATGCCTTCCGACAGGGTTTCTACTGGCCAACTGCGGTGGCCGACGCCACTAGGATTGTCCGCACCTGCCAAGGGTGTCAATTCTACGCAAGGCAGACCCACCTTCCCGCTCAGGCTCCGCAAACAATACCCATCACCTGGCCGTTTGCTGTGTGGGGTCTAGACCTCATCGGTCCCTTACAGAAGGCACCCGGGGGCTTCACGCACCTGCTGGTCGCCATCGACAAATTCTCCAAGTGGATCGAGGTCCGACCCCTAAACAGCATCAGGTTCGAACAGGCGGTGGCATTCTTCACCAACATCATCCATCGCTTCGGGGTCCCGAACTCCATCATCACCGACAACGGCACCTAGTTCACCGGCAGAAAGTTCCTGGACTTCTGCGAGGACCACCACATCCGAGTGGACTAGGCCGCCGTAGCTCACCCCATGACGAATGGGCAGGTAGAGCGTGCCAACGGCATGATTCTACAGGGACTCAAGCCGAGGATCTACAACGACCTCAACAAGTTCGGTAGGCGGTGGATGAAGGAACTCCCCTCGGTGGTCTGGAGTCTGAGGATGACGCCAAGCCGAGCCACGGGCTTCACGCCGTTTTTCTAGTCTATGGGGCCGAGGCTATCTTGCCCACAGACTTAGAATACGGCTCCCCGAGGACGAGGGCATACGACGCTCGAAGCAACCAGACGAACCGAGAAGACTCACTGGACCAGCTGGAAGAGGCTCGGGACATGGCCTTGCTACACTCGGCGCGGTATCAGCAGTCCCTGCGACGCTACCACGCCCGAGGGGTTCGGTCCCGAGACCTCCAGGTGGGAGACATGGTGCTTCGGCTACAACAAGACGCCCGAGGGCGCCATAAGCTCACGCCTCCCTGGGAAGGGCCGTTCATCATCGCTAAGATTCTAAAGCCCAGGACATACAAGCTGGCCAACAGTCAAGGCAAGGTCTACAGCAACGCTTGGAACATCCGACAGCTACGTCGCTTCTACCCTTAAGATGTTTTCAAGTCGTTCATATACCTCGCAAGCAAAGTCTAACCATCAAGGAAGGGTCAGCCTTGCCTCGGCAAAGCCCGACCCTCCCTCGGGGGCTAGAAGGGGGGAACCCCCTCTGTGTCAAAATTTTCCTCGGAAAAAGTCTTTCGCCAAAACGACTTTCGTGTTTCTCGGCTATATCAGTAACAGAACCCTGAGAAACGAATAAGAGTGCATGTAAGCGGCAAGGCCGACCGAGCCGAGGGACTCCTACGCCTCCGGGATACGGATACCTCACTCGTCACCTACCGCGAAAAATAACTCTTACTTGGGTAAGCGATCCTGCTACTGACGAACAAGTCTGGATACGCGAAACAAGAGGGAAAGAGACAGAACTTTATATCACGACGACAAAGTGTTTAGGCCTTGGCGGCCGCGAAAGACACATACATATTCAGAATAAATTGCTCTGGCAGAATCAGGCATCGCCCGGGGGAGGAGCTGCACCCTCGGTTTCGTTTCCACCCTCGGCGAGATCCGCCCCGCCCTCGGACGGTGGCGCAGGCGGAAGGATCTCCACCTCGAAGGTGGACGCCAGCACCGTGCTTGGGCCCGCGGCGGCCGCGTCATGCCTCTGAACTTCGGCCAGGGCAGCTTCGTCTTCATCGGGAAGGCAATACCCCTCGCTGACCCGCTCTAGATCCACATCGTAGTGGGAAGCGAGCACGGCGAAGGCCCGCCTAACGCCGTGATGCAGCGCCTCGCGGAGTCTGCCGCGCGCGTGGTCACCCAAGGCCTGTAGGCGACTCTGAGGGGAGCTTCCCGAGGGGACGTCGTCAAGGCCAAAGATCTGGCAAAAGGCCGAGATAGCCTCGGACATGGTCGCGCGGTTGGCCTCCTTCTGCTCAGCCGCCTGGGCAAGTGCCTTGGTAGACTCGCTGAGGGCAAACTCGAGCTCTGCAAACAGCCAAAGCAGAAGTCTTCAAACACAAGTTGAAGAATGAAGCTGAATCAAGATCTCAAAACAGCCAAGACATACCTTCAGCCCGGACACGCTGCTCCGAGGCTGTGGCTTGGGCGGACTGAGCAGACCCGATGGCCACGGCCAGGTCCGCCGCAAGGGCTCCGGCCCAAGCGGACGCCTCGACTAGCTGGCCTCCAAGGGCCTCAGCCCGGCTTTCAGCCTCGGCGGCCCGGCCCCGAGATTGATCCCACTCACCGATGACCTGGCCAAGCTCCAACTTCCACCGCTGCGCCTCTGCACGTACCGCCGCTGCCTCTGCCCCCATCTCGTCACAGAGCAAACGAAGGTCCGCCGCCTCGGCGCTCCATTGGGAGAGGCGCTCGGTAGCCTCGGCAAGCGCGGTCCTCAGAAACCGCAGCGAACCCCAGACGTCGGCCTCGCGGTGGATGAACGATGACTTGGCGGCGCTCAGATCCGTCAGATCCTGAGAAAGGGAAGCGGGGCGTCACGAAGAATGCCTTGATCACGTGAAAGGTATGCCTGAGATCCCTACCTGGAGGATCCTGGGAACGTACCTAGAAAGGACCTCCAGGGTCGACCCAAGCGACCCCACCGTTGTCTCGGCACGCTCACGAAGCTCGTCCCAAGACTGCTCCTCTCGCTCATCATCAAGAACGATGAGGGGTTTCGAAGCACCACGGGCCCAGAACCGGAGTGGCTGACGTCGCTCGTTGGGACGGCGCCGCGCGAGGACGAGGTCACCGCTCCCTAGGATGGGCCGCGGTTCTACGCCCCCCTCCTCCAAGACATCGGCACCCCCTACAGTCGGCGCATAGGGAACCTCCTCGGCTAAGGGGGTAGGTTTTTGATCACCGGCCTCGAGTAGCGGTGCCTTGGCCATCTCAGCATCGGCGGCGACGGGTGGCTCCACAGCCAGAGCAGCAACAGCCTCGACAGAAACCGGTGCCAGCACCGGCAACTCTACGGCAGGGCAGGCGACACCTTTGGCAGGCGAAGCGGGCGATGCTTCACCTTCGCCGTAATGACCGCGTCAAAAAAGGTGCGCCACATCGCTCAATTTCGTATCCTTTTTCGCTTCCCCTTTCTCTCTCTTGCTATAGGGACCGGGAACGGGGACACTCCGAAAGGGATCCTTCTCCACGAAGGAAGCAGGCCCCGAGCCCTCCTACTGATCAGAGGTTCGAAGGCTGGCCCCACGGAAGGGTTCGACAGCCGCCTCAGAGCACTCGGGCTCCGCACCCACTACTGGTCAGAGGTTCGAAGGCTGGCCCCTCGGAAGGGTTCAACAGTCGCCTCAGGCCACTCGGGCTCCGCGCCCACTACTGATCAGGGGTTCGCAGGCTGGCCTCTCGAAGGGTTCGACAGTCGCCCCAGAGCACGCAGAGTGAGGGATGACTCTGGGTATGTTCGATACATAACCAAGGCTCGGGCTACGCTCCCGAGGTACCCTAGGACATTTCCGAGACCAGCAGGAGCGATTCTGTAACGGAATCCCATCAGAGGGAGGCATCGAACCCTCGGACCCTATCGAACGGGACCGGGTCCGGCAAATCACCTGCAGGTACTTTTGGAGCGCGCCTCTGGGCCACTAGCCGACCCTTATCGAACGGGGCATGGGCATCCACTCGGATCACCCGTTAGCAACTCACTGGAGACACCATGTTCGGCGCCCTCCGAGGGCAACATGGCGCTTCCCCCCCTCCTCCTTGCGGAAAGGCGACGAAGGGGCGTATGAAAAAAGCCGAGTCAGTCCTTGACTGTCCTCTCGCCCTGTGCAGAGGCTCGGGGGCTGCTCTCGCAAACCTGGCTCCAGCCAAACCATTGACAGCGTCAACATACCAGCCCGAGAACTCGGAACCTGACTATGCACCCGGGCAACGACCAGTTCGCATGAGGGAACAACCAGACCGGCCGAGGCATCACGAGAGGCATTAAGACCTCGAAGGAGTTAAACCACTCCTCCGAGGCCTCGGGGGCTACACCCGGCGGGTGCGCTCGCGCGCACCCACCGGAACAAAATGCAACCGAGAAAGGCCAGTCCCGTTGCAAAAAAGTGCGACAAAGCCTCAAAGCGAGTACCCACACTCCCTTTGAGGCTCAGGGGCTACTGTCGGGGACCGTAATTAGGGGTACCTCCAAGACTCCTAATCTCAGCCGGTAACCCCCATCAGCACAAAGCTGCAAAGGCCCGATGGGCGCAATTCTGGTCAAGGCTCCGTCCACTCAAGGGACACGATCTCGCCTCGCCCGAGCCCAGCCTTGGGCAGGAACGGTAGACCAAGGCAGAATCGTGCATCGCCCGAGGGTCTCCTCCAGCAACGGGCACACCTTCGACTTGCCCGAGGCCCAGCTCGGGCAGGCTTCGCGGAGAAGCAACCTTAGCCAGATCGCCGCGCCAACCGACCGTATCGCAGGAGCATTCAATGCAAGGATCGCCTGACACCTTATCCTGACGCGCGCTCTCCAGTCGACAAGGCCGAAGTGACCGCAGTCACTTCGCCCCTCCACTGACTGACCTGACAGGAAAACAGCGCCGCCTGCACTGCTCCGACTGCTGTGTCGCCTGCCAGGGTGAGGCTGACAGCAGCCAAGTCCAGCCTCAGGCGCCATAGGAATCTTCGCCTCGCCCGACCCCAGGGCTCGGACTCAACCTCGACTTTGGAAGACGGTCTCCGCCTCGCCCGACCCTAGGGCTCGGACTCTACCTCGACTCCGGAAGACAGTCTCTGCCTCGCCCGACCCCAGGGCTCGGACTCAACCTTGAGCTCGGAAGACGGTCTCCGCCTCGCCCGACCCCAGGGCTCGGACTCAACCTTGACCTCGGACGACGGTCTTCGCCTCGCCCGACCCTAGGGCTCGGACTCAGCCTCGACCTCGGAGGAATCACCGCCTCGCCTGACCTTGGGCTCGAACCGACCACGCCACAAGGGGGGCCATCATTACCCTACCCCTACCTAGCCCAGGCTACGGGGAACAAGACCGGCATCCCATCTGGCTCGCCCCGGTAAAACAAGTAATGATGGCACCCCGCGTGCTCCAAGACGACGGCGGTTCTCAGCCCCCTTCGGAAGCAAGGATACGTCAGCAAGGATCCGACAGCCCCGACAGCTGTGCTTCTACAGGGCTCAAGCGCTCCTCCGACGGCCACAACGCCACATGAACAGGGCTCCAACACCTCTCCGACAGCCACGTCGGCATGTACATAGGGCTCTGGCTCCACTCTGCTAGACACGTTAGCACACTGCTACACCCCCCGTTGTACACCTGGACCCTCTCCTTACTTCTATAAAAGGAAGGTCCAGGGCCCTCGTAAAAAAGGTGGCCGCGCGGGAGAACGGGCTGACGCGCAGTCTCACGCCCTCTCTCTCTCTCCCTCGCGAACGCTTGTAACCCCCTACTGCAAGCGCATCCGCCCTGGGCGCAGGACAACACAAGGCCACGGTTCCCCTTACTGTTTTCCCCCCTTGTGTTCCGTCTCGCGCCGACCCATCTGGGCTGGGACACGCAGCGACAATTTACTCGTCGGTCCAGGGACCCCCCGGGGTCGAAACGCCGACACATCACGGCATGGGTTCGAACCTCACCTCTTGCACCGTTTTTAACATTTTACGCTGATTTAATCAAATGGGCCAACGGGCTGACTCGGCACAGTCAGCAGGCCGGCATGACGTGTCTGGGTTAGAGTTGTGGCCCGTGGGCGTCTGGTCCGTGTCGGGCCACCGTTTGGCCATCTATAGACGTGTATCGGGTTAATTTAAAATAGCTGTGAGGGGTTATTTATAAAAAGATGACGCAGGATGACCGTTGAAATTTGTGTTTTAAATATAGTATAGATATAAACTAATCAAAATTAAATAGAAAAGAATTTAATCCCCTCGACCCCTCGGACCCGATACAATCGAACAAACCCTAAATAATCAATTTTGCCGGGTCGGCGTGCACGACTTGATGGAGTCGGAGCCTCGGTGGGCTGGAAGTGAGTCATGGGCCTCTTGTGCGTTTGCGCTTCTCGCTTCATGGTCCGTGACTTTCCACGGGTACACATATGGGCCCTACCATGGCTCTCTTATCAACTGGGCCTCGAAGCCTAGTTAGTTGATGGCTTGCATAATTGCATTGCATGGTCTCCTCTGCTCCGTCCGGCTGAGCGATTCTTCCGGTAGGGGAGCTGCAGTGCAGCTGGTGCATGGCGATGGATGGCTGCGAGGTGGTCCAAGAATTTCTCCCCGGCATGTCCTCTCCTCCAGACCTCCACCGATGCAGCAGGCTCCTGGTAGAGCTAACTAAATCGGGGACCCCTTCTCAAGTTTTCATCACTATATATGCAGCAGATACCTAGAAGAGCACGACCGAGCTAGGAGAAGCGCGAACGCGTGCATGCGCAGACGTTGAGGTCGAGGGACACGGTATCTCTGAGCTTCATCGGAGAGCGACCCGCCACCGCCACGCTTGGCCGCAAGCCGAGAAGAGTGCCGGGCCGGGAGACCGGACGATTATTGATCCGTAGCAGATTCGCTAATGGCGGATACGGCGGACATGGAGCGGATCTTCAAGCGGTTCGACACCAACGGCGACGGTAAGATCTCGCTGTCGGAGCTGACGGAGGCGCTACGGACGCTGGGGTCCACCTCTGCCGACGAGGTGCAGCGCATGATGGCCGAGATCGACACCGACGGCGACGGCTGCATCGACTTCAACGAGTTCATCACCTTCTGCAACGCCAACCCGGGGCTCATGAAGGACGTCGCAAAGGTCTTCTGATCCATTACATCTTCGTCCATACGATACAATCGATGATGAACCTGCTTATATACACACACATGTACCATTCAGCTCCAACATATGATTTCGATCAGCTTGCCTGCCTCGCCGGGCTTAATGCTGTCCGCCTTCCTATAAGCACTAAGCTATTATTAGGATTTTGTTTTATTTAACTTTTTTTTGTCTCCAATCTAATATATGTGGACGTTCTTTTTTATTCATTTTTCCCCTATTTTGGTTCGATCGGATAAGTATTTCTATGTAATTAATTCATTCATTGGAGATAAGCGATCCATCTCCTTATAATTCGTAAACGAAGTACTGTATTTCAAGGGAAAACGTGTGCTTATTTTTACAATCAATTAATTTACTACTTCCTCCCTCTCATATATACTAGCAAAGTGCTCATACACAGTTTTTATTTAGGTTTGAGTATATAGTATAAAAACACAAATACATAATTGTTCTGTTATGAATATGGTTTTGAGGCAAACAACCACGGTTTGACAATTTAAATGTTTCTGTTGAGCCACAACGACGGTGGAAACTAGAAAAATGTTTTTTTATTTTCTTATTTTGTTTTTGATGAGATGATTAGGAAACATTTCTTATATGATATGAAGTCATTGCTCGATCCCAAATGGCATTTGTTGGCTTGAGCCGCTCACGTCGTCCCGCAGTGGCGACTCGGGCGGAACCCGCGCCCATGTCGCCCAAACCCGCCGGCCCCCTCCGCCACCCTCGCTGCCGCCTAAGCACGCTGCCGGGAAGCCCGCGCCGGTGAAGGCGGCGACGGGGCTCAGCTTAGTTCTCTCATGCCGCTTCTCTCCTCCACCTCTCTTTTCCATTCTTGCTCTGGTTTGTCATTCCCCGTCGCCAGGGCCTCGTCGACGGCTAGATCAAGCAGTTTCCGTCGTGGGTGGGTCCGGTGTGCCGTCGCGGTTTCCGGTCTTCCCTTGGCCGTCGACTGACGCTGCTGTCAGGGGCGGACCTAGGTATAGGGGAGTGAGGGCACATGCCCTTGCTCATTTATTTGGTGCAAGTAGTAGAGACTAGATTTTCACTATAAGGTCCCCTGCTTAGTTCAACTTAGATGACTCTGCTCTAGTGTTTTAATGTTTGTCTTCATAAGTGTGCCCTCACTCTCATTTCGCTCTGGGTCTGCCCGCCCGCTGTTGGTTTTTGCCTTAGCAGTGTGTGGGCGTGCGGGGTGCCCCTCTGCTTGCCGGCATGGCGACGCTCCACGGCGCGTGTGCTCGGGACGTTCGTGCGGCGGGGCTCGGGGTCCTCACCTAGACCTGACATGTGCTGTCGCTGGCCCCTATGCGTCGCTTCCGATCCGGCCTCTTGTCGCCACACGCTGTCGCCGTCGTGGCGTCGGACCCTAGCAGTGGGTGGCTTACCAGCCCCCAGTCCCAACTATGGGCTCTGTGTTGTGTTGGCTCGGGCCGGTCAAAGCAATGGGAGCGCGCGCTCGAGCGCCCTCCGGCTGGATCCGCCCCGTGGGGGACTGGATCTGTCTCCTCAGACTCCAGATTTGCTCTCTCCGACCTCTGTGCGCTGGGGAACTGCGGCGGCGGTTGGGGCCAGCTATGGCGACGTAGCCCGACGTCGTGCGTGCGGCGGGGCTCGGCTTGGATTTTGCGAGTGAAATTCGGCCACCTTGGGCTAGTGTCGGCGGCGCCGTTGGCGTGGTGACCTTCTTTAAGGCGACATCAAGCAAATCCAGCTGAGTGTGTTGCTTTGTCGGCGACGGCGGCCATCAACAGGGCATGATCTCGGAGGTCCGTCCCTTCTGATGTTCACCTCTTTGCAGGAATTCTAGTGTCGTTGAGCTTGGCACCGGTGCTCGCTCCCCATCAGGGTGCGGCGGGCACCCGCCCTTGGTGCCTCTGCTTTATCGATGGGCTCTCTGCTAGCAGGAGGCGCTAAATCTCATGCCGAGTCGGTATTTTCCGCCTCTCCTACCACCCCTTCGAGGGCTCCTCCCCTCGCCTAGATGCACCATTGCGGTGTCACTGCTATCTTGAGGAGTGATCATCATTTCCAGTTCGAAGTGGTTGGTGTGCTCCCTTCGCCCTTAGTCCACATTCGTGCTTGTGTGGTACCTGACCTAGAGGGCCACACGACAATAGAGCGGTGTAGCTATGATGGGAGTTTGTGGTTGTGCTTTGACCTCTTTGTGTCGGCAAGCATGTTGTTCTTGGGGGTTGCTTTCCGTTGATCGATGGTGGTCGTCGTAGCCTTCTAACCTGCACCATCTTGTGTCTCTCTTTCTTGGCGTATGATGGTTGCCTCGTGCCTCTACTGCTAGTGTATTTACCCTAGCCATTCTCCAGGTCATTGATCAAATCCTATCATCTTCTGCCGGGTCTGCGATACCATGGTCCCCTCTCTTAGACCTCCTTGTTTCCCCATTTGGCGTCCCTCCCTCCCTGGAGGATTCCTCCCCTCAAGGGACGTTGGCAGGCGTCGTTTGAAAGCCTAGATGTGCCACCCTAAGACGTTGTAGTAACGATTGTCGTATGGTGGATTAGACTCGGTGCCTAACAGTCGCGGAGAATGGAGGTCACTCGAGTGGTGTCGCTCGGTGGTGGATTCAGCTGGGGCTATCATTTTGCCCTTGTTTTCTTGTTTTTCGGCGGGCCATGTTGGGCCATCGCTCATTGTTGTTGAATCTCCTCTTTTATAATCTCTGTTTTGCTTGGTGTGACCTTCGAGCTGTTTGGGCTAGTGTAAGGTTTTTGCCTCGTTTCTCCCAAAAAACTATGTTGTTGATGCGTGGCTTTGTCATGTGAATATCAATATATATTCAGGTGAGGATACTCTTCCCTAGTGATCATAAAAAATGGCAAATATACATCTTTTAGGGTCCAAGAACCCCTTCAAAACTTATTCAGTTAGGTCAATCCAGAATAGGATCAAAGAGAATTAAAGGCATGTTTGGTTCACTAGCTCAGTTGCCACACTTTGCCTAACTTTTCTGCCTAAGGTTAGTTATTCAATTCGAACGACTAACCTTAGGCAAAGTGGGGCACATTTAGCCACAAACCAAACAGGCCCTAAATCCCCTCAACAAATTATTAATCGATGCAGTGCGGTCGCGTCCATCAACTCATGCTCGTCCCTCAAATAAAATCTCAACATAGCTTCACGGGAAATGAAAATATTAAGAAAAACATGTGTACCCATGCACCATGCAGCAACGCTTGCTCTCCCTAGGTTCATTCTACAACACAATACTCCTATAAATACGTCGTTTGTTCCAAATTGTAAATTATTATAGGTTTCTCGTAATAAAAATAATACAAAAACACTTACAACATCATACAAAATTTATTGGGTACACCATAAATATAGTTTGATGGTGCATATATTTATTTGATATTACAGATGTTAATATATTTTGCTATAACAGACTAAGTTAAAGTTAAGCAAGTTTAGCTTTGAACAAACACTAAAATAACTTATAATTTAAAGCAAAGGACCGTAACCTTTATCTAGTTGTGAAAAACTCAAGCATTTCTTTTCTTGAGCTAAAACATTATTGAAACCCCGAAAAAGGAAATAGTACATCTACTTCTACCTCATTCTTTGCTACGCCTTGGTGTTAAGGTCCATCTGGTTCACTTACTCACGTGCCATAATTTGCCACATCTAAGATTAGGTAGGTTTGACCGACTTAGGCACAAGCATAATGTGGCAAGATTTTTCTTCTGTTGTGCTGGTCCCGCTCGTCAATGACTTGTAAAAGTACGACAACATTTTCTTAGACGTGACAATGTGGTGGAGAATTTGAGTGTCTAACCTTAGATAAGTGTGACAGAAAATATGTAGCAATTTGTGGTGCCTTAGATATACAATCTGTTATAAATGAATGCGACACAAATAGGATCAATCACAGAGAAGACACGGATTTAACGAGAAAAACCCCTCCAAAGTGAAGGGGAAAAAACCACGGGCGCCGGCAGGCAACTTCTCACTATTTTCGGGTGGTTACAGATCGCAGGAGATTTACAATTGAGATGGATATCTCCTGCGGCTTACAAAGATATTTATAGAGGTGAAACCCTAAAACGATCCGTACCGCGGGGGTCTCCGACCCAAGCCTCCCGGCGACGGGCCTCCGCTTCGCTCGCCAACTTGGCCGCCTTCTTCAGAATTTGGATCACAAACTCAACAAACTCCACCTTGAGACAAATTCCTTGTAGCATCATAATAGCAACCTCCACCTTAAACAAATGCATCATTATCTTGCCGGCGCCAACAGCCACTAAGGGCTAATTTATAATACCAACTAAGTTTGAGCATAGCTCAAACTTAGCAACAGAAACATGCTTTGTCATCATATCAGCTGGATTATTATCAGTACTGATCTTGCATACCTTCACCAACCCTTTTTCAATGACATCACGAATGAAGTGATAACGGATATCAATATGTTTGGATTTCTCAGTAATCATCTGATCTTTGGTGAGATGAATGGCACTCTGGCTATCACAATAGATGGTAATGCAAGACTTAATTCCACATAGCTCTGAATATATACCTTTCAACCATAAGGCTTCCTTAGTAACTTCTGCAATTGCCATATACTCAGCTTCTGTGGTAGACAAAGCAACAGTATCCTGTAAACGAGCTTTCCAACTCACAGCACAATCTCCAATAGTAAAGACAT
The DNA here is from genome assembly GCA_029449295.1 of Zea luxurians. Taxonomy (NCBI): domain Eukaryota; kingdom Viridiplantae; phylum Streptophyta; class Magnoliopsida; order Poales; family Poaceae; genus Zea; species Zea luxurians. The sequence goes on along the minus strand of JAOPSE010000002.1, from coordinate 81,552,412 downwards.
AACCTGAAAGAGATCTCCTCCTGTCTAAATCACCACCATAATCTGAATCAACATAGCCAATCAGACCATCTCCAGATTTACCAAAACATAAACAAGCACTAGAAGAACCACGTAGATATCTGAAAATCCACTGAACAGCTTTCCAATGCTCTTTACCAGGATTAGACATGTATCTAGCAACAACGCTCATAGCATGAGACAAATCAGGACGAGAACAAACCATAGCATACATGAGTGACCAAACAGCACTAGAGTATGGAACTTTTGACATATATTCAAGCTCAGCATCAGTTTCAGCACACTGTTTAGCAGACAGTTTAAAATGAGGAGCCAACGGAGTACTCACAGGTTTAGTATTTTGCATGTTGAAACGACGAAGGACCTTCTCAATATAATTCTTCTGGCTCAAGTACAGCAGTCCAGACTTCCTATCCCTGACTATCTCTATGCCAAGGATTTTCTTTGCAGCACCCAGATCCTTCATATCAAATTCGCTACTAAGCTGTGCCTTTAAAGCAGTGATTTCCTTCATGCTCTTGGCAGCAATCAACATATCATCAACATATAGCAGCAAATATGTAGGTGATCCATTAACAAATTTTAGATAAACACAACTATCATATTGAGACCTCTGAAAGCCCTTAGAAAGCATAAATGAATCAAACCTCTTATACCATTGTCTGGGAGATTGTTTCAGACCATATAAGGACTTCTTCAACCTGCACACATAGTCTTCTTTTCCAGGAACAATGAACCCCTCTGGCTGGTCCATATAAATGTCCTCCTCCAAATCACCATGTAAGAAAGCAGTTTTCACATCTAACTGTTCAAGCTCATAGTCATGTACAACAACAAGACTAAGAAAGGTACGAATTGAACTATGCTTGACAACAGGAGAATAGACATCAGAGTAATCAATTCCTGGAATCTGACTAAAACCTTTTGCAACTAGCCTTGCTTTAAAGCGCGGAGGCTCTTTTGGAGTCATACCTTCTTTTCTTTTGAAGATCCATTTGCACTTAATTGCCTTTTTACCAGAAGGCAGCCGAGCTAGTTCCCAAGTACCATTCTTATCAAGAGACTCCATTTCTTCATGCATAGCACCCATCCACTTTTCACTATCAGTACACAATATAGCTTCTGAATAATTCAATGGTTCCTGAACATTATCAACTTCTTCAGCAACAGCCAAAGCAAAAGCAGCATTGCACTCTTGAATCAGTCTTTGGGGCCGAACTATCTGCCTCCTAGTTCGGCCTTCAGCAAGAGACTGGGGATGAGACTCCACAACAGGTGATGAAATTTCAGAAACAGAATTTTCAGCAGGTTCAGCAGATGGTGGAGCATGATCATCAACATCCCCCCCGTGCTCCACCTGCACACTGATAAACTCAGAATTCTGGTTAGTAGCACTGGTAGATACAACCGAAGGAAACATAGCAGATTCATTGAACACAACGTTTCTACTAAAAAATGCCTTCTGTGTATCAGGATTCCACAATTTATATGCTTTAACACCAGATCCATAACCCAAGAAAACACACTTAATTGCTCTAGGCTCAAGTTTACCATTATCAACATGTGCATATGCAGTACAACCAAACACTCTCAACTGAGAATAATCATAGGGGGAACCAGACCAAACCTCAATTGGAGTTTTCTTATCGATAGCAGTGGATGGTGAACAATTGATCAAATGACAAGCAGTGGAAGCGGCCTCAGCCCAAAACTTTCGGCTCAAACCTGAGTTGGACAGCATACACCGAGCCTTGGAGATTATTGTTCTATTCATACGCTCTGCCACACCGTTCTGCTGAGGCGTATATGGTATAGTGTGGTGCCTCACAATGCCCTCCTTCCTACAGAAAGAGTTAAAATCACCAGAACAAAACTCCATACCATTGTCAGTTCTCAACACAATCACAATGCCCTCCGCTTCGCTCGCCAACTTGGCCGCCTTCTTCAGAATTTGGATCACAAACTCAACACAATCAAACATGCCCCGCTTCTTTTGCGCCACCGTATGAATTGTGTGTGGTAGGGGCAAAGCCAGGCAACAAGTTTATTGGGGTCATCTCCATTAATCATCATCTAAATACTTTAGTTAATAGTACATTTATATAGGATTTACCAAGTTTTATAGGGGTTAACTGACCCAATAAGACCACGTAGCTCCGCCCCTGTGGAACACTATTTCCATCATAACCGAAGTATTCATTTTCTTATACTAGAACAATAGATGCAACATTTTGGAATTCAGAGTGACAAGAATGGGTTAAAATTTCACTAGGTGGAACATCCTTTCTCTACATATGGCCATAAAGCCCATGGCCTATGACTCATGTCCCAGTGTTTTGGTCCAGCCTAGATATGGTATTGACGAGTCCGAGCTAAGCCTATTTTTCTAGCTCGAGAAAAGAGAGAACCAGCTTGGCTCGGCTCGCGAGCTGACTCGTGCCTCGATCCAACAACAGTTTATTATATAAAATTATAATTAGCATATAGTGTAAGTACTAAATAGACGATTAGTTTATGTTTTTTGAGATTAACATACAAAATTAACCTATTTTCTATATTATATTAGTAATATATTTATTTTACTAATCTTAAATATGTTACTACATTATTTTTAAGATTTATATTATATTTTGGAGAGTGAGTTGACGCTTATGGTCGGGCTCCTTAGCTTAGCAAACCCGCAGCGAGCCGAGGCGAGCCAAGTTTTTAGGCTCGCCGGAGAAGCGAGTCGAGTCGGGCTCGGCTCGGCTCGTTTCCATCCCTAGGCTTGATGGTCGCCTTTTCATACCTAAGCCGTTGTCCCACACAACGTTCTAGCCTAGCGTTGTCTGAATACCGGCCGGCCGGCTCGATACGACCTCCTATCTTGTAGTTGTATATAATCACTTTCTAGAACCTTGGCTCCTATACATATATATCACATTTGTTCTGTGTATTCTCTTCTCCGGGTTGTCATTCTTCACCTAGTCACCTCCTACGTCTCCCCTGAGCTCGATCCTGCATTTGGCATCACTTCTATGAGCTCCTTCTTACTAGGACACCTGCTCCCCTCCATTAATCCCAAGCAGCCACAGTAGGCTAAAGTAGCGGTGGCGACACTATATATGTATAGATAGGTCATGTCACCCTGGCCTGGCAAAGATGTTGTAATGCCATGTCTGGGCTGAAGGCATGCATAACCCATGAGTAGGCATCATACCACGTGATCTGCTATTAGAGTGTGTCGGACTGTCAGTCCAATCCTTATTGGTATATATGTGCATGTTGAGCATCAAAATGAGCCGCCGGATCGTCCGCGCCTGTGGGCCGGACGGTCCGCTCGCGCGCAGAACCGAATAGGGTTCCGAGTTTCTTGCTGTGTTTATTACGAGATTCACGGAATTAGCTAAGGGAGTTTGTTTGTAACGGGTCCACCCCCTCCTCTATAAATACAAAGGAATATTGTTACACCCAGGTTTCGGGGCACCAAGACCCGGGTGCGAACATAATCACCAGGTGTACTGGGACCAAGTCTCACACATATGATAAATTATGACACATGATCGAATGTCACACCTTTACTATATAATAGGAGTTCTGTACAAAATAAATAAATAAATACATTATAAGGAGACAACGGTCTAGCAACCCAAAGTTGACTGGGAGACGACGATCTAGACCTCTCACGAACTCGTCACAGCATCCTCCATGCGCCTCATCCTACAGTACCTGTTCTTGACCTGTGGGGGGTGTGAGACAGCAAGAGTGAGCTCACATACGTTCATAGCTCAATAAGTTGTGGGAAAAAATGTGCATGAACTCACCAAAGGTGGGAGCTCATGTGAAGTGTACATATGTTCATAGCTCAACAAGTTGTGGGAAATAATGTGCATGAACTCACCAAAGGTGGTAGCACTGTTTTCTCAGTTGGTCGCTCCATGTTCTAATTAATATAATGATCTTATCATGAACAATAAATAACAACTGATAACAAAAGTATGTATAATGTGTATCTCAATGCCCAAATCCACATATAGCACTAGCAAGTACTACCCAAAAGTTCAGTGGTAAACAAGGCATAAAGATAGTCAAACTAGGGTAACCTATTGGGTCCCATCAAAATTAACCTATGCAGATCATTATGATTAATAAGAACATGACTGGATAAAAAGAAGTGATCAAGGGCACAACTTGCCTGGCACTTGAGATTCCAGGTACCAACTTGCTCTTCAGATGACACGTGTCCTCACTGCTAAACGTAGCAATACAGACAAACATGGTATAGACAAAATTAACATCACACCAAACATAAGAATAAACTGCGTAATAATAGTCTATGCATCCTTACGAGATCGTGGGATCGAGAACCGCTAGATTCGGAGTTATCGTTAAAGAGTTATGGTTTTATGAAGTTTTAAGTGTGGGGTATAAAGAAACTAAGTGTATAATTTTAGTCATAGGTTTCATGATAAAATAAGGTTACTAGATAAAGAAAAATATTAATATGAAACTAATGCGACTGGAATTAATTAATTCAGAGCTAAAACAAAGAAGATAGGATTTTACAAGATTAGTAGATTTATTTTATACTATATTCATTTTCAGATTGATTTTACTGAGTTAATAATCCCCTATTAATTAATATAGATCAGGTGAGAAGAATATTATAAGTAAATAACAATTCTACTTTAATCCAGGGTATAACTTGATTAGTTACCATATTTTAGTCATGTTATAATCATAAATAGGCTCACTTTGATTAGCAAGCATAATTTACTAAACATAGATTAAACAATATCCATCTACAAAAATAAGTGTTATGATAAAACTAATGATGTTATTGTGTAGATAACGTTATTATGAAACTAACGCAACCGGAACGAGTCAAATCGGAATTAAAATGAACCACATATGAATTTTCTAAGATTTGAGAATTACTTTATACTTGAAAATCGATTTACATATTTTCTTTTATTATTTTCTGATTCATATATACCATGAATACTAATTCTTAGGACCTCGGGGTCTATTCCGTAAAAATTCAGGACCTAATTGTAATGGTCTTGAGCCTTTGGTGGATAGCGGGTTGGTTATTGGAATTTGCGAGGGCTCTTATGCAAAGTCGTCAGGCCGAAAGGGTATCCATGATCCTCGGCCGTCAGATCTGAACCAACGATCAGGATTAGGTCCCCCCTAAATCGAATAGGTACGCTATGTGAGTCATCGGATCAGGCTTCAATGGCCCGGATTTAAAGCCGCACCCAATGATTCCCTCGCGCTAGATCACGATCGGCCGAACCAGATTGGTTCCATCGAATCGGTACGTGTGGGCCAATCCTAGCCGCTGATTAGGATCCAATGGCCAGAATACTCCCCCATTCCTCCGGTCGCCTGGGCACGGTGGCGCCGCCCGGACAGACGGTGGTGCCATGGCCGGAGCACCGCGTTTTCGGTCCCAAGCGCACTACAGCGAAATCCGATAGATGCAATATGAAGCGGAGTAATCGGTGACACGGATCAAAGGTTACTCATCGGGGATTAAGCGCGCAGTCACCCCGACCACGACGTGGTGAGGAATTGCGGAGAGGTATTGCTCGGGTGAGCAATTCGTTCCTCCACCACATCCGTCAGAGCCCACAACCGCCACGAACGTGTTCGACATGGGCACGCGGTGTTCCCAGGCTATATGCTCCTGCCAAAGAGATGGCGATACCGGATTCTCCCCCACAGCACCCTCTCCAGCCTCTCACTCTCTCTCTGCGTTTCGCTCAGGGCACAACCCGGTAGTTCCATGGCGCAAGAAGAGGGGCGAGGGTTTTATACTTAGCTTTGGCCGCCAACAACCCGCTACAATAGCGCAGCCGGCGAGAATTTCGGTCGCATTCTGTTGCCACCGCGCGCGGAGCTCAGATAGGGAGCCATGGCGCAAAGGAAAATTGGCCTGACTATTGGTCCCACCAACAGCGACTAGAAGAGGTACGCAGACGATAGCGCGCAGAACTCGGCTCTGGTAAGGCGGTTGCGAGTTGGTCGCGAATGGCCCTGGACGCGCGCGCGAAGGTCGGCGACGACCCCGGGATTCTCGGTTCCGCTCACGGCAATGGGAGAAGACGAAGCTGTCCACGCGGGTCCCACAGTTAGTGACGAGAAGGCCAGCCCGGGCACGTAAGGTGAGTCACTTGGGCTGCGTGGTGGAATAAGGGAAATGGGCCAGCAGGGGTTTCAGCCCATGACACAGTTTTCCTCATTAATTTCCTTTTCTTTTCTATATTTCATTTCTATTGGAATTTCTAATTTCCAATTCAAATATAAATTCAAATTTGTGTTTAAGTTTGACATATCTAAATGCACAAGCAATAAAATCCCCGCATGATGCAAGATTTATTTTAATGATTAATTTGGGTTGACCCATCTAAAGATAGTGTTCGAGAAAGGAGGATTCATTTATAACCAATTAGTTTGGAAATCACACATTTTTGTGTTTGGAGTTCAAATTTTAATTTTTAGTTTCCAATCAAAATTTTGAGTTATTAAAATTTTAGAGTTACCATTCTAGTAGAAGATAATAGGAAGTTCCTATAGCAAGTTATTTTAATCCAAATACTTTAAAGGGTACACTTAAATACCTAGTTTATAAAGGAAGGATTAGATTGCATATTTTTAAAAGGGATTAGTTTAACAATTTTAACAAATTAAATTTACCCCTTATCTTTCTTTTCATTAATTGAGTATGCACAAAGGAAAGGAAATCTAATAATTCCCACAATACTAACATATAAGCATACTTATTTATTTATCTTGTTATTTTTTTACATAGATTTTGGGCTTTACAAATCCTACCCCCCTTAACAGAAATCTCGTCCTCGAGATTTGTAAGGACATGGATGTAAAAAGCTTTATTTTTAGTTTAGCCTTTAACTTCTAATTAGTTTAAAATAAGAAGTTTCATGTTATTTAGAAAGTGGTTATGAAAGCATGGGTATATATATGTAGAGTCACCTTATTGTATAGGATAAAAGATAGGTTAGGGCAAGAAAAGACTAGGATAACTAGGGTACATGAGGTAGTTAGGTTTAAACAGAGTTTTACTTTGCTTTTGGGATATCTGGATTAGGCAACCTATGATGTATGTTAGGTTGTTGTTTATGGACGAGTTAGTCCAAGGTATTAATTTAGGGTAAAATATGTTTATAGAATTAGGGCCTAATTTATGTCGCCAACATTATCTAACTTATTTAAGTAACTCAATTTGGATTAGATCATGTTAGATTAGGTGGGATCTAGATCAGATTGGAATAACTAGATAAGATCTATTTATTTTAGGCTAGATCATGGTTGTTATTGTAGAGTAGGATAGGTATGCCTATTAGAACAAGATAAATCCATAAGGATAAGGTAGAATCTTTTGGGATCAGTTAGATTTATTGGAATAAGATAAAATCTTTTCAAGATAAGATGAGTCTACTAAGGTAATAGAGTATCTTTTAAGATAAGATGGATCTATTAAGATAGAAATATTTTTAATAGGGAATTTTCTGTGTTGTCTATTTTATAAATATTTTCCCTTATGTCTAGGTGTGTACGCAGATGCAATTTACTCCACAACCCATCACACTCAATCAAAGATCCAAATCAGACAAGTATCATAAGAACAAACACTCAAGCATATAGATACCTATAAAATTAGTTTTGTTTTTTTGTTCCTAAGAGTAGGTCTCCTATTCCTAAAGGTTACTTCATGTACAGGATTTCAAAGTGTGAAATCCACATTTGTCTTTAGAAGGAAAAGGTAAGAATAATCAGAGTAAAGCGGAAATAGATGAGAAAAGATTAAGAAAAGTTTAGAAAAGAGTCAGAGTAGCAAAGGTAAGTAAGTATTGGTTGTCCAGTTCTATCTAGGTTTCGTCCTACAGTCAACATTCCTCTGATACCACTCCTGTCACACCCGGGTTTCGGGGCACCAAGACCCAGGCGCGAACATAATCACCAGGTGTGCTAGGACCAAGTCTCACACATATGATGAATCATGACACAGAATCGAATGTTACATCTTTACTATATAATAGGAGTTCTATACAAAATAAATAAATAATTACATTATAAGGAGACAACGGTCCAGCAACCCAAAGTTGATTGTGAGACGACGACCTAGACCTCTCACAAACTCGTCACAGCATCCTCCAAGCGCCTCATCCTACGGTACCTGTTCTTGACCTGTTGGGGTGTGAGACAGCAAGAGTGAGCTCGCATATGTTTATAGCTCAACAAGTTGTGGGGGATAATGTGCATGAACTCACCAAAGGTGGGAGCTCATGTGAAGTGTAAGGCTTACCAAAGAGGATGGTTAGAGCTAAGCATTGCTTTTAAAGTTGGTCAAAATTTTATTAGCAGTTACTAAGTATAAGTAAATATCAACCCAATTAAGTAGTAGAACAAAAGTAACAACATCACCTGCGATGCAATGCATATGACAAATTGAATTTAGTTCCATAAATTAATCATGTGAGGGCCCGAGCTGCTCATGACCGTGAGCACGGCTAGTATACTAGTTTTACACTCTACAGAGGTTGCACATCTTTACCCACAAGTCATGTTACCCATCTACCAAGAGACGGCCAATCCCATACACCTCTACCGAGGAGGCGAGGCAGGGTAACACTACGAGGCCTTTACAAAGTTCCACTAGCTTTAGAAAACCCGCTATAGTTTATAGGAAGCTCTAGTGCAGGAATCCCTCGCCTGACCGCCATCGCAGCAAAATCAACCCAAGGACCTCCCTACACTGACCACTCCCCTACTGCCCTTGCCCCTTTTGGGTAAGGTAGTCATCCACTAGCTTTCCTAGTTAATCAGCCAAGGGCATCCCATACTACCCTTGTGGTAGCACTGTTTTCCTGGGTGGTCGCTCCATGTTCCAATTAACATAATGATCTTATCATGAACAGTAAATAACAACTGATAACAAAAGTATGTATAATCTGTATCTCAATGCCCAAATCCACATATAGCACTAGCAAGTACTACCCAAAAGTTCAGTGGTAAACAAGGCATAAAGATAGTCAAACTAGGGTAACCTATTGGATCCCATCAAAATTAACCTATGCAGATCATTATGATTAATAAAAACATGACTGGGTAAAAAGAAGTGATCAAGGGCATAACTTGCCTGGCACTTGAGATTCCAGGTACCAACTTGCTCTTCAGATGACACGTGTCCTCACTGCTAAACGTAGCAATACAGACAAACATGGTATAGACAAAATTAACATCATACCAAACATAAGAATAAACTGCGTAATAATAGTCTACGCATCCTTACGAGATCATGGGACCGAGAACCGCTAGATTCGGAGTTATCGTTAAAGAGTTATGGTTTTATGAAGTTTTAAGTGTGGGTATAAAGAAAATAAGTGTATAATTTTAGTCATAGGTTTCATGATAAAATAAGTTTACTAGATAAAGAAAAATATTAATATGAAACTAATGCGACTGGAATTAATTAATTCGGAGCTAAAACAAAGAAGATAGGATTTTACAAGATTAGTAGATTTATTTTATACTATATTCATTTTCAGATTGATTTTACTGAGTTAATAATCCCCTGTTAATTAATATAGATCAGGTGAGAAGAGTATTATAAGTAAATAATAATTCTATTTTAATCCAAGGTATAACTTGATTAGTTACCATATTTTAGTCATGTTATAATCATAAATAGGCTCACTTTGATTAGCAAGCATAATTTACTAAACATAGATTAAACAATACCCATCTACAAAAATAAGTGTTATGATAAAACTAATGATGTTATTGTGTAGATAACGTTATTATGAAACTAACGCAACCGGAACGGGTCAAATCGAAATTAAAATGAACCACATATGAATTTTCTAAGATTTGAGAATTACTTTATACTTGAAAATCGATTTCCATATTTTCTTTTATTATTTTCTGATTCATATATACCACGGATACTAATTCTTAGGACCTCAGGGTCTATTCCGTAAAAAATCAGGACCTAATTGTAATGGTCTTGAGCCTTTGGTGGATTGCGGGTTGGTTATTGGAATTTGCAGAGGCTCTTATGCAAAGTCGCCAAGCCGAAAGGGTATCCATGATCCTCGGCCGTCAGATCGGAACCAACGGTTAGGATTAGGTCCCCCCTAAATCGAATAGGTACGCTATGTGAGTCATCGGATCAGGCTTCAATGACCTGGATTTAAAGCCGCACCCAATGATTCCCTCGCGCTAGATCACGATCGGACGAACCAGATTGGCTCCATCGAATCGGTACGTGTGGGCCAATCCTAGCCGCTGATTAGGATCCAATGGCCAGAATACTCCCCCATTCCTCCGGTCGCCTAGGCATGGTGGCGCCGCCCGGACAGACGGTGGCGCCATGGCCGGAGCACCGCGTTTTTGGTCCCAAGCGCACTACAGCAAAATCCGATAGATGTAATATGAAGAGGAGTAATCGATGACACGTATCAAAGGTTACTCACCGGGGATTAAGCGTGCAGTCACCCCGACCACGATGTGGTGCGGAATTGCGGAGAGGTATTGCTCCGGTGAGCAATTCATTCCTCCACCACATCCGTTAGAGCCCACCACAGCCACGAACATGTTCGACATGGGCACGCGGTGTTCTGAGGCTATATGCCCCTGCCGAAGAGATGGCGATATCGGATTCTCCCCTGCGGCGCCCTCTCCAGCCTCTCACTCTCTCTCTCTCTCTGCGTTTAGCTCAGGGCACAACTCGGTAGTTCCATGGCGCAAGAAGAGGGGCGAGGGTTTTATACTCAGCTTAGTCGCCAACAACCCGCTACAATAGCGCAGCCGGCGAGAATTTCGGTCGCATTCTGTTGCCGCCGCACGCGGAGCTCGGACAGGGAGCCATGGTGTAAAGGAAAATTGTCCTGACTGTAGGTCCCACCAGCAGCGACTAGTAGAGGTCCACAGACCATAGCGCGCAGAACTCGGCTCTGGCAAGGCGGTTGCGAGTTGGTCGCAGATGGCCCTCGACGCGCGCGCGAAGGTCGGCCGCGACCCCGGGATTCTCCGTTCCGTGCACAGCAACGAGAGAAGACGAAGCTGTCCACGCGGGTCCCACAGTCAGTGACGAGAAGGCCAGCCCGGGCGCGTGCGGTGAGTCACTTGGGCTGCGTGATGGAATAAGGGAAATAGGCCCAGCAGGGGTTTCAGCCCATGACGCAGTTTTCCTCATTAATTTCCTTTTCTTTTCTATATTTCATTTCTATTTGAATTTCTAATTTCCAATTTCAAATATAAATTCAAATTTGTGTTTAAGTTTGACATATCTAAATGCACAAGCAATAAAATCCCCGCATGATGCAAGATTTATTTTAATGATTAATTTGGGTTGACCCATCTAAAGATAGTGTTCGAGAAAGGAGGATTCATTTATAACCAATTAGTTTGAAAATCACACATTTTTGTGTTCAGAGTTCAAATTTTAATTTTTAGTTTCCAATCGAAATTTTGAGTTATTAAAATTTTAGAGTTACCATTCTAGTAGAAGATAATAGGAAGTTCCTATAGCAAGTTATTTTAATCCAAATACTTTAAAGGGTACACTTAAATACCTAGTTTATAAAGGAAGGATTAGATTGCATATTTTTAAAAGGGATTAGTTTAACAATTTTAAAAAATTAAATTTCCCCCTTATCTTTCTTTTTATTAATTGAGTATGCACAAAGGAAAGGAAAACTAATAATTCCCGCAATACTAACATATAAGTATACTTATTTATTTATATTGTTATTTTTTACACAGATTTTGGGCTGTACAAATACGACTAATTTGTAATCAACAATCGAATCAATAATCAGTTTATCTCGCATTTATTTCTTGTACATTTAGAAGTAGTTCTAGTCTAGTTCTAGTTTAGCGTTCTAATCCCTAAATTCTTCGCTTCTCTTCGACTCTACGTCGATTAGAGGAGTCTAGGTCGGCTTGCCGAGCCTAGACAACACCTAGGATCACTCCTCCTTGACGGGGTCTTTCCCGGGAGCGAGATCCAGGCGCCGCCGGTGACTTTCGTCGCCCCTGCGCACGCGCGGACCACCGGTCTGTAGGCGTGGACCATCCAGCCGTCAGGCAGGGAACCCTAAGCCCTGCGCTAGGTCGTGGACCGTCCGACCCCTGGCCGTGGACCGTCCGCGCCTATGCAGAGAGCACCACCACCGGTTCTTACGCAGTGATTGATGCCCCAAAAAGGCACCAACACATTTTTGGCAACTCCGCTGGGGAAATCATATATAGACTCATCAAATCGACCCTCAATGGCCAGTTCAAGGGATAGCTCTGACATCTCCCCCAGCAATATTATAGAGCTGACTTGGGAGACCTTGCCGGCTGATGAACAGGGTTAGTTCGAGGAGCACAAGGAGCAGCTGATCCATGAAGCGAAAGCGAGATTCCTGGCCAACTTCAAGGTGGACAGGAACAACAAGGTCGTTCAGCAATGGGCGACTGATCCGGCTTCACTCCGACCCACACCGGACATCCCCAATGTAAGTAACACCAATGAACTCCAATCTCTTAAAGCTTACATAGATGAACAACGAGAACAAATGCAACATATCGTAGGGGGCATACAAAAAGATTATAAAAGGATAGTACGTGCGTTTGATAAATCCACTGTTGCAAATTTTCAGTCGCGTGAGGTTGAATTAGGGGAAAATACACGTAATGCATCGGCTATAGGTTGTCACGACCAGTCACAACCCCTTTATGGGATGCCGATGGACACATACCAGAGCAACCACAAATTGGCAGTAAATTAGCCGATCTGCACATGTCCGGACCGTCCGCACATGAGCGCGGACCGTCCGGGCCAACAACGACCGGTCCTATTTTTAATGAGTTACCGAGATATGTGTTCGAGCCGCCACATGTTACACAAACCCTAAACCACATAGACCGTCCGCATATGATCATGGACGGTTCGCATATCCGGCCGGACGGTCAGCGTGTCCGACCGGACGGTCCGGCATAGGGATGATGGGGGAAGATCGCTACCTAAACCCTCAGATGTCCCAGCAACACTTCCCATCACACTATACAATGCACCAGCCCATTAATATGGAGTCTCAGGCCCATGGGAGCGAATACTTTCTGGCCCGCCTAGAAGACCGGAAAGGAACAATTAATCTTATGAACCATATAGGGCAAATAGTAATGCACCACATAACTCAAACCAATGGGGGAGACAACATGTTAATATCCAGTCAACCCCACCTATGTTTGACCAGAGAGCCGGTGGTCTCTCATCGACTGCCATTGATATAGTGAGGGAAGAAATAGCTAGGGCGTTCCGAGATAAGCTTAGAGTAAGCATGGTCCCTGGAGGGCAGTCATATCGGAAGCCTTATCACAGCCGATTTGGCCACCATCCATACCCACAGGGAACCAGGATACCCGAATTTGCAAAATTTTTGGGTGACCAAGGTGAAAGTCGCCTAGAGGAGAGGTGAATAGGGCGAATATGAAATTTACAAAGTTTAAGCACAACTACAAGCCGGGGTTAGCGTTAGAATTAAAATCGAGTCCGAGAGAGAGGGCAAAACCAAATCCCAAGCAAAATAAAGAGTGTGACACGGTGATTTGTTTTACAGAGGTTCGGTTCTTGCAAACCTACTCCCCGTTGAGGTGGTCACAAAGACCGGGTCTCTTTCAACCCTTTCCCTCTCTCAAACGGTCACTTAGACCGAGTGAGCTTCTCTTCTCAATCAAACGGGACACTAAGTTCCCGCAAGGACCACCACACAATTGGTGTCTCTTGCCTCGGTTACAATTGAGTTGATCACAAGAAAGAATGAGAAAGAAAAGAAGCAATCCAAGCGCAAGAGCTCAAATGAACACAAGTCACTCTCTCACTAGTTACTATTGATTGGAATTGAACTAGAGACTTGGGAGAGGATTTGATCTCTTTGGTGTGTCTTGTATTGAATGTTATAACTCTTGTAATGTGTTGGAAGGTTGAAAACTTGGATGCCATGAATGGTGGGGTGGTTGGGGTATTTATAGCCCCAACCACCAAAAGTGGCCGTTGGGAGGCTGTCTGTCGCATGGCACACCGGACAGTCCGGTGCGCCACCGGACACTGTCCGGTGCGCCAGCCACGTCACCCGACCGTTAGGGTTCGACCGCCACCGGACAGTCCGGTGGTGCACCAGACAGGTCCTGTAGACTGTCCGGTGCGCCTTCTGGCGCTGCTCTGACTCTGGCGCGCACTGTAGCGCATTCAATGCGGTTGCAGACGACCGTTGGCGCTGAAGTAGCCGTTGCTCCGCTGGCACACCGAACAGTCCGGTGCTGCACCGGACAGTCCGGTGAATTTTAGCGGAGTGGCTCCCAGAATTCCCGAGACTGGCGAGTTTGGAGTTGGAGTCTCTGGTGCACCCGACACTATCCGGTGATGCACCGGACACTGTCCGGTGGCACACCGGACAGTCCGGTGCGCCAGACCAGGGCTGCCTTTGGTTATCTTTTGCTCCCTTTGTTTGAACCCTTTCTTTTGACTTGTATTGGTTTATTGTGAACCTTTGGCACCTGTAAAACTTATAATCTAGAGCAAACTAGTTAGTCCAATTATTTGTGTTGGGCAATTCAACCACCAAAATTAGGAAAAGGTGTAAGCCTATTTCCCTTTCAATCTCCCCCTTTTTGGTGATTGATGCCAACACAAACCAAAGCAAATATAGAAGTGCAGAATTGAACTAGTTTGCATAATTTAAGTGCAAAGGTTGCTTGGAATGAAACCAATAACTATTTTTACTAGATATGCATGGATAGCTTTCTTTTCATATTTAACATTTTGGACCACGCTTGCACCATAAGTTTTGTTTTTGCAAATTCTTTTGTGAAATCTTTTCAAAGTCATTTTGCAAATAGTCAAAGGTAAATGAATAAGATTTTTGAGAAGCATTTTCAAAATTTGAAATTTTCTCCCCTTGATTCAAATGCTTTTTCCTTTGACTAAACAAGACTCCCCCTTAATGAAATCCTCCTCTTAGTATTCAAGAGGGTTTTAGATATTAATTTTGAAGAGGGTATACCAATCTGAAATTATAAAAATAAGATATCAATTGAAAAATTCTTTTCATAACTCAAATTTGAAAGATGACATTTTTGAAATTGGTGGTGGTGCGGTCCTTTTGCTTTGGGCTAATACTCTCTCCCCCTTTGGCATGAATCGCCAAAAACGGATACTAGAGTGAAATATAAGCCCTTTGTAACTACTTTCTCCCCTTATGGTAAATAATATATGAGTGAAGATTATACCAAAGTTGGAGAGGTGTGCAGAGCGACGGCAAGGGATGAATAATTCGATGGAGTGGAGTGGAGGCCTTTTCTTCGCCGAAGACTCCTTTTCTCTTTCAATCTATGACTTGGCATGAAATGGACTTGAAAGAACACATTAGTCATAGCACATGAAAGAGATGATCAAAGGTATATATATGAGCTATGTGTGCAAAATATCATTCAAAATTCCTAGAATCAAGAATATTTAGCTCATGCCTAAGTTTGGTAAAAGTTTGTTCATCCAGTGGCTTGGTAAATATATCGGCTAATTGTTCTTTGGTGCTAACATATGCAATCTCGATATCCCCCTTTTGTTGGTGATCCCTTAGAAAATGATACCGAATGGCTATGTGTTTAGTGCGGCTATGCTCAACGGGATTATCCGCCATGCGGATTGCACTCTCATTATCACATAGAAGAGGAACTTTGGTTAATTTGTAACCATAGTCCCTAAGGGTTTGCCTCATCCAAAGCAATTGCGCACAACAATGGCCTGCGGCAATATACTCGGCTTCGGCGGTAGAAAGAGCGACAAAATTTTGCTTCTTTGAAGCCCAAGACACCAGAGATCTTCCCAAGAACTGGCAAGTCCCCGATGTGCTCTTTCTATTAATCTTGCACCCTGCCCAATCAGCATCGGAATAACCAATTAAATCAAATGTGGATCCCCTGGGGTACCAAAGGCCAAACTTAAGAGTATAAACTAAATATCTCAAGATTCGTTTTACGGCCCTAAGGTGAGCTTCCTTAGGATCGGCTTGGAATCTTGCACACATTCATATGAAAAGCATGATATCCGGTCGTGAAGCACATAAATAGAGTAAGGAACCTATCATCGACCGGTATACCTTTTGATCAACGGATTTACCTCCCATGTCGAGGTCGAGATGCCCATTAGTTCCCATGGGTGTCTTGATGGGCTTGGCATCCTTCATCCCAAACTTGGTTAGAATGTCTTGAATGTACTTTGTTTGGCTAATGAAGGTGCCCTCTTGGAGTTGCTCCACTTGAAATCCTAAGAAATACTTTAACTCCCCCATCATCGACATCTCGAATTTTTGAGTCATGATCGTACTAAACTCTTCACATGTAGATTCGTTAGTAGACCCAAATATGATATCATCAACATAAATTTGGCATACAAACAAATCATTTGCAAGTGTTTTAGTAAAGAGTGTAGGATCGGCTTTTCCGACTTTGAAGCCATTAGCAATAAGAAAATCTCTTAGGCATTCATACCATGCTCTTGGGGCTTGCTTGAGCCCATAAAGCGCCTTAGAGAGTCTAAAAACATGGTTAGGATACTCATTGTCTTCAAAGCCGGGAGGTTGCTCAACATAGACCTCTTCCTTGATTGGTCCATTGAGGAAGGCACTTTTCACGTCCATTTGATAAAGCTTGAAGCCATGGTAAGTAGCATAGGCAAGTAAAATGCGAATTGACTCAAGCCTAGCTACGGGTGCATAGGTTTCACCGAAATCCAAACCTTCGACTTGTGAGTATCCCTTGGCCACAAGTCGGGCTTTGTTCCTTGTCACCACACCATGCTCGTCTTGTTTGTTGCGGAAGACCCACTTGGTTCCTACGACATTTTGGTTAGGACGTGGAACTAAATGCCATACCTCATTCCTCGTGAAGTTGTTGAGCTCCTGTAACACCCGGTTTTAAAGAACAAAGCCGGGTGCATCTCATACATGCGCCAAGAAGACAACATATATAATAACAGAGTGTATAGAGATAAATGTCATAAATCATCAGAGTATTTATTACATAGCGGAAGACTTATTACAAAATAAAGGAATAACCATAAAACGAACTAAGGATCGTCGGCGCAAATGTCGACTGAGAAACGCCACCTAGATCAGATCGAACTCCTCAGTGTTAGGCGGCTCCTCTTCGACCACCTGTTCTTCTCCTGTGGGGGGGTGTGAGACAGCAAGAGTGAGCTCACATACGTTCATAGCTCAACAAGTCGTGGGGAACAATGTGGCATGAACTCACCAAAGGTGGGAATTCATGAAGTGTAAGGCTGATCAATGAAATAGAGGCTAAGGCTGAGCATTGCTTTTATAAGTTGGTCAAAATTTTATTAGCAATTACTAAGTGTAAGTAAATACCAAACCTTAATAATAATAAAGAACAGTAATAGTCACTACAAGAAACTAACAAATGTTCGTGGGTTAATTTAAGAACGTGGGTACCCACGTTCTTAATTGAGTTAAGTTCATGGGTTTGTTGAAAAACGTGGGTACCCACGTTCTTAGTTTAAATCCGTGCGCCCTAGCTAAAACCGTCGAACTTATCGTATTAGAAACGTGGGTACCCACGTTCTTATATTAAGTTCGTGGGCCACATGGACACCGTCGAACTTAACCTAAAAACCTAAATCCCCAACCCGCCCACACGACTCTCTTCTTTCTTGCCCACTGCACGTACCGCGCGCAACCCTCCACCGCACCGCCGCCAGCCACCGCGCTCGCCACGCCTCCACCACCGCTCCTCCACCTCGCGCGCCGCCACCACCGCGCCCAACTGTGCCCGCCGAGCCGTCGCCAGACCCGTGCCCAACCGCGCCCGTCACGCCCAACTGCGGCCGCCGCGCCGCCGCCAGACCCACCGCTCCTCCACCGTGCTCAGCACAAGGCGGGCCGCATCGCCAAAGACGATCTCGCTCCCCTCCTCTCGTTCCTCCCACTCTAGCACGGCGAGCCAGCTCCACCCCGTCTCCCGCAGCAACCGAGCGCTCCATCTTCTCGTCGTGCTTTACTCCCCATCCACGCCGCGGCCGCGGCCGCGACTGAGGCGTAGGACCAGCCTCCCTCCCGCCCGCGCGGGGCTCATCCTGGTGGAGCCCAAGGCGCGCGTCCTGGTGGCCGGCGGCAACATCGGCGGCCTGGCCTTCGCGCTCGCCGCCAGGCGGAAGGGGTTCGAGGTGCTGGTGCTGGAGCGGGACGTGAGCGTCGTCTGCGGGGAAGGTAGGTATCGCGGCCCGATCCAGCTGCAGAGCAACGCGCTCGCCGAGATCGCCGCGCTCAAGGCTCGGGTGCGCCTCCCCGCTCGCCGCCCTCGCTTCTCTGGCTTCTGCACCGCCGTCGGCCAGGGAGACACAGCCGACCTCCCTCTCCGCCAGGTGACCTCTCAATTCCTTCTGCCCGCTAGTGAGGCTCAAGAGGCCATTGGTGACAGAAGCTGCAGCATCCATGGTTATTAGATCGTTGCCAGAGAAACCATCGAAGGTGAACTCACCTGATCTATCATAAGCAGAGGCGGACAGCAGCAGAGGCACGAGGATGAGGAGGAGATACTGTAGAAAGCAAGGTTGATGCATGTTCATCACATCAGCTAGACAGATGAGGCCTGCTCTTCTCTGCAATATCGATGGATCGAGTCGAGTCACAGGAAGCTATTCAGCTAAATTAATAAAGAGTACTCTCTGGTGGTGAATTTTAATTCACAGGATTGTGTCATTCTCTGCTCAACCGAATGTAGGGCCCAGAGACTTGCACCAGGTCAAGCAAGTTTGTTGTGTCGCCATCAGGATCTTTTAACAGTCGATGGTTGGAATGGACCGGCATCAGGTCAAGCTTTGCATCTCATGCCAGTTCAATGCTATCGCAGCTAGGACCAGCAGACTGGTGTTTTCCAAGTGTAGTTCTCTTTGCATCTCAGGTATGTTACTGCTGACAATATGTAACTAGGCTCTTTGCAGACATGAAAAGTCCATTAATAGATGCAGTTCTCTCTTTATTTTATTCACAGAGGAGAGGTCGTGCAGGCCGCGTTCAGCCAGGTTTTTGCTATCGGCTCTATCCAAAGATCATTCACGATGCAATGCCACAGTTTCAGTTACCTGAAATTCTCAGGACTCCTTTGCAAGAGCTATGCCTTACCATCAAAAGCCTACAGCTTGGAGCAGTATCCTCCTTTTTAGCCAACCTTGTTGACATATTTTGCTCACTTCAGCCTACCTTAACACTTGCTGATGCAATTTAATGCAACCGATTGTTTATTTTTTGTATGCTTGAATGCTTCCATTTTAGTTGCGTTTTGAATTTACTGAAATAGTATATAAATTGCAGGTTCAAGAGCCTGACTTAATTGGGGCGAGTCATTTACTAGTTGATGAAATTCATGAACGCGGCATGAATGAAGATTTTCTCATCATAATACTACGTGACCTTCTACCAAGACGTCCAGATCTTCGCCTTGTACTGATGAGTGCAACTATAAATGCTGAACTATTTTCCAAGTACTTTGGAGATGCTCCAGTGATGCACATCCTGGTACTGTAATGTTTCATGAACAACATCAAATTGAACTTCTGATTGATTGTGTCTGTATGTTATATATTTACATTGAGGTGTTCTGAGCAGGGGTTCACTTTTCCTGTTGCTGAGTTATTTCTGGAAGATGTTCTAGAAAAGACATGTTACAGGATCAATTCCGAACGTGATAATTTTGCAGGTAGTTCAAGGAGAAAGAGGTTTTCATCAGTTAAGAGTGATCCACTGTCTGATGTTTTTGAGGTAAACTTCGTTTTTCAACTTCTTTTCCCCTTAATTTAGCACTAATGAGCATGGATTAGTCTAGCTGTGTACTTCTATATATGCATTGTGTCACACTGATTAAGCACTTCAGCTGCAAGTACAGATAGATAAAAAAAATCTAAACTGTGAAAACAATTGTTTCAGAAATCATTTTGCTTTAGTTTTCACACAAAGTGCATTTCGGTTGCTCATTTTTTTCAGGACATTGACATTACTAAGGAGTATGGAAATTACAGCAGTTCAACAAGGCAGTCCCTTGAAGCTTGGTCTGCTGCTGAACTAGATTTGAGCCTTGTAAGTACTGTGCATTTTTTGTATAATTGAAATGCATACATTAATTCCTCAAGTAGCTGGAAGTCATGTTTTTGTAAATGATTCATTAGAGAACCATAGACGTCCCTTCTCTTCATCATGGAGGATACATTTCTGATTTCCTGTTTTGTCATTTCATCCAGTCTTGCTCTGAGATAATACATTATAGTATGGTGCTACCGTAGGACCATGTCCATAAGTTCCATCCAAATACTGTCTTGTGCTAATACCTAAACAGTATTTTTTTGTTCTGAGTTTTATTTATTTCATGTTGATCCTTGTTACATTAGTTAACTGCATGGCTGTCACATTTGTGCACCAAAACTATTATTTGAACTTAATACACTGCTAACCATACCCAGGAAAAATAGTTGCTGCTAACACCTCTATGTTGACATTTTAGGTGGAAAGTACAATTGAGTATATTTGTCACTATGAAGCAGAAGGTGCAATCCTTGTGTTCCTTATTGGCTGGGATGAAATTTCGAAGCTTCTGGACAAGATTAAAGGGAATAATTTCCTTGGTAGTCCTAATAGATTTCTTGTTCTTCCTTTGCATGGTTCTATGCCAACTGTGAATCAACGCGAAATTTTTGACAGACCACCAGCTAATATGAGGTGAGCCAGTTAGCTACCCATGGAGAAAATAGTTGTGTTAGGTTCCTGGGACAATGAGGGATGAGATGGATCAATCCACTTTCAGCATGTACTCTCCCACTGGACCCAAACATCAGGAAAATGCTGCTTATGGGATCTGTATTCAAGTGCCTGGATCCAGTATTGACATTTCGGTGACCATACCAAGGTCCAGTAATGAATAGTACAGTAGTTTTTACCTCTCCGCCCATCACATATATTTTTGGCATTTTGCTGATCTTAAAGTATGTTCGAGCAGAGCCAAATTTCAGCGAAGGAGCAGGTGAAACTACTAGTTTACACCTTGGAGAGCTGTACCGCAGGCTCAGAAAACAGGCAAGAAAGTGTTGTTTGGATAGCTGACTTCCGTGGATGGACACTGTCAAGTACTCCGTTGGCACAGTCACGTCAATCGATGAACATCATTCAGAAACACTACCCAGGGCTGATAGCAGCCGCGATTCTTTTCGACCCTCCAAAGATCTTTGAATCCTTTTGGAAGGTACGGTGTTCCAGAATGCACTACTATACTCCTACTGTTTCTAAGTTTAACAACACGTTTTATAGTTCTGGTATCGGTTGCTTGTCAAACATTCTGAACTTTAACCATGAACTTTGTTTGAACCAATACAGCCTGGATCCTGTAGAAATTGTGACATATCATTTCATTAACTTTAGGTTTGTGTTATATAAAGCTTCTCTAACTTTGACCAAGTTGACTTGTCTACTTTAAAACCTTGTTCTTATATATTGCCAACATGCTTTACTTACTACTGCTGATGGGGCTTCACTTATAGCATTTGTAGGATAGTTCCTTTGGTTGCTAGAAAGGTTCAAAAAGGAGCTAGGCGCTAAGCCATCTATTAGCACCTAGGATGTCTCAATGTAGATCAAATGTGATAAGTGTTTA
The DNA here is from genome assembly GCA_029449295.1 of Zea luxurians. NCBI lineage: Eukaryota > Viridiplantae > Streptophyta > Magnoliopsida > Poales > Poaceae > Zea > Zea luxurians. Next base: position 81,530,683 of record JAOPSE010000002.1, on the reverse strand, counting down.
TACACTATAACTACATATCAACAGATCTATAGTTGCACAAATGTGACAAAATAAATAGAAAAGGAAGAGCAATGCCATAACAGCCCACTGAGGCCACTAGGAGAGGAACTTGTGAATGAACGAGGAACTTCCATGAAACCATCTTTCCTAGCTGTCAAGTGCAAGGTCTTTTCCTTTATCTGCCCTTTCGTCTCTTTCTATTGGTGATGTTTTATCAAATGTAAAATACAAAACAGGTCCTACTACACAAAGTACATACAAGGTATAGCAATTTCGGTCTATTTTCACTCTCATGTTCATGTTCATGCACAAATATGGAAGCCACATTTTGTGTTTATCATGTTTTCCTATATCTTTGTGTACATGTGATTTAATGCGAGCTGTATATTTATGAGAATTTTGGTTTATTTTGTAGGATTCCGGCTCTCATCAAGTGACTCCTCCCCCTCATGATGACTTTGCGGACAGATGTCTCAATTCTAGTGGTGGAGCTATGAACAACAATCCGATGTCCTGATCGAGAGCGATGGAGCTAATGTTTGAACTTGTGTGTTTGAACTTGTGAACTAAAAATGTGAACTATGGATGTGAACTTGTGTGAATTTGTGAACTTATGTATTTGGACTTATGTGAATTTGTGAACTTATATATTTGGACTTGTGTGAATTTGTGATATGAACATATATCAATGTGTTTGAAATCTGTATTGTATGTGATATTCTGTGTTGCATGTGATATTATGTGTGTCTATTTTTTTCATTTTGGTATTTTTTATTTTTTTCTGGAAAAGAGTTAAGAACGTGGGTACCCACGTTCTTAAGTTTAAGAACGTGGGTACCGTCGAACTTAATGGGCAGCCCTCGCCGACCTAGGCACGACCCATAAGTTCGACGGCCACGAGGCACCGTCGAACTTAAGGTTAAGAACGTGGGTGCCGTCGAACTTATGGAAGAAAAATTCGACGGCCCCCATCGAACTTAAAAACCCACGTTCTTAACCTTAAGTTCGACGGTACCCACATTCTTAACCTTAAGTTCGACGGTACCCACGTTGTTAACCTTAAGAACGTGGGGGCCGTCGAACTTACTTCTTTAAGTTCGTCCAAAAATCGCCGTCGGCTATGTTCGTGGGTAAACCCACGTTCTTATGTTAAGTTCGACGGCCTATTACATTAAGTTCGACGGTTTTTCACCCACGTTCTTTAACCAGTTTCTTGTAGTGAGTAAAATAATCCCAAATGCGATGCAAATGTCAAAATTGAATTTAAGTTCCATAATTAACCATGTGAGGGTCCGAGCCGCTCTTGACCGTGAGCACGGCTAGTATACTAGTTTTACACTCTGCAGAGGTTGCACATCTTTACCCACAAGCCGTGTTACCGATCTGCCAAGGGGTCATGAATCCCATACACCTCTACCAAGGAAGCGAGGCAGGGTAACACTACGAGGCCTTTACAAAGTTCCACTAGCTTCAGACTACCCGCTACAGTTTATAGGAAGCTCCAGTGCAGGGTTCTTGCCTGACCGCCATCGCAGCAAAATCAAACAAGGACCTCCCTACACTGACCACTCCCCTACTGCCCTTGCCCCTTTCGGGTAAGGTAGCCCTCCACTAGCTTTCCTAGTTAATCAGCCAAGGGCGTCCCATTAAACCCTTGTGGTAGCACTGTTTTCTCGGGTGGTCGCTCCATGTTCCCATTAATTTAATGATCTTAACATGAACAGTAATAATAACAAGATAATAACAGAATAATCATGAATAGTGAATCTCCATACCCAATCCACATAAAGCAATAGCAAGTACTACCCAAAAATATTTCAGGGGTGAACAAGGTATAGAGGTAATCAAAACTGGGGTAACATAAAGGCTCCCATCAAAATTAACCTATGCAGATCATTAAAATTAATAAGAACATGGCTGGGAAAAGTAAGTGATCAAGGGCACAACTTGCCTTCAATGAGCTCCTGCTCAGCTATCTCTACTTGTTGAACCTCAGTTTCCACAGTGGCTTGCTCGTCTACTCGCATCAACACAATACATACATAGTATAGCCAAAATCAACATCACACCAAACAGATGAATAAAGTATACAGTAAAAATCTACACATTAAAATGAAATCATAGGAACTGGAATCACTAAATTTGGAGTTATAGGTTTCAAGTTATGAATTTCCTAAGGTTTAATGTGATTAAAATAGGATTAGATGAGAAATTAATTTTCTAAATGTTTTCATGTCAAAACAGAGATACTAAATGATAGAGAATATTATTACAAAATTTTAGAAATTGGAATGGAGTAATTTGGACTAAAAATGAATTTTCTATGGATTAAATAAGTTCTAGGAATTGTTTTTATATTAAAAATCTATTTCTGAATTTATTTATTTGATTTTTCATGACTTCTGGACTGGGCGCACGAATTTCAGAAAGCTCAGGGGGCTGCGCGAATAAATTCCTAGACTCAGAAAACAGTGTCTATGGACTGCGGGTTGATTCTGCGAAAACAGGGGGTTTCTTTACAAAGGTTGCCACAGTGAAGGGATACGGGCGAGTCTCGGCCATCCGATTTGAAGCCGACGGCCCAGATTACATCCGCATCCCCCGAACCGGTATGGAACAGGATCCGCACGATCCTAGATCAACGGCCAAGGTTTAATGAAGCCTAGATCTGATCCCCACCATCGGATCTCCAATCTACGGTCATGGGTGGACGCGGTCGAATCGGTATCCCGATCTAATCTTAGCCGCACGCCTACGATCCAACGGATGGAAGCCTTTCTCTCCCTCTCGACCGAAGCTAACCACGGTAAGCCGACCCCCGGCGGCGGCGCCATGGACGGCGCGTGAAATCCGGCCCGACCAGGACTCCCCCGATCGATTAACTGGCACCACGCAAAAAGGAAACAAAGGCGAGCACGGTGAGGTGATTTACCGAGCGTGCGGGCCACTGGCAGAAGCAGGCCACGGCGGAGGGCGGAACAACGGTTGGGCGCAAGCTCCGACGAGGAATCGAGAGCCGCGCCACCGAAATCTGTGCCCCACGAGGTGCCAATTACGTGCGGAATGAGTGGAGCGACGCCCCGACAACACCCGAGAGCCCGAATATGGAACGATGGCCGACCACAGTGGCGGCGGCGACGAAGGTCTCTCTCACTCTCCCTTTCTCACGGCGTCGATGGCAAACTGGCAGAGGGGTAGTTGGGTCGCGAAGGTAGGAGGATAAGGAGGGAGAGGCGAGCCCGGACGTGCTCCCCCCCTTAAAGACGCGGACGTGGCCGAGCTGCTTCAACGGAGCGGCGAGATCTCCGCGCCCCCGCCATGCACGGCAAGGCCGTTGGGGAAGAACCCGACATGTGGGGCCACGGTGCAGTGAGTGCTCGCGCGCGTTGGTGAACTGGGAAGCGGGTCCGGTTTGTCAGGGACAGCGCGTGCAGGAGAGGCAAACGGCCAGCTGACCGGCAGATGGGCCCCTGCGCGCAGTGAGGCGTGGATGTGGGCAAGCTGGGCTGCGCTGGGGAAACACTAGATGGGCCAAAAAGAGCAGGGTCGGCCCAGGCGCATGGTTTTTCCTTTTTCTTTTCTTTTTATCTTTTCTTCTTACTTTCTTCATTTCCAAATTTGGTTTGAATTCGAATTTTAAATTCGAACATTGTGCAATTTTTTTTTATTCTCCATTCATATTGTGAAATGAAAATACAAATTTTGGAAATAATAATATATTATTTATATTTTTATACCATTTCTCTTCTCCCATTTTTGAAAACCCTAGTTTTAATTTAGGGTTTGATTTAACTTCTAGTATTTATTCTCTTATTATCCTTAACATTATTATTTTATTTAATGCACAAACATATAAACCTCAACATGATGCATTTATTTTTATTATTTGTTTGAATTAAACTCTAAATTTTGTGTATGCTCTTTTTATGATGCAAATAAGGCACATAAAATGAGAAGATCTCTCTATTATTCTTGGTATACAAATTTGAGTATTACAAATCCTACCCCCCTTAAAAATAATCTCGTCCTCGAGATTTAAGAAGATCTAGGGAAAAGGTGCGGAAAATCTATGCGAAGCTCTTCTTCTCTTTCCCAAGTTGCTTCATCTTCACCGTGGTGGCTCCATTGAACTTTGCACATCTTTATAACCTTATTCCTCGTAACTCGAGTCAGAGTATCCAAAATCTTGATAGGGTACTCAGCATAAGTCAAATCCTCTTGAACACTAAGGTCCTCTATTGGTAACTGTTCTTCAGGCACCCTGAGACATTTCTTCAGCTGAGATACATGAAATACATCATGAACATCTGCAAGATGATCCGGTAACTCCAATTGATATGCAACTTCACCAACTCGCTTTAAGATTAGGAAGGGTCCAATAAAGCGAGGGGACAACTTTCCTTTCACTTTAAATCTTCTCATGCCCCGGAGTGGTGACACCTTTAAATAGACATAATCTCCCTCTTTAAACTCAAGCAGTCTTCTCCAGGTATCAGCATAACTTTTCTGCCTGGATTGTGCAGTTCTCAAATTCTCCCTTATTTCCTGAACTTGTTCCTCTGCTTCTTGTATAATCTCAGGTCCAAACAACTGCCTTTCACCAGTTTGATTCCAATACAAGGGAGTCCTGCACTTCCTGCCATACAAAGCCTCAAACGGTGACATCTTCAAACTGGCCTGATAGCTATTATTATAAGAGAACTCCGCATAAGGCAAACTCTTATCCCAACTTCCACCATGCTTAAGGGCATAAGCTCTTAACATATCTTCCAGTACTTGGTTAGTCCTTTCAGTCTGCCCATCAGTCTGGGGATGGTAAGCCGAACTAAAATTCAATCTCGTATCCAATGACTCGTGCAACTTCTTCCAATACCGAGAAGTAAACTGTGATCCCCGGTCTGACACAATCTTCTTTGGCACACCATGCAGGCATACAATCCGTGCCATGTACAACTCTGCCAACTTGGCTCCTGAATACGTGGTCTTCACTGGAATAAAGTGGGCTACTTTAGTTAGCCTGTCCACAATCACCCATATAGAATCATATCCAGCAGACGTGCGGGGTAATCCAACAATGAAGTCCATGCCAATCTCTTCCCATTTCCACTCAGGTATCTTCAGTGGGTGCAATAGTCCGGCTGGCCTCTGGTGTTCAGCTTTAACTCTTTGGCATACATCGCACATAGCCACATGTGCAGCCACATCTCTCTTTAAACCATACCACCAATACTTTTGCTTCAAATCCTGATACATCTTAGTACTTCCAGGATGAATAGAATAAATTAAGTCATGTGCTTCCTTCAATATAGTTTCCCGAAGACTATCAATTTCGGGAACACAGATCCGATTCTTGAACCATATCGTGCCTTGCTCATCTTCCGTGAATTCCGGGCCTCTACCCTCTGTTACTAGATCCTTGATCTCCTGGATTTTGGCATCACCAACCTGACCTTTACGAATTTCTTGCTCCAAGGTAGGTTCCAATTCAATAGTCACTCCTTCCGTATGTGTAACAATTCCCAGGTTGAGCCTCTCAAAGTCTTTTGCTAATTCATCAGGTAGCTGGACAACGAAAGCGGAGTGAACATGTTCCTTCCGACTCAAGGCATCTGCAACCAAATTCGCCTTGCCTGGGTGATAGTGAATCTCCAAATCATAATCCTTAATGAGCTCCAACCAACGGCGTTGCCTAAGGTTGAGATCCTTTTGAGTGAATATGTACTTCAAGCTCTTATGGTCCGTGTATACTTGGCACTTAGTTCCCATAATGTAGTGTCTCCAAATCTTAAGTGCATGCACAACGGCAGCCAGTTCCAAGTCATGAGTGGGGTAGTTCAGTTCATGCTTCCGCAACTGACGAGATGCATAGGCAATCACATGTCCTTCTTGCATGAGCACACATCCAAGTCCTTGGCCACATGCATCACAATAAATATCAAATCCCTTCTGCAGATCTGGCATAATCAATACTGGAGGTGACATCAATCTCTCCTTCAATTGATCAAAGCTTTCTTGGCATTTCTCATCCCACTTAAATTCTCTTCCTTTCTCCAAAAGCGAGGTCATGGGCTTAGCAATCTTAGAAAATCCTTCAATAAATCTCCGATAATATCCTGCGAGTCCCAAGAAACTCCGAATCTCCGTAACTGTAGTGGGCACTCTCCACTCCATAATCTCCTTCACTTTAGCAGGATCCACGGCTATTCCTCCATTAGAAATAATATGACCAAGGAATGGCACCTTGTCAATCCAAAACTCGCACTTGCTGAACTTAGCATAGAGTTGATTATCTCGTAACTTCTGTAGCACCAACCTTAGATGTTGTTCATGATCACTTTCATTCTTAGAATAGATAAGAATATCATCGATGAATACCACGACGAATCTGTCCAAATACTCCATAAACACCTTATTCATCAAATTCATGAAGTAAGCTGGTGCATTGGTTAGTCCAAATGACATAACAGTAAACTCATATAATCCATATCGAGTCGAGAAAGCCGTCTTGGGAATATCCGATGGTCTAATCCTCATCTGATGGTATCCCGATCGGAGATCGATCTTCGAAAATACTCTTGCTCCTCTCATTTGATCAAACAAATCCTCAATACGGGGCAACGGGTACTTGTTCTTCACCGTAACATCATTAAGAGATCTATAATCCACACACATTCGTTGCGATCCATCCTTCTTCTGCACAAATAACACCGATGCTCCCCACGGTGAGGAACTCGGACGAATAAACCCCGCTTCTTGTAACTCAGTTAACTGCTTCTTAAGCTCCTTCAACTCTTCTACAGCCATCCTGTATGGTCTCTTAGAAATAGGGGCAGTTCCAGGTAAGAGATCAATAACAAACTCAACTTCTCTATCAGGTGGCATCCCTGGTAACTCCTCTGGAAAGACATCCGAAAAATCTCTAACCACCCGGATGTTGTCACCAACAAACTCCTCAGGCATAAAGAACATTGCACGCATGGATGAGGAGGTTACTGCAATATTAACTTGAAATCTTTCTCCTTTAGTGGTAGTGAGCTCTATGGTACCTCTACCACATGCTATAACGGCCTTTGCCTTTCTTAGCCATGACATACCAAGGATCAGATCTATACTGCTTGACTCTAATATTATAGCAGTAGCTCCAAATTCTCTACCCATAATGGTTAATGTCAATCTACGTGTCATTTGATTCGCCTCAACAGGCCCTTTAGGTGTAATTACTATCATGGGTTTTCTCATATTTAGCAGTGGTATTTCATTTGTGTTGGCATATCTAGCAGACATGAATGAATGTGTAGTACCAGAATCAAATAATATTGTTGCAGGAATTGCATTAACATAAAACATACCAATTACAAGGTCCCCTCCATCCGGAGTATCATCAACGCTGACTTGATTCACCCTGGCTATAGAATATCCCTTGCCAGGGGTCTGTTGCTTGTTCTGAGCTGGAGTAGTAGCAATCCTCTGTGGGCAGACATTTGCATAATGACCCGTTTCCCACACTTGAAGCACGTAGTGCCTGGACTCTGTCCTGCAAACTTCGTCGGGGTGCCAGTGGGAGTAGCCTGTCGAGGAGGTGGAGTCCTCAGTGGTGATTGCTGAACTGGGCGTGGTCCTCCTGGTCGAGTCGGTGTACCCTGTGGTGAACTGTAGCGAGGACGAACACTGCTGCTTCCTTGTCCTTGAGATATTGCCTTTCTCTTCAAATCTCCCAGCTGAACACGCTTGTGTTCAATAGCAAGAGCCTTATCCAACAGTCTCTGAAATGATGGAAATGTGTGTGCCACTAGAGCATACTACAGGGGTCCATTAAGTCCTTCAATAAAATGTTCCTGCTTCCTCTCATCCTCAGCAACTTCCTCCGGAGCATATCTCGATAGCTGAATAAATTTGTCTCTGTACTCGCTGACTGACATGTTGCCTTGCTTTAATGACAGAAACTCCTTCTTCTTGATCTTTATCATCCCAGCTGGAATATGGTAGTTCCTGAACTGCGTACTGAACTCTGCCCAGGTAATAGTATCAGCAGCATCATGGGCAGCAGTATAAGAATCCCACCAGTCAGCAGCAGGACCCGTCAGACGTCCAGAAGCATATAAAACCTTCTCCCGGTCAGTGCATTGTGCAATATTTAGCATCTTCTCAATGGACTTCAGCCAATCATCCGCGTCCAGTGGATCAGGTGAGCTAGCGAATGTAGGTGGCTTATGACTCATGAACTCTCTATGCTTGTCTCGGGGTGGAACTGGTGGTGGTGGTGGAAGCAATGGCACTTGTTGCTGTTGTTGCTGTTGTTGAAGTTGTTGTTGTAGCTGCTGCTGTTGCGCCCTCCTTTCTTGGCGTATCTCATATCTCTCCTGGCGCAACTCCTGGCGTATGTCTTCTCTTTCCTGACGCATCTCTTGGCGTTCTTGCTGCATCTGGGCACGCATATCAGCCATAGTGTCTGCCATTTGCTGCATCACCGCCATCTGAGCAGCAACCAGTGGATCAACTCCGCCCGGTGGAGGATTAGGAGGATTCATCTCTGCAGGCTGTGGCTGAGGTTGTCTATATATCCTTCGAGTGTGTTGGTTAGGAGGCAAATCAATTCCACCACCCCTCCTGGTATTGACCATCTGAGTTAGATACATATGGTAAGAAAGAGCAGTAGACAAGGCAGTAATTACAATCATGTTACTTTGGGGGATTTATTAGCTAAGCAGTTTAATGTTTTACCTACCATAGCTAATTTATTACCTTATGCTGGCACATGCTAAGATGTCCATATAATATTTCAATCAATCAAAGAAGCAAATCAGGCATTGATCATCAGAACAATCAACCAATATTTTTAGTAGAGAAAATAGTTTTAATTTTGTCTTAGGCTTCCTATCTCTTAAAAATGTCATAGGGGTAGGGATTCCAAGGTGTGAAATCCATCTTGTCTCAGAGTAGAAAAGGTAAGAATGATCAGAGTAGAACAGTAGAAGGTGAGACAGGATCAAGACAAGAAAGAATCAGAGTAAGGTAAGTATGGAATGAATCAGAATGAGATAAGTAGGTAAGGGTTTGTCCATTTCTATCTAGGTCTCGTCCTACAGTCAACATCTCCTCTGATACCACTTCTGTAACACCCGGTTTTAAAGAACAAAGCCGGGTGCATCTCATACATGCGCCAAGAAGACAACATATATAATAACAGAGTGTATAGAGATAAATGTCATAAATCATCAGAGTATTTATTACATAGCGGAAGACTTATTACAAAATAAAGGAATAACCATAAAACGAACTAAGGATCGTCGGCGCAAATGTCGACTGAGAAACGCCACCTAGATCAGATCGAACTCCTCAGTGTTAGGCGGCTCCTCTTCGACCACCTGTTCTTCTCCTGTGGGGGGGTGTGAGACAGCAAGAGTGAGCTCACATACGTTCATAGCTCAACAAGTCGTGGGGAACAATGTGGCATGAACTCACCAAAGGTGGGAATTCATGAAGTGTAAGGCTGATCAATGAAATAGAGGCTAAGGCTGAGCATTGCTTTTATAAGTTGGTCAAAATTTTATTAGCAATTACTAAGTGTAAGTAAATACCAAACCTTAATAATAATAAAGAACAGTAATAGTAAAATAATACCAAATGCGATGCAAATGTCAAAATTGAATTTAAGTTCCATAATTAACCATGTGAGGGTCCGAGCCGCTCTTGACCGTGAGCACGGCTAGTATACTAGTTTTACACTCTGCAGAGGTTGCACATCTTTACCCACAAGCCGTGTTACCCATCTGCCAAGGGGTCATGAATCCCATACACCTCTACCAAGGAAGCGAGGCAGGGTAACACAACGAGGCCTTTACAAAGTTCCACTAGCTTCAGACTACCCGCTACAGTTTATAGGAAGCTCCAGTGCAGGGTTCTTGCCTGACCGCCATCGCAGCAAAATCAAACAAGGACCTCCCTACACTGACCACTCCCCTACTGCCCTTGCCCCTTTCGGGTAAGGTAGCCCTCCACTATCTTTCCTAGTTAATCAGCCAAGGGCGTCCCATTAAACCCTTGTGGTAGCACTGTTTTCTCAGGTGGTCGCTCCATGTTCCCATTAATTTAATGATCTTAACATGAACAGTAATAATAACAAGATAATAACAGAATAATCATGAATAGTGAATCTCCATACCCAATCCACATAAAGCAATAGCAAGTACTACCCAAAAATATTTCAGGGGTGAACAAGGTATAGAGGTAATCAAAACTGGGGTAACATAAAGGCTCCCATCAAAATTAACCTATGCAGATCATTAAAATTAATAAGAACATGGCTGGGAAAAGTAAGTGATCAAGGGCACAACTTGCCTTCAATGAGCTCCTGCTCAGCTATCTCTACTTGTTGAACCTCAGTTTCCACAGTGGCTTGCTCGTCTACTCGCATCAACACAATACATACATAGTATAGCCAAAATCAACATCACACCAAACAGATGAATAAAGTATACAGTAAAAATCTACACATTAAAATGAAATCATAGGAACTGGAATCACTAAATTTGGAGTTATAGGTTTCAAGTTATGAATTTCCTAAGGTTTAATGTGATTAAAATAGGATTAGATGAGAAATTAATTTTCTAAATGTTTTCATGTCAAAACAGAGATACTAAATGATAGAGAATATTATTACAAAATTTTAGAAATTGGAATGGAGTAATTTGGACTAAAAATGAATTTTCTATGGATTAAATAAGTTCTAGGAATTGTTTTTATATTAAAAATCTATTTCTGAATTTATTTATTTGATTTTTCATGACTTCTGGACTGGGCGCACGAATTTCAGAAAGCTCAGGGGGCTGCGCGAATAAATTCCTAGACTCAGAAAACAGTGTCTATGGACTGCGGGTTGATTCTGCGAAAACAGGGGGTTTCTTTACAAAGGTTGCCACAGTGAAGGGATACGGGCGAGTCTCGGCCATCCGATTTGAAGCCGACGGCCCAGATTACATCCGCATCCCCCGAACCGGTACGGAACAGGATCCGCACGATCCTAGATCAACGGCCAAGGTTTAATGAAGCCTAGATCCGATCCCCACCATCGGATCTCCAATCTACGGTCATGGGTGGACGCGGTCGAATCGGTATCCCGATCTAATCTTAGCCGCACGCCTACGATCCAACGGATGGAAGCCTTTCTCTCCCTCTCGACCGAAGCTAACCACGGTAAGCCGACCCCCGGCGGCGGCGCCATGGACGGCGCGTGAAATCCGGCCCGACCAGGACTCCCCCGATCGATTAACTGGCGCCACGCAAAAAGGAAACAAAGGCAAGCACGGTGAGGTGATTTACCGAGCGTGCGGGCCACTAGCAGAAGCAGGCCACGGCGGAGGGTGGAACAACGGCTGGGCGCAAGCTCCGACGAGGAATCGAGAGCCGCGCCACCGAAATCTGTGCCCCACGAGGTGCCAACCACGTGCGGAATGAGTGGAGCGACGCCCCGACAACACCCGAGAGCCCGAATATGGAACGATGGCCGACCACAGTGGCGGCGGCGACGAAGGTCTCTCTCACTCTCCCTTTCTCACGGCATCGATGGCAAACTGGCAGAGGGGTAGTTGGGTCGCGAAGGTAGGAGGATAAGGAGGGAGAGGCGAGCCCGGACGTGCTCCCCCCCTTAAAGACGCGGACGTGGCCGAGCTGCTTCAACGGAGCGGCGAGATCTCCGCGCCCCCGCCATGCACGGCAAGGCCGTTGGGGAAGAACCCGACATGTGGGGCCACAGTGCAGTGAGTGCTCGCGCGCGTTGGTGAACTGGGAAGCGGGTCCGGTTTGTCAGGGACAGCGCGCGCAGGAGAGGCAAACGGCCAGCTGACCGGCAGATGGGCCCCGGCGCGCAGTGAGGCGTGGATGTGGGCAAGCTGCGCTGCGCTGGGGAAACACTAGATGGGCCAAAAAGAGCAGGGTCGGCCCAGGCGCATGGTTTTTCCTTTTTCTTTTCTTTTTATCTTTTCTTCTTACTTTCTTCATTTCCAAATTTGGTTTGAATTCGAATTTTAAATTCGAACATTGTGCAATTTTTTTTATTCTCCATTCATATTGTGAAATGAAAATACAAATTTTGGAAATAATAATATATTATTTATATTTTTATACCCTTTCTCTTCTCCCATTTTTGAAAACCCTAGTTTTAATTTAGGGTTTGATTTAACTTCTAGTATTTATTCTCTTATTATCCTTAACATTATTATTTTATTTAATGCACAAACATATAAACCTCAACATGATGCATTTATTTTTATTATTTGTTTGAATTAAACTCTAAATTTTGTGTATGCTCTTTTTATGATGCAAATAAGGCACATAAAATGAGAAGATCTCTCTATTATTCTTGGTATACAAATTTGAGTATTACAGCTCCTCATGCATCGTCATCACCCAATCCGAATCTTAAAGTGCTTCCTCTACCCTATGTGGATCAATAGAGGAAACAAAAGAGTAATGCTCACAAAAATGTGCAACACGAGATCTAGTGGTTACCCCCTTATGAATGTCGCCGAGGATGGTGTTCACGGGGTGATCTCGTTGGATTGCTTGGTGGACTCTTGGGTGTGGCGGCCTTGGAACTTTCTCATCCTCCTTGTCTTGATCTTTTGCATCTCCCCCTTGATCATTGCCCTCATCTTGAGGCGGCTCATCTTCTTGATCTTCTTCTTCATCATCTTGAGCCTCATCCTCATCTTGAGTTGGTGGAGATGCTTGCATGGAGGAGGATGGTTGATCTTTTGCTCGAATGGGCTCTTCAGATTCGTTAGGACACACATCCCCAATGGACATGTTCCTTAGCGCTACGCATGGAGCCTCTTCATCATCTAATTCATCAAGATCAACTTGCTCCATTTGGGAGCCGTTAGTCTCATCAAACACAATGTCACAAGAAACTTCAACTAGTCCAGTGGACTTGTTAAAGACTCTATATGCCCTTGTGTTTGAATCATATCCTAGTAAAAAGCCTTCTACAGCCTTAGGAGCAAATTTGGACTTTCTACCTCTTTTAACAAGTATAAAACATTTGCTACCAAAGACTCTAAAATATGAAACATTTGGCTTTTTACCGGTGAGGAGTTCGTAAGATGTCTTCTTGAGGATTCGGTGTAGATACAACCGGTTGATGGCGTAGCAAGCGGTGTTGACCGCCTCGGTCCAAGACTGATCCGAAGTCTTGTACTCATCAAGCATGGTTCTTGCCATGTCCAATAGAGTTCTATTCTTCCTCTCCACTACACCATTTTGTTGTGGCGTGTAGGGAGAAGAGAACTCATGCTTGATGCCCTCCTCCTCAAGGAAGCCTTCGATTTGCGAGTTCTTGAACTCCGTCCCATTATCGCTTCTAATTTTCTTGATCCTCAAGCCGAACTCATTTTGAGCCCGTCTCAAGAATCCCTTTAAGGTCTCTTGGGTTTGAGATTTTTCCTATAAAAAGAATACCCAAGTGAAGCAAGAATAGTCATCTACAATAACTAGACAGTACTTACTCCCGCCGATGCTTATGTAAGCGATCGGGCCGAATAGGTCCATGTGGAGGAGCTCGAGTGGCCTGTCAGTCGTCAAGATGTTCTTATGTGGATGATGAACACCAACTGGCTTCCCTGCTTGGCACGCGCTACAGATCCTATCTTTCTCAAAATGCACATTTGTTAGTCCCAAAATATGCTCTCCCTTTAGAAGCTTATGAAGATTCTTCATCCCAACATGGGCTAGTCGGCGATGCCAGAGCCAACCCATGTTAGTCTTAGCAATTAAGCAAGTATCGAGTTCAGCTCTATTGAAATCAACTAAGTATAGCTGACCCTCTAATACTCCCTTAAAAGCTACTGAATCATCACTTCTTCTAAAGACAGTAACACCTGTATCCGTGAAAAGACAGTTGTAACCCATTTTACATAATTGAGAAACAGAAAGCAAGTTGTAATCTAAAGAGTCTACAAGAAAAACATTGGAAATGGAATGGTCAGGTGATATAGCAATTTTACCCAATCCTTTGACCAAACCTTGGTTTCCATCCCCGAATGTGATAGCTCGTTGGGGATCTTAGTTTTTATCGTAGGAGGAGAACATTCTTTTCTCCCCAGTCATATGGTTTGTGCACCCGCTGTCAATGATCCAACTTGAGCCCCCGGATGCATAAACCTACAAAACAATTTTAGTTCTTGATTTTAGGTACCCAAACATTTTTGGGTCCTTTGACATTAGATATAAGAACTTTGGGTACCCAAACACAAGTCTTTGATCCCTTGTGTTTGTCCCTAACATACTTGGCAACTACCTTGCCGGATTTGTTAGTAAGCACATAGGAGGCATCAAAAGTTCTAAACGAAACATTATGATCATTTGATGCAGTAGGAGTTTTCTTCTTAGGCAATTTAACATGGGTTGATTGCCTAGAACTAGATGTCTCTTTCTTATACATAAAAGCATGATTAGGGCCAGAGTGAGACTTCCTAGAATGAATTCTCGTAATCTTATGCTCGGGATAACCGGTAGGGTACAAAATGTAACCCTCGTTATCCTGAGGCATGGGAGCCTTGCCCTTAACAAAGTTAGATAATCTTTTAGGAGGGGTTTTAAGTTTGACATTGTCTCCCTTTTGGAAGCCAATGCCATCCTTGATGCCAGGGCGTCTCCCACTATAAAGCATACTTCGAGCAAATTTAAATTTTTCATTATCTAGGTCATGCTCGGCAATTTTAGCATCTAACTTAGCTATATGATCATTTTGTTGTTTAATTATAGTTATGTGATCATGAATAGCATCAATGTTAACATCTCTACATCTAGTGCAAATAGAAACATGCTCAATGGTAGATGTAGAGGGTTTGCAAGTTTTTAGTTCAATAATCTTAGCATGTAAAATGTCATTTTCACTTCTAAGATCGGAAATGGAGGCATTGCAAACATCTAAGTCTTTAGCCTTAGCAATCAATTTTTCATTTTCAATTCTAAGGCTAGCAAGAGAATCATTCAATTTTTCAATCTTAGCAATAGAAATAGCATGATCATTTCTAAGATTGGCATTTGAATCATCACATACATTTGAATCAACCTTAGCAATTAATATAGCATTCTCATTCCTAAGGTTGGCAATGACATCATGGCAAGTGCTTAGCTCACTAGATAATTTTTCACATTTTTCTACCTCTAGAGCATAAGCATTTTTAACCTTAACATGCTTCTTGTTTTCCTTAATTAAGAAGTCCTCTTGGCTATCCAAGAGGTCATCCTTCTCATGAATAGCACTAATTAATTGATTCAATTTTTTCTTTTGTTGCATGTTAAGATCGGCAAAAAGAGTAAGCAAATTGTCCTCATCATCACTAGAGTTATTCTCATCACTAGAGGTTGCATATTTAGTGGAGGATATGGATTTAACCTTCTTCTTTTTGCCGTCCTTTGCCATGAGGCACTTGTGGCCGACGTTGGGGAAGAGGAGTCCCTTGTTGACGGCAATGTTGGCGGCGTCCTCGTCGGAGGAGGAGTCGGTGGAGCTCTCATCGGAGTCCCACTCCCGGCAAACATGGGCATCGCCGCCCTTCTTCTTGTAGTATCTCTTCTTCTCCTTTCTTCTCCCCTTCTTGTCGTCGCCCCTGTCACTATCACTAGAAATAGGACATTTTGCTGTAAAGTGACCGGGCTTACCACACTTGTAGCAAACTTTCTTGGAGCGGGGCTTGTAGTCCTTCCCCATCCTTTGCTTGAGGATTTGTCGAAAGCTTTTGATGATTAAAGCCATCTCCTCATTGTCGAGCTTTGAGGCATCGATGGAGAGCCTACTTGATGTAGATTCTTCCTTCTTCTCCTCCGTTGCCTTGAATGCGACGGGTTGTGCCTTAGGCGTGGAGGAGGCGGCTTGCTTGACGATCCTTTTGGAGCCTTTGATCATTAGCTCAAAGCTCACAAATTTACCTATGACTTCCTCGGGAGACATTAGCGTGTATCTAGGATCACCTCGAATTAATTGGACTTGTGTAGGATTAAGAAAAACGAAAGATCTTAGAATAACCTTGACCATCTCATGGTCATCCCATTTGGTGCTCCCGAGGTTGCGCACTTGGTTCACCAAGGTCTTCAAGCGGTTGTACATGGCTTGCGGGTCCTCTCCTTGGTGAAGCATGAAGCGACCGAGCTCCCCCTCGATCGTCTCCCGCTTGGTGATCTTGGTCACCTCATCTCCTTCGTGCGCGGTCTTGAGCACGTCCCAAATTTCCTTTGCGCTCTTCAACCCTTGCACCTTATTATACTCCTCTCAACTTAGAGAGGCGAGGAGTATAGTAGTGGCTTGGGAGTTGAAGTGTTGGATTTGGGCCACTTCGTCCGAATCATAGTCTTCATCCCCTATGGATGGTACCTGTACACCAAACTCAACAATGTTCCAAATGCTAGTGTGGAGTGAGGTTAGATGATGCCTCATTTTGTCACTCCACATATTATAATCTTCACCGTAAAAAACCGGTGGTTTGCCTAATGGAACGGAAAGTAAAGGAGTACGCTTTGAAATACGAGGGTAGCGTAGGGGAATCTTACAAAACTTCTTGCGCTCATGGTGCTTAGAAGTTATGGACGGCGGGAGCCGGAGGTGGATGGCGATGAAGAATCGGTCTCGTAGTAGACCACTTTCCTCATCTTCTTTTTCTTGTCGCCACTCCGATGCGACTTTTGTGAGGAAGATTCCTTATCCTTCCCCTTGTTGCGGGACTCTCCCGATGGAGCCTCCCGTGGCTTGTAACGGGCTTGTCACCGGTCACCATCTCCTTCTTGGCGTGATCTCCCGACATCACTTCGAGCGGTTAGGCTCTAATGAAGAACCTGCCTCTGATACCAATTGAAAGTCGCCTAGAGGGGGGTGAATAGGGCGAATCTGAAATTTACAAAGTTTAAGCACAACTACAAGCCGGGGTTAGCGTTAGAATTAAAATCGAGTCCGAGAGAGAGGGCGAAAACAAATCACAAGCAAAATAAAGAGTGTGACACGGTGATTTGTTTTACCGAGGTTCGGTTCTTGCAAATCTACTCCCCGTTGAGGTGGTCACAAAGACCGGGTCTCTTTCAACCCTTTCCCTCTCTCAAACGGTCACTTAGACCGAGTGAGCTTCTCTTCTCAATCAAACGGGACACTAAGTCCCTGCAAGGACCACCACACAATTGGTGTCTCTTGCCTCGGTTACAATTGAGTTGATCACAAGAAAGAATGAGAAAGAAAAGAAGCAATCCAAGCGCAAGAGCTCAAATGAACACAAGTCACTCTCTCACTAGTCACTATTGATTGGAATTGAACTAGAGACTTGGGAGAGGATTTGATCTCTTTGGTGTGTCTTGTATTGAATGCTTTAGCTCTTGTAATGTGTTGGAAGGTTGAAAACTTGGATGCCATGAATGGTGGGGTGGTTGGGGTATTTATAGCCCTAACCACCAAAAGTGGCCGTTGGGAGGCTGTTTGTCGCATGGCGCACCGGACAGTCCGGTGCGCCACCAGACACTATCCGGTGCGCCAGCCACGTCACCCGACCATTAGGGTTCGACCGTTGGGGCTTCTGTCTTCTGGGCCACCGGACAGTCCGGTGGTGCACCGGACAGGTCCTGTAGACTGTCTGGTGCGCCTTCTGGCGCTGCTCTGACTCTGGCACGCACTGTAGCGCATTCAATGAGGTTGCAGACGACTGTTGGCGCTAAAGTAGCTGTTGCTCCGCTGGCACACCGGACATTCCGGTGCTACACCGGACAGTCCGGTGAATTTTAGCGGAGTGGCTCCCAGAATTCCCGAGACTGGCGAGTTCGGAGTTGGAGTCCCTGGTGCACCTGACACTGTCCGGTGATGCATCGAACACTGTCCGGTGTGCCAGACCAGGGCTGCCTTTGGTTATCTTTTGCTCCCTTTGTTTGAACCCTTTCTTTTGACTTGTATTGGTTTATTGTGAACCTTTGGCACCTATAAAACTTATAATGTAGAGCAAACTAGTTAGTCCAATTATTTGTGTTGGGCAATTCAACCACCAAAATTAGGAAAAGGTGTAAGCCTATTTCCCTTTCACAAGGGAAAAGCACACGTGAACACATAGGCCAGTTTCTAGCACAATTAGGAGAATTGGCCGACACAGAAGCGTTCCACGTACATTTATTTTTGTTGTCTTTGACAGGAACGACATTCGCATGGTACGCCACATTGCCTCCTAATTCTATTTCGTCATGGGGGGATTTAGAACAAAAATTTCATGATCACTTTTCTCCGGTGACTATGAGTTAGATTTGGTAGACCAAGTGGCCCTATGATAGGGGAAAGACGAATCGGTTAATGAATACATCCAGAGGTTCTAGGATACAAGAAACCGATGCTTTCAAATTCATTTAGTAGAAAAATAGCTAGCAGGATTAGCCTTCAATGGACTACGATATTATTTAAAGGAAAGTTTATAAGGTATCCAGTTTTTTACGCTAGCACAATTACATCAAAGAGCTTTGGCTTGTGAAAACCGAAGCAAAGAAACTGCTAAAACAATTCGTCACAACATGCATATAGTAGAATGCGACCAAAACAGCTCGGATGATGAATCAACGGAAGTATATGCGGCTGAAATGGTTTGGCCAAAGCAGGCCAAATCTTCGGCTTGTTCCTCCTTACAGCCGGTTCAAAAGAATCGGTAAGGGGAAGTTAAGTTTACATTTAATGTTGGCAAATGTGACAAAATATTTGATGAATTACTCAAAAATGGCAACATTAAAATAAATCATATTATTCCATCCGCCGACGGACTAAAACGTCGTGCATACTACAAGTGGCATAATTCATTTTCTCATGCCACTAATTATTGTAATGTATTTCGTTGACTGATTCAATCGGCCATTAATGAAGGACGATTGAAATTTTAGGAAATGCAGATAGACACTGAGCCCTTTCCAATGAATGTGATCGACTTCGAGGGCAAAAAGGTCCTAATTCCACCCAGTACAACCGATAAGGAGAAAGGCAAAGAAGTCATCATCGGCAACGTGTGGGAGGCCGATGAAAATAATAAAACTTCTTGTAGGAAAGTGGTGGCCGAGAAGACTCCTGATGGAGGAGAGACCCTTAAGGTGACCATCACAACCTCCGGCACTGGGGGGCAAGTGTAGACCAAGGGGCGAGTGCAGAAGCCTGTACTACGCATCTCGGACGGTCCGACGCACAGGCGCAGACGGTCTGGAACTACGCCGGACGGTCCGGAGAATTCCAGCGGATGGTCCGACAATATTCAAGACTCGCAACGACCGTGTACCTTCAAACCACGACGACCAGAGATAGGTACGTGGAAAACTAATACATTAGTGCAGCTGGTCGGCTGGTCAAATCTGAACCAACTTTTGAGCAATTATTATCCAAATATGTAAAAAAGAAGGCCGACCCAAGTGACCGACCAGCAAAGCGACCTCGCTCACCCATTCAGGAGCATCAACAGGTAAGACCGATTGGACCACCTCACCAATCGGAAAGAACAGAAGGTCATACTGTCCAATTGAGGCCTAACATACCTGCATGGACACCTCCACCCCCATATCTACCTATGCCATATCAATATGCATATGTACCACCGCCATATGCCCCAAATCAAATGTGGGGTATGCCACCATATCCATTTAGGGTGCCATAGTATCCTGCTTGGGGGCACCCCAAGTATCTATATTCAATAGGTTGGCACCTCCAGTACAAGACCGAATGAGCGACACTCAAGTCACTAGGCACAAGCCCAACAAAATTGCCGGACTACTCGGCCGCAAAGGCCGACCAATCCGGTAGGGGGGCATATACCTACAGCAACTGAGAGAAAGACAAAAAAGGACATCATCAAAATAGGTATTGCAGATGTCGTCATACAGGAAAATAATGAAGGGCCGATGATTTTTTGTAAATCGGCCAACACAAACAAAAAAGAAAATACGACTACCATCAAAATAGCCGATCCAAAATACTCCATGCCCCGATGATGCCCATCAGGAGTGACACGGTCCCAAAAGCGAAAATTACAACGCCTAAGAGCAAAAGAGAACCAAGAAAAGGAGACAGAAAAGATATTCAATGACACACATCCACAATACCCGCCACCGCAAAAGAAATGGAGACCAAAGGCCGTTGATGAAAAGCAAACGACCACAAAAAAGGAAAATAAAACAACAATTATGCAGCACCCTACAGGTATGGCAGAAAGCCTGGCTGGAAAGGCCGGACCATTTGCACAGGGCGCGGACCGTACGACCCCTAAGTCCAGACCGTCCGTACCACACCAGGATGCCTCCGATGACGTGCCGACACCAGTGGAGGAGGACGACCTACTGGGGGAAAACCTGGTCGACTACGAAGGTATGGATATAAATGTTATTACATTCTCCATCGACTGTAACATTATAAGCGATGATGAACTTGTTGTTGCTCAATTTGACTTTGGTCCTAAAGATGCCGACTTCACCAAACCAAAGGAATCGGTAAATTATTTAAAGCCGCTCTTCGTGCGCGGTCACATCGATGGGATACCGATTGCTAAAATGTTGTTGGATGGGGGCGGCTGTAAATCTAATGTCTTATTCATTGTACAGAAAATTAGGTAAACAAGATGACGAACTTGTCAAGACCAACATGACCATCAGCGGCATTGGGACTGATAGTTCGACCAAAGTCAGGGAGTCACGTCCGTTGAATTAATCATCGGGACTAAGACCCTTACTGCTGCATTCTTCGTCGTTGATGTAGAAGGAAATTTGTCGAGTACCATAATTAGGGGTACCCCCAACGCTCCTAATCATGGCTGGTAAACACCCTTAGACCAACTGACGGGTGCGGTTCAAGCCAAGACTTCGTCTACTCGAGGGACGCTATCTCACCCGAGCCCAGCCTCGGGTTGGAACAGTAGTCCCAGACGAGTTCACGCCTCGCCCGAGGGCCTCCTCAGGCAGCGGGCGCCCCCTCAGCTCTCCCGAGGCCTGGCTCAGGCAGGCTTCGTTGTGAAGCAACCTTGGCCAGACCGCCTCACCAACCGACCGCTTCGCAGGTGCATTAAATGCAGGGGATGCCTGACGCCGTATCCTGACACACGCGCCTCAGACGGGCAGGCCGAAGTGACCGCAGTCACTCCGCCCCTCTTATTTACTATCTGATATGACAGGAAAACAGCGCCGCTCGCTCCGCTCCGACTGCCGTGTCAGCCACCCCGGCGATGACTGACAACAAGTCACGATCAACCACTGAGTTCAGCCTCGGGCGCAACAGGAAGCTCCGCCTCGCCCGACCTCATGCTCCAACCTCGGGAGGAGGTTTTCGCCTCGCCCGACCTCAGGCTCTGGCCTCGGGAGGAGGTCTCCACCTCGCCCGACCCCCGGACTCAGCCTCGACCCCGATCTCGGGAGGAACCGCGTCCTCGCCCGACCCTGGCCTCAGCCTCAAGAGAAGTCTCTGCCTCAACCGACCCTGGGCTCGGATCGACCGCGCTAACAGGGGATACATCATTTCCATATTCCTAGCATGCTCAGGCTACAAGGAACAAGACTGGCGTCCCATCGGGCTTACCCCGGTGACGGGTAATGATGGTGCCCCGCGTGCACCATGACGCTGTTGGCTCTCAGCCCCTTACGACAGCAAGGAGACGTCAGCAGGATCCTCGCCGCGCTGCCAGCTGTGCTCCTATAGGACTCAGGCGCTCCTCCGACGACCACGCCATCACATGTATAGGGCCCAAGCTCTCCCCCAACGGCCACGTTGGCATGTACACAGGGCCTAGGCACTCCACTGCCGGACACGTTAGCGCATAGCTACGCCCCCCGTTGCACGTCTGGACCCTCTCCTTGCCTCTATAAAAGGGAGGTCCAGGGCCACCCTGAGGGGGGTTCACGCGGGGGGAAGTGGCGGACGAACTCTGTGTCTCTCTCTCCCCCACGCGACGCGCTTGTAACCCCTACTACGAGCGGCACCCCTGGTGCAGGATAATACAAAGCTTGTCCCACCTCTTGTGTTCCATCCCGCACCAACCCATCTGGGCAGGGGCACGCAGCGATTTCACTGGTCGGTCCAAGGGACCCCCCTGGTCCGAGACGCCGACAGTTGGCGCGCCAGGTAGGGTCCTGCTGCGTGTTAACAAACACCTTCCCATTGAGATCCAGATGGGGAGTCCACAGCAACCTCTCCAGCCCGGGACGGTGCTCTGCTTCGGGAGTCTCGAGTTCATGTCCCTCGACGGCAGCTATGACATGGTACTCCTCCCCCCGTGGCGTGAAGAAAACAACGGTCTCCGACTCGCCCGGGCGGCGGCGAGCTCTACAACAGTATCTCCCCGCGGCAGAAGAGGAGCACTCCAGTCGTCCCCGCCACCCTCCTCGTCGGAGGAGGCGGAGACGAGGCAACCATGGCCACGCAGGAGGCGGCACCTTGTCGGCTGTCGCACAAGAGCGAGTCGACGAAACCGGCACTTCCCCGGGGGACATGTCGGGCATTGTCCTCGCACCTGAGGCGACGGCGGGTGTCACTTTCCAGCGACGTGTTAGCCCCAAGCGGACTGATGACGCCAGCACCCTCGCAAAGGACCTACTGGCGGTACCCTTGTACCTAAGATGACGGTGTGCTCCGCCCCCGACACGACTTCACCACCGTCCAACGACCAAGAGGTACCGTCTGTTTTCCATCCCGTACCTTTTCGGTTCAGCTTCGATCCACCTAGCGACCCCGCTATGGTGAGCGCCTTCGTAAAGGCGTATCCAAACCTTCCAGGGTACCACATGTGGTCAACCTGGGACCGATTGACAGCCGTCTCAACATTCAGACCGGCGGGTTCTGAGGAAGAGGACAACCCCTACTCCGGATGGGATTTCTCTGCCCTCAATGACCCAGGTGCCATGCGGGGCTTCATGTCCGCATGTGACCACTGCCTCTCCGGTTGTTTTGACGATGGCCATGACCTTGATGACGAGGGTTACGGCCCAAGTCGTGAATGTTTCCACGTCGATCTGGGAGATCACAACGAAGGCAATCACCTCGGTATGCCAGAGGTTGACGATCCCCCTGGGCTCGCATCTCTCGTCGACATCCCGCGGGAGCTAGCTGTGGTCCCAGTCCCTGCAGGGGGTCAGGACATACAGCTCGAGCAAATCCGTGAGATGCAGGCCCGAGTTAATGGAGAAGCAGGCCAGCTTGTACAGCTCCGACAGAACATCGAACAGGAGTGGGTAGGCCGAACACTCACCGGAGAAGCCTGTCACCGGGCCCAAGTCATCTGGCGCCGCATCGTCGACAATGCCAGGGCAGCGCTGCCCCCGGCCGTCACCGGGTCCGGCCAGGACCTAGCTGCAGCGGCGATGCTGCTTCGAGCCATGCCAGAGCCATCCACCACCGAGGGACGGCATATCCAGGGCGAACTCAAGAATCTCCTAGAAGGCGCCGCGGTTCGACGAGCTGAGAGATCTACCTCCCGCAGGCGAGCTGACCCCTCGGAGCATCACACAGTGTCCTCCCGGCGCATTCGGGAAGCCTCGGTCCATCCCGAGCGCACGTGGGATGAGGCGCCCGCCGCCCAGGAACGCCTCGGCAATGAGCACCACCATCTCGACCATTGAGCCCGCCTCGACGAGAAGGTGCGCCGAGGCTACCATCCTAGGCGTGGGGGACGCTGCAACAGTGAGGAGGATCGCAGTCCTTCGCCCGAACCACCCGGTCCGCGAGTCTTCAGCCGGGCCATACGACGAGCGTCGTTCCCTGCCCGTTTCCGAGCCTCGACTACCATCACCAAGTACTCGGGGGAGACGAGGCCGGAGCTGTGGCTCGCGGACTACCGATTGGCATGCCAGTTGGGAGGGGCGGATGATGACAACCTCATCATCCGTAATCTACCCCTTTTCCTCTCTGACGCCGCCTGAGCCTGGCTGGAGCATCTGCCTCCTGCGCAGATCTTCGAGTAGGACGATCTGGTCAAAGCTTTCGCGGGAAACTTCCAAGGCACGTACATGCACCCTGGGAACTCGTGGGACCTTTGAAGCTGCCGCCAGCAGCCAGGGGAGTCCCTCCGAGAGTACATCCGGCGGTTTTCAAAGCAGCGCACCGAGCTGCCCAATGTTACCGACTCGGATGTCATCAGGGCTTTCCTTGCCGGCACCACTTGCCGAGACCTGTTGAGCAAACTGGGGCGCAAGACTCCCACCCGTGCGAGCGAACTGATGGATGTCGCCACCAAGTTCGCCTCGGGTCAAGAGGCGGTCGAAGCCATCTTCCGAAAGGACAAGCAGCCTCAGGGAGAGCCAAAGACAGACGCCCCTGAGGCGTCCACCCAGCGGGGCACGAAGAAGAAGGCTAAAAACAAGTCGCAAGCGAAGCGCGATGCCACAGACACAAATCTCGTCGCTGCGGTCGAGCACAGGAACCCTCGGAAACTTCCTAGAGGGGCCGGCGCGTTCAACAAAATGCTCAAAGAGTCGTGCCCCTATCACCAGGGGCCCGTCAAGCACACTCTCGAAGAATGTGTCATGCTCCGGCGCTACTTCCATAAGACTGGGCCCCCGGCGGAGGATGGCAAGGGCCATGACAATGACAAGGAGGGCGGCAAGGAAGAGGGATTCCCGGAAGTCCATAATTGCTTCATGATCTACGGCGGGCAGGCGGTGAACGCCTCGGCTCGGCACCACAAGCAGGAGCGCCGGGAAGTCTGCTTGGTAAAGGTGGCAGCGCCAGTCTACCTAGACTGGTCTGACAAGCCTATCACCTTCGACCAAGGCGACCACCCCGACTTCGTGCCAAGCCCAGGAAGGTACCCGCTCGTCGTCGATCCGATCATCAGCAACATTAGGCTCTCCAAGGTCCTCATGGACGGAGGCAACAGCCTTAACATCATCTACGCCGAAACCCTGGAACTCTTAGGGGTTGATCGGTCCGAAGTCCGGGCCGGTGCGGCACCCTTCCACGGGATCGCACCTGGGAAGCGAATCCTACCCCTCGGACGGATTGACTTACCCGTCTGCTTTGGAACTCCCTCTAACTTCCGAAAGGAAGCTCTCACCTTTGAGGTTGTCGGGTTCCGAGGAACCTACCATGCGGTATTGGGAAGACCATGCTACGCCAAGTTCATGGCTGTCCCCAACTACACCTACCTCAAGCTTAAGATGTCGGGCCCGAATGGGATCATCACCATCGGATCCACATACCGCCACGCGTACGAATGCGACGTGGAGTGCGTGGAGTACGTCAAGGCTCTCGCTGAGTCCGAGGCCCTCATCACCGACCTAGAACGCCTCTCCAAGGAGGCGCCCGACGCGAAGCGGCACACTGGCAACTTCAAACCAGTTGAGGCGGTCAAGTCCGTCTCTCTCGACCCCAGCGATGACGCCAGCAAGAAAGTTCGGATCGGCTCCGAGCTCGACCCCAAATAGGTAGCAGTGCTCGTCGACTTTCTTCGCACAAACGCCGAAGTCTTTGCGTGGAGTCCCTCGGACATGCCCAGCATACCGAGGGATGTCGCCGGGCACTCACTGGACATCAGAGCTGGAGCCCGACCCGTGAAGCAAACCCTGCGCCATTTTGGCGAAGAAAAGCTGAAAGGGAAATGCGCCCTTCTGCCATTTCTAAGTATTTTGGTGATTGAGTGCCAACACAAGTGCTTAAGTGTTAATCTATGCCAATTGATGGACAAAGTGCAAATCAAGAGTGAAGGTATGTTTCTAAGACTTAGTACATTATTTTGGAGACTAATGTATTGTGTCTAAGTGCTAGAAACAGGAAAAGACCAATTTGGAAAAGACTTGGCTAAGCAGCCAAGACTCTGCGTAGTCTGGGTGCACCGGACTGTCCGGTGGTGCACCGGACAGTGTCCGGTGCGCCAGGCTGGCGACTGTCAACTGGCTGCTCTCGGGAAGCGATCAACGGCGTACGACTATAAATCACCGGACTGTCCGGTGGTTCACCGGACTGTCCAGTGAGCCATTCACATGCGAAGTCGTCGCTCTCGGGAAGCGATTAACGGCATACGGCTATAAATCATCGGACTGTCCGGTGGTGCACCGGACTGTCTGGTGAGCCAACGGTTGGCCGGGCCAACGGTCGGCCGTGTAATCCACGCGCGACGCGTGGCCGAGCCAATGGTCAGAAGGGGGCACCGGACTATCCGGTGTGCACTGGACAGTGTCCGGTGCGCCAACGGCTCTGGATCTTCAACGGTCGGCTGCGCCACAGAAGGAAAGAAATCCGCACCGGACAGTGTCCGGTGGTGCACCGCACTGTCCGGTGCGCCAGGCGACAGAAGGCAAGAATTGCCTTCCTGGAATGCTCTCAACGGCTCCTAGCTGCCTTGGGGCTATAAAAGGGATCCCTAGGCGCATGGAGGAGTACACCAAGCATTCTCTAAGCATTCCTAAGCACCAAGACTTCAATTCCGCGCATTCGATTCTTTGTGATAGCAACTAGAGCTTCGTTTGAGTAGAGAACTCTTTGAGTTGTGTTGGGAGCTCGTGTTGTGACTTGTGTGCGTGTGTTGCTCTGACTTTGTGTCTTGTGTGCGTTGCTCATCCCATCCTTACTTTCGTGCTTCTTTGTGAACATCTTTGTAAGGGCGAGAGGCTCCAAGTTGTGGAGATTCCTCACAAGCGGGATATTGTAAAGTGAAAGCAAAACACCATGGTATTCAAGTGGGTCTTTGGACCGCTTGAGAGGGGTTGAGTGCAACCCTCGTCCGTCGGGACGCCACAACGTGGAGTAGGCAAGTATTGGACTTGGCCGAACCATGGGATAAACCACTGTGCCATCTCTGTGTTGATCTCTTTGTGGTTATTGTGTTTTGCTAAGACTCCTCTCTAGCCACTTGGCCTTATTGTGCTAACTCCTAATCAAGTTTTTGTGGCACTAAGTTTCAAGTTTTACAGGATCACCTATTCACCCCCCTCTAGGTGCTCTCAATTGGTATCGGAGCCGTTCTCTTCACGTGAGGGACTAATCGCCCGAAGAGATGGATCCTAAGGGCAAGGGGATGGTGGTCAATGATAAGGAGAAGGAGTCCTTCTTCAATGATCCAAAGGATGACAAGCCTACTAACTCGGGGTCAGGCCACAAAAGAAAAGACGGGAGGAAGAAGAAAACAAGGCGCATCAAGGAGATAATCTACTACGACAGCGACGAATCTTCCTCTTCCCAAAAGGACGACGACAACGACTACGAGAAAAGGAAGACGGTTAATTCAAACTTTTCCTTTGATTATTCTCATATTCCGCAAAGTTCCAATGTTCATTTGCTTTCCATTCCCCTCGGCAAACCCCCTCACTTTGATGGAGAGGACTACGGATTTTGGAGTCACAAAATGCGTAGCCACTTGTTCTCTCTCCATCCAAGTATATGGGAGATAGTAGAAAATGGAATGCACTTTGATAGTACGGATAGTCCCATGTTCATTAATGAGCAAATTCACAAAAATGCACAAGCTACTACTGTTCTTCTAGCTTCATTGTGCAGGGATTAATACCATAAGATGAGCGGCTTGGATAACGCCAAGCAGATTTAGGACACCCTCAAGATCTCACATGAGGGGAACGACGTCACCATGCTCACCAAAATGGAGTTGGTGGAGAGCGAACTTGGGAGATTCACAATTATCAGGGGCGAGGAGCCAACCCAAACGTACAACCGGCTCAAGACCCTCATCAACAAAATAAGGAGCTATGGAAGCACGTGATGGACGGACCACGACATCGTCCGCCTAATGCTAAGGTCTTTTACTGTCCTCGATCCACATCTTGTGAACAATATTCGTGAGAATCCTAGGTACACCAAGATGTCGCCCGAGGAGATACTTGGAAAGTTCGTAAGCGGGCGGATGATGATCAAGGAGGCTAGATACGTTGATGATGCATTGAATGGCCCAATCCAAGAGCCTCAAACCATTGCTCTCAAAGCAACGAGGAGCAAGGAGGCACTACCTAGCAAGGTGGCGCAAGTTGAGGCGGCCGGGCTTAATGATGAAGAAATGGCCCTAATCATCAAGCGTTTCAAGACGGCGCTAAAGGGTCGCAAGGGGCATCCCAACAAGAACAAGACAAAGGTGAAGCGCTCATGCTTCAAATGTGGTAAGATTGGTCATTTTATCGCTAATTGTCCCGATAATGATAGTGACCAGGAACAAGGGAACAAGAGGGAAAATAAGAAGACTTACAAGAAGGCTAAGGGCGAGGCACACCTTGGCAAGGAGTGGGACTCGGATTGTTCATCGTCCAACTCCGACAATGAAGGACTCGCTGCCACCGCCTTCAACAAATCGTTCCTCTTCCCCAACGAGCATCACACCTGCCTCATGGCAAGGGAAAAGAAGGTAAGCACTCGTGATACTAGTACTTACGCTTCCTCAAGTGATGAAGAATCTAACGATGATGAAATAGACTATTCATGTTTATTCAAGGGCCTAGATAGAACTAAGGTTGATAAGATTAATGAATTAATTGATGCCTTGAATGATAAGAATAGGTTATTAGAAAAGCAAGAGGATCTTTTGTATGAAGAACATGATAAGTTTGTAGAGGCACAAAAATCCCTTGCTTTAGAAATTAAAAGGAATGAAATGCTCTCTTGTGAATTGTCTACATGCCATGACTCTATTTCTAGCTTAAAGAGCATAAATGATGATTTGAATGCTAAGTTAGAAATAGCTAATAAATCAACATCTTGTGTAGAACATGTTGCAATTTGCAATAGGTGTAAAGATTTTAATGTTGATGCTTGTAGTGAACACCTAGTTTCAATTTCTAAATTGAATGATGAAGTGGCTAGTCTTAATGCCCAACTTAAGACTAGCAAGAGTGAATTTGACAAAATAAAATTTGCAAGGGATGCCTACACGATTGGTAGACACCCCTCAATTAAGGATGGTCTTGGCTTCAAGAAGGAAGTCAAGAACTTAACAAGCCATAAGGCTTCCATCTCCGCCAAGGAGAAAGGGAAGGCCCCTATGGCTAGTAGTACTCAAAAGAACCATGCTTTCATGTATCATGATAGGAGACATTCTAGGAATGCTTATAGAAGTTATGATGCCATTGACTCTCATGCCATGTTTGCTTCTAGTTCTTCTATTATGCATAATAGAAATTTGGCTAGGAAAAATGCTATGCCTAGAAGAAATGTTGTTCATGTTCCTAGGAAAGTAAACAATGAACCTTCTACAATTTTTCATACTTGCAATGCTTCCTTTGCTATTTGTAGAAAGGATAAGAAGGTGATTGCTAGGAAATTAGGGGCAAAATGCAAGGGAGATAAAACTTGCATTTGGGTCCCTAAGGATATTGTCACTAACCTTGTAGGACCCAACAAGAGTTGGGTACCTAAGACCCAAGCCTAAATTTGCCTTGCAGGTTTATGCATCCGGGGGATCAAGCTGGATTATCGACAGCGGATGCACAAACCACATGACGGGGGAGAAGAAGATGTTCACCACCTGCGTCAAGAACAAAGATTCCTGTAACACCCACTTGTAAATCGCTAGGAAAAAAATACCAATAGAGAAACAATTTCTCCTTATGTCAGTTTAATCTTTGTGCATCATCACATGTGTACACCCTAGGTAAAAACAAATAATTAATGACATAAAAGCCACTAGAATCATGCATCATGCTGGTGTTTATATGATTGAGCATTCACTCATGGAAATAATGAGACAAGGAAATATATTAAAGCCCAAAGTGGAATTTAAGAGCTAAAAGGAATTTTAGAATTTGAGAAAAGAGGAGAAAAGTACTATATAAATATAAATAAAATATGATTAATCAAATAATTGTACTTGAGCATACTATATTATGAACTTATATTTTTGGTTAAGGAATAAACTTCACAACAGCACTTGAATTCAAAATTTGAAAAACATAAACTTAGGAAAGAAAAGAAAATAGGAAATATAAAAAGGAAAAGAGTATAACCCTAATTGGGCCGCCTGGCGCCAATTCGACCCAACCCCGAATTACACCCGCGCGGCCCAAAACTCTTATACGCGCGCTCCACTCCATCTGTCTCGTGGGACCCACACGTCATACCGCGCCGCGCACGCTGCCGCGTGGGACCCACCTGGCGGTCTCTCACTCGCGCTCGCGCTCAGTGTTCGCGGGACCGCGTCAACAAATCCCTCTGTCGCTGCTTCGGGGAACCCACATGTCAGATCCTTCCCCAACAAACTCACCCGCGTTTCTTGCACGACCGGCGCGACGCGGACTCCTCGGCCGGAGATCTCGGGGTAGCTCGTTCGTGCGCATGGACCGGCTCGCGGGTACTTAAGTACCGAGTCATCGGAGCCCGAGCATACCCTCTCTCCTCCACTCGTCCACTCGCGCCCACCATTGCCGTGAGGAAGACAGAGGTCTGTCGCGGGCGCACTTACCAGTTCGCCGTCGACCGCACTCTCGGTGCAATCTCAACAGGCTTCTTTAGGTCGGGGAAGGTTGGCCGAGTTCGTATTGCTCTGGATTGGCCGCCAGCATCGACGAATTTCATCGTCGATACCGCGGATCCGCCGTGTGCCGTGGGCGGACTACCTCGGTGCTTCGATTGGCGGTATGGAACCTCCTCTAATGCTAGCCGTTGTACCAATTTCATTTTGTGGGTAGTGGAACTAGTGGCGATGCACCGGGGGGAACGGATTCGACTATCACCGGCGAGCTGCGCCACCGCGGTTCGGCATTTAGGAAGGTGATTGGGGTGGCTCGCTCTCGACCGTCGATCGTGGGGTGAATGGTTAGGATGGCTCTGCGCATACCCCTTTTCGCACTGGTTAACCGGAGCCGTTGATCGGAGCGTGAACGGGTGAGATCGTGCCCTCGCGGTATGTTTGCGGATCAACCGAGGGCCGTTGGATCTAGATCCAATAGTCCATATAGCGTATCGGTTCAGATGAAGATCGATTTAATCCGTGTCGTCCAGATCTAATCCTACGGCTGAAAACCCTAGATACCCCTTCGAGGGTCCATTTTACTTAAGAGCCCCTCGGTTTCATTGAAATAAACCCGCCGTCCATTAGTCACTATGCGCTGGGTCTCTGGATTCTTACCCCGAGCCCCCTGCGCTTCACAGAAAATGAGGCCCAGTCCAGAGATCTTTTAAATTAAATAAATGAAATAGAAAATAGATTTTTAATAGGAAAATAATTGCTAGAACTTCAATAATTCATAGAAAATGCATATGAACTCCAAATTACTCCATTCCAGTTCCTAAAATTTTGTGATTTCATTATCTATCACTTAGAGTCTCTGTTTTGGCATAAAAACAGTAAGAAAATTAATCTCACACTTAATCTTATTTAAAACACATAAAACCTTTGAAAAGGCATAACTTAAAATCTATAACTCCAAAAATTATGATTCCTGTTCCTAGAATTTTATTTTAATGTGTAGATTATTACTATGTATTTTGTATATATGTTTGGTGTAATGTTAATTTCTCTATGTGCACTGTGCTTGTTTGTATTGTGGCGAGTAGAAGAGCCTGTGACCGAGGATCCTGGTGAGCAGCAGGTTGAAGTAGCTGAGCAGGAGCTCATTGAAGGCAAGTTGTGCCCTTGACCACTTTTTACCCAATAATGTTCTCTAATTATCATTCACTCATGCATAGGTTAATTTTGATGGGACCCAATAGGTCACCCTAGATTGTTTATCTCATTACCTTGTTTACCCCTGATTCACTTGGGTAGTTTGCTATTGCTTTACCTGGTTTTGGGATAATCATTTATTACCTCTATGTTCCAATTCTTTTTGTTATTCTATTTATGTTCATGTTGAGATCATTAATGTTAATTGGAACATAGAGCTTAACTTGAGTAACACGTGCCACCACAAGGGTTTAATGGGACGCCCTTGGCTGACTAATTAGGAAAGCTAGTGGAAGACTACCTTACCCGAAAGGGGCAAGGGCAGTAGGGGAGTGGTCAGTGTAGGGAGGTCCTTGGTTGATTTTGCTGCGATGGCGGTCAGCCAAGAACCCTGTATTGGAACTTCCTATAAACTGTAGCGGGTTTTCGGAAGCTAGTGGAACTTTGTAAAG
This sequence comes from Zea luxurians, assembly GCA_029449295.1. Classification (NCBI taxonomy): domain Eukaryota; kingdom Viridiplantae; phylum Streptophyta; class Magnoliopsida; order Poales; family Poaceae; genus Zea; species Zea luxurians. Next base: position 81,498,666 of record JAOPSE010000002.1, on the reverse strand, counting down.
GCCTCGTAGTGTTGCCCTGCCGCTCTTCCTAGGTAGAGGTGTATGGGAAGTCGCAATCCCTAGGCAGATGGGTAACATGACTTGTGGGTAAAGGGTACAACCTCTGCAGAGTGTAAAACTGGTATACTAGCCGAGCTCACGGTCATGAGCGGCTCAGGACTCTCTGATGTTTAAATTATGGAACTTAAATTCAATTTTGTCATTTGCATTGCATGGGTTTGTTATTAATTTTGTTCTATTACTTTACTTATGGTTTGGTATTTACTTACACTTAGTAACTGCTAATAAAATTTTGACCAACTACTTAAAAGCAATGCTCAGCTTTAACCCCTATCATTGATTAGCCTTACAAATCACATGAACTCACACCTTTGTGAGTTTATGTCCACTGGTTCCCCACAACTTGTTGAGCTATGATCATGTGTGAGCTCACCCTTGCTGTCTCACACCCCCACAGGAGAAGAGCAGGTGGTTCAGGAGGGGCCACAAGGCGAGGAGTATGATCTGATCTAGGTGGCGTTTCTCAGTTGACATTGGCGCCGTCGATCCTTAGTTCGTTTTATCTTTATTATTTTATTTTGTAATAAGTCTTCCGCTATGTAATAAATACTCTGATGTTTTATGACATTTATCTCTATACACTCTGTTATTATATATGTTGTCTTCTTGGCGCATGTATGAGATGCACCTGGCTTTGTTCCTTAAAGCCGGGTGTGACAATTCCCAAGACTCAATCATATTCGGTGATGGGAATCAAGGCAAGGTGAAAGGGTTAGGAAAAATAGCTATTTCATCCGAGCACTCCATTTCCAATGTGTTTTTAGTTGAGTCGCTTGGATATAACTTGTTGTCTGTGAGTCAGCTTTGTAACATGGGATATAACTGCTTATTCACAAATGTAGATGTGTCTGTCTTTAGAAGAAGTGATGGTTCATTAGCTTTTAAGGGTGTATTAGACGACAAACTCTATTTAGTTGATTTTGCAAAAGAGGAGGCCGGTCTAGATGCATGCTTAATTGCTAAGACTAGCATGGGCTGGATGTGGCATCGCCGTTTAGCTCATGTGGGGATGAAGAACCTTCACAAGCTTCTAAAGGGAGAACACGTGATAGGTCTAACTAATGTAACTTTCGAAAAAGATAGACCTTGTGTAGCTTGTCAAGCTGGTAAACAGGTGGGAAGCTCTCATCATACCAAAAATGTGATGGCCACATCAAGACCTTTGGAGTTGCTTCATATGGACCTCTTCGGACCCGTCGCCTATCTAAGCATAGGAGGAAGTAAGTATGGTCTTGTTATAGTTGATGATTTTTCCTGCTTCACTTGGGTATTCTTTTTGCAGGATAAATCTGAAACCCAAGGGACCCTCAAGCGCTTCCTAAGAAGAGCTCAAAATGAGTTTGAGCTCAAGGTGAAGAAGATAAGGAGCGACAACGGGTCCGAGTTCAAGAACCTTCAAGTGGAGGAGTACCTTGAGGAGGAAGGGATCAAGCACGAGTTCTCCGCTCCCTACACACCACAGCAAAATGGTGTGGTAGAGAGGAAGAACAGGACGCTCATAGACATGGCGAGGACGATGCTTGGAGAGTTCAAGACCCCCGAGCGGTTTTGGTCGGAAGCCGTGAACACGGCTTGCCACGCCATCAACCGGGTCTACCTTCACCGCCTCCTCAAGAATACTTCGTATGAGCTTCTAACCGGTAACAAACCCAATGTGTCTTACTTTCGTGTATTTGGGAGCAAATGCTATATTCTAGTGAAGAAAGGTAGAAATTCTAAGTTTGCTCCCAAAGCTGTAGAAGGGTTTTTGTTAGGTTATGACTCAAATACAAAGGCGTATAGAGTCTTCAACAAATCATCGGGTTTGGTTGAAGTCTCTAGCGACGTTGTATTTGATGAGACTAATGGCTCTCCAAGAGAGCAAGTTGTTGATCTCGACGATGTAGATGAAGAAGACGTTCCAACGGTCGCAATACGCACCATGGCGATTGGAGATGTGCGGCCACAAGAACAAAAGGAGCAAGATCAACCCTCTTCCTCAACAATGGTGCATCCCCCAATTCAAGATGATGAACAGGAGGCGTGTGATCAAGGGGGAGCACAAGATGATCATGTGATGGAGGAAGAAGCACAACCGACACCTCCAACCCAAGTTCGAGCGACAATTCAAAGGAATCATCCCATCGACCAAATTTTGGGTGACATTAGCAAGGGAGTAACCACTCGTTCTAGATTAGTTAATTTTTGTGAGCATTACTCCTTTGTCTCTTCTATTGAGCCTTTCAGGGTAGAAGAGGCCTTGTTAGATCCGGACTGGGTGTTGGCCATGCAAGAGGAGCTCAATAATTTCAAGAGAAATGAAGTTTGGACACTGGTGCCGCGTCCCAAGCAAAATGTTGTGGGAACCAAGTGGGTGTTCCGCAACAAACAAGACGAGCACGAGGTGGTGACAAGGAACAAGGCTCGACTTGTGGCAAAAGGTTATGCCCAAGTCGCAGGTTTGGACTTTGAGGAGACTTTTTCTCCTGTGGCTAGGCTAGAGTCCATTCGTATTTTGCTAGCATATGCCGCTCACCATTCTTTCAGGTTGTTCCAAATGGATGTGAAGAGCGCTTTCCTCAACGGGCCAATTAAGGAGGAGGTGTACTTGGAGCAACCCCTTGGCTTCGAGGATGAACGGTACCCCAACCACATATGTAAGCTCTCTAAGGCGCTCTATGGACTTAAGCAAGCCCCAAGAGCATGGTATGAATGCCTTAGAGACTTTTTAATTGCTAATGCTTTCAAGGTTGGGAAAGCCGATCCAACTTTATTCACTAAGACTTGTGATGGTGACTTATTTGTGTGCCAAATTTATGTCAATGACATAATATTTGGTTCTACTAACCAAAAGTCTTGTGAAGAGTTTAGCAGGGTGATGACTCAAAAGTTTGAGATGTCGATGATGGGCGAGTTGAACTACTTCCTTGGGTTCCAAGTGAAGCAACTCAAGGATGGCACCTTCATCTCCCAAACGAAGTACACGCAAGACTTGCTAAAGCGATTTGGGATGAAGGACGCCAAGCCCGCAAAGACTCCGATGGGAACTGACGGACACGTCGACCTCAACAAAGGAGGTAAGTCCGTTGATCAAAAAGCATACCGGTCCATGATAGGTTCTTTGCTTTATTTATGCGCTAGTAGACCGGATATTATGCTTAGTGTATGCATGTGTGCTAGATTTCAATCCGATCCAAGGGATTGTCACTTAGTGGCTATGAAGCGAATTCTTAGATATTTAGTCGCTACGCCTTGCTTCGGGATCTGGTATCCAAAGGGGTCTACCTTTGACTTAATTGGATATTCAGACTCCGATTATGCTGGATGTAAGGTCGATAGGAAGAGTACATCAGGGACATGCCAATTCTTAGGAAGGTCCCTGGTGTCATGGAGTTCTAAGAAACAAATCTCCGTTGCCCTATCCACCGCTGAGGCCGAGTATGTTGCCGCAGGACAGTGTTGCGCGCAACTACTTTGGATGAGGCAAACCCTCCAGGACTTTAGCTACAATCTGAGCAAAGTCCCACTCCTATGTGATAATGAGAGTGCTATCCGCATAGCGGACAATCCTGTTGAACACAGCCGCACAAAGCACATTGACATCCGACATCACTTTTTGAGAGACCACCAGCAAAAGGGAGATATCGAAGTATTTTATATTAGCACCGAGAACTAGCTAGCCGATATCTTTACCAAGCCTTTAGATGAGAAGACCTTTTGCAGGCTGCGTAGTGAGCTAAATGTCTTAGATTCGCGGAACTTGGATTGATTTATAGCATACATGTGTTTATGCCTTTGATCATGTTCCTTATGCATTTTGTTGTTTACTTATGGTGCTCAAGTTGTACAAACACTCCCCGGACCTCACAAGTCCTTTTGCAAGTGATGCACATATTTAGGGGCAGATGTGCTACAACTTGACCCTTTGAGACTAACCGTGTGCTTGAGTTTGCTACATTTAGTCTCAAAGGTGGATTGAAAGGGAAAGGTGGACTTGGACCATGCAAGACTTCCACTGCACTCTGATGAGAGGGTAACTTACTCCAAGTCCATCTCAATATCCTTATTGCCTTGGTACTCTTATTTGAAGATTTTGGTGAGGCAATGGGGTTTAAGGGCCAAGATTGATCCTGTTTTGGTGCTTGATGCCAAAGGGGGAGAAAATAAGGCCAAAGCAATCAATGGATCAGCTACCACTTGAGAACTTTGAAAATGGTAGAATAGAGCTTTTGGTTTGTCAAAACTCTCTTGTTGTCTCTTTTGTCAAAAGTTGGCTTCTTGTGGGGAGAATAGTTGATTATGGGAAAAAGGGGGAGTTTTTGAAATCTTTGATCAATTTCTCTTGGAACAACTCTCTTTATGTCTCAACAAGTGTGTTTGACTTAGAGATAGGAAATTGAGGTTGATTTGCAAAAACAAAACCAAGTGGTGGCAAAGAATGATCCAAATATGCCAAATTTGAATCAAAACAAATTTGTGTTCTCATTTGCATTGATTTTGCACTTCTTTAGTTGCTTTTTGTTGTGTTGGCATAAATCACCAAAAAGGGGGAGATTGAAAGGGAAATGTGCCCTAGGGCCATTTCTAAGTATTTTGGTGATTGAGTGCCAACACAAGTGCTTAAGTGTTAATCTATGCCAATTGATGGACAAAGTGCAAATCAAGAGCGAAGGTATGTTTCTAAGACTTAGTACATTATTTTGGAGACTAATGTATTGTGTCTAAGTGCTAGAAACAGGAAAAGACCAATTTGGAAAAGACTTGGCTAAGCAGCCAAGACTCTGCGCAGTCTGGGTGCACCGGACTGTCCGGTGGTGCACCGGACAGTGTCCGGTGCGCCAGGCTGGCGACTGTCAACTGGCTGCTCTCGGGAAGCGATCAACGGCGTACGACTATAAATCACTGGACTGTCCGGTGGTGCACCGGACTATCCGGTGAGCCATTCACAGGCGAAGTCGTCGCTCTCGGGAAGCGATTAACGGCGTACGGCTATAAATCACCGGACTGTCCGGTGGTGCACCGGACTGTCCGGTGAGCCAACGGTCGGCCGGGCCAATGGTCGGCCGCGTAATCCGCGCGCGACGCGTGGCCGAGCCAACGGTCAGAAGGGGGCACCGGACTGTCCGGTGTGCACCGGACAGTGTCCGGTGCGCCAACGGCTCTGGATCTTCAACAGTCGGCTGTGCCACAGAAGGAAAGAAATTCGCACCAGACAGTGTCCGGTGGTGCACCGGACTGTCCGGTGCGCCAGGCGACAGAAGGCAAGAATTGCCTTCCTGGAATGCTCTCAACGGCTCCTAGCTGCCTTGGGGCTATAAAAGGGACCCCTAGGCGCATGGAGGAGTACACCAAGCATTCTCTGAGCATTCCTAAGCACCAAGACTTCAATTCCGCGCATTCGATTCTTTGTGATAGCAACTAGAGCTCCGTTTGAGTAGAGAACTCTTTGACTTGTGTTGAGAGCTCGTGTTGTGACTTGTGTGCGTGTGTTGCTCTGACTTTGTGTCTTGTGTGCGTTGCTCATCCCATCCTTACTTCCGTGCTTCTTTGTGAACATCTTTGTAAGGGCGAGAGGCTCCAAGTTGTGGAGATTCCTCGCAAGCGGGATATAGTAAAGTGAAAGCAAAACACCGTGGTATTCAAGTGGGTCTTTGGACCGCTTGAGAGGGGTTGAGTGCAACCCTCGTCCGTTGGGACGCCACAACGTGGAGTAGGCAAGTATTGGACTTGGCCGAACCATGAGATAAACCACTGTGCCATCTCTGTGTTGATCTCTTTGTGGTTATTATGTTTTGCTAAGACTCCTCTCTAGCCACTTGGCCTTATTGTGCTAACTCCTAATCAAGTTTTTGTGGCACTAAGTTTCAAGTTTTACAGGATCACCTATTCACCCCCCTCTAGGTGCTCTCAAAAGCGCAGGGCCATAGGCGAGGAGATCCACAAGCTACTCACGGCAGGGTTTATCAAAGAGGTATTCCATCCCGAATGGTTAGCTAACCCTGTTCTTGTAAGGAAGAAGGATGGGAAATGGAGGATGTGTGTAGACTACACTGGTCTAAACAAAGCATGTCCAAAAGTTCCCTACCCTCTACCTTGCATCGATCAAATCGTGGACTCCACTGCTGGGTGCGAAACCCTGTCATTCCTCGATGCCTACTCAGGCTATCACCAAATCAAGATGAAAGAGTCTGAACAGCTCGCGACTTCTTTCATCACACCTTTTGGCATGTACTGTTACACTACAATGCCATTTGGGTTGAGGAATGCAGGCGCCACTTACCAGAAGTGCATGAACCACGTGTTCGGAGAACACATCATCAGAACGGTCGAGGCTTACGTCGACGACATCGTTGTCAAGACGAAGAGAGCCTCCGACCTCCTCTCTGACCTTGAAACGACATTCAAGTGTCTGAGAGCGAAAGGCGTGAAACTCAATCCCAAGAAGTGTGTCTTCGGAGTCCCCCGAGGCATGCTCCTTGGATTCATCGTCTCCGAGCGGGGCATCGAGTCCGGAGAAAATCGCGGCCATCACCAACATGGGACCGATCAAAGATTTGAAAGGAGTACAGAGGGTCATGGGATGCCTTGCGGCTCTGAGCCGCTTCATCTCACGCCTTGGCGAGAAAGGCTTGCCTCTGTACCGCCTCTTAAGGAAGGCCGAGTACTTCACTTGGACCCACGAGGCCGAGGAAGCCCTCGGAAACCTTAAGGCACTCCTTACGAACACACCCATCCTGGTGCCCCCCGCCGCAGGAGAAGCCCTCTTGATCTACGTAGCCGCGACTACTCAGGTGGTCAGCGCCGCGATCGTAGTCGAGAGACGTGAAGAAGGGCATGCACTGCCCGTCCAGAGGCCAGTCTACTTCATCAGTGAAGTGCTTTCCGAGACCAAAGTCCGCTACCCACAGATCTAGAAGCTGCTCTACGCAGTGATTCTGACACGGCGAAAGTTGCGACACTACTTCGAGTCTCATCCGGTGACTGTGGTGTCATCCTTCCCCCTGGGGGAGATCATCCAGTGCCGCAAGGCCTCGGGTAGGATAGCAAAGTGGGAGGTGGAGATTATGGGTGAAACGCTATCATTCGCTCCTCGGAAGGCCATAAAATCCTAGGTCTTGGCAGACTTCCTGGCTGAGTGGACTGACACCAAGTTACCGACAACTCCAATCCAGCCCGAGCTCTGGACCATGTACTTCGATGGGTCACTCATGAAAACAGGAGCAGGCGCTGGTCTGCTCTTCATTTCACCCCTCGGAAAGCATCTCCGCTACATCATTCGCCTCCATTTTCCGGTATCAAACAACGTGGTCGAGTACGAGGCACTGGTTAACGGGCTACGCATCGCCATCGAGCTAGGGGTCCGATGCCTTGATGCTCGAGGCGACTCACAGCTTGTCATCGACCAAGTCATGAAGAACTCCCACTACCGTGACCGGAGGATGGAAGCCTACTACGACGAAGTTTGGCGCCTGGAAAACAAGTTCTACGGGATGGAGCTCAACCACATCGCCCGACGGTACAACGAGAATGCGGACGAGCTGGCGAAAATAGCCTCAGGGCGAACGACGGTTCCCCCGGACGTCTTCTCCAAAGACCTACATCAACCATCCGTCAAGATCGACGACGTGCCCGAGCCTGAGGAAGCCTCGGCCCAGCCCGAGGTACCCTCGGCCGAACCCGAGGCACCCTCGGCCATCGAGGAAGAGGCCTTGCCCATCGAGGAGGAACAAAATGGGGTCACGCCAGATTCGAACTGGCAGACCCCGTACCTGGAATATCTCCTCCGAGAAGAGCTTCCCATCGACAAGACCAAAGCTCGGTGGCTGGCTCGGCGCGCCAAGTCATTCGTCTTGCTGGGTGATGAAAAAGAGCTCTATCACCGTAGCCCCTCGGGCATCCTCCAACGATGCATATCTATCGCCCAAGGATAAGAACTGTTGCAAGGAATACACTCGGGGGCTTGTGGCCACCATGCAGCACCTCGAGCCCTCGTGGGGAATGCCTTCCGACAAGGTTTCTACTGGCCAACCGCGGTGGCCGACACCACTAGGATTGTGTGCCCCTGCCAGGGCTGTCAATTCTACGCAAAGCAGACGCATCTGCCCGCTCAGGCCTTGCAGACGATACCCATCACCTGGCCATTTGCTGTGTGGGGTCTAGACCTCGTCGGTCCCTTGCAGAAGGCACCCGAGGGCTTCTTGCACCTTCTGGTCGCCATCGACAAATTCTCCAAGTGGATCGAGGTCTGACCCTTGACCAGCATCAGGTCCGAGCAGGCGGTGGCGTTTTTTTACCAACATCATCCATCGATTCGGGGTCCCAAACTCAATCATCACCGACAATGGCACGTAGTTCACCGGAAAAAAAAGTTCCTGGACTTCTGCGACGACCACTACATCCGTGTGGACTGGGCCGCCGTAGCTCATCCCATGACGAATGGGCAGGTGGAGCGTGCCAACGGTATGATTTTGCAGGGGCTCAAACCGAGGATCTACAACGACCTCAACAAGTTCGGCAAGCGGTGGATAAAAGAGCTACCCTCGGTAGTCTGGAGTCTGAGGACGACGCCGAGCCGCGCCACGGGTTTTTCGCCATTCTTTCTAGTCTATGGGGCCGAGGCCGTCCTCCCCACGGACTTAGAATATGGCTCCTCGAGGACCAAGGCGTACGACGACCGAAGCAACCAGACTAGCCGAGAGACTCGCTGGACCAACTCGAGGAGGCTCGGGACGTCGCCTTACTAAATTCGGCATGGTACCAGCAGTCGCTGCGGTGCTACCACGCCCGAAGCGTTCGGTCCCGAGGCTTCCAAGTGGGAGACTTGGTGCTTCGCCTGCGACAGGACGCCCGAGGGCGCCACAAGCTCACTCCTCCCTGGGAAGGGCCCTTCATCATCGCCAAGATCTTGAAGCCCGGAACATACAAGCTGGCCAACGACCAAGGCGAGGTCTACAGCAACGCTTGGAACATCCAACAGCTACGTCGCTTCTACCCTTAAGATGTTTTAAGTCATTCATGTACCTCGTTTACATACACAAAGTCTAACCATCAAGGAAGGGTTGGCCTTGCCTCAGCAAAGCCCGACCCTCCCTCGGGGGCTAGAAGGGGGGAACCCCCTCTACGTCAAAATTTTCCTCGAAAAATTTTTCTACCAAAACAACCTTTGTGCTTTCGACTTCCGTATCGATAGCGGGATCCTGAGAACGATGAGAGTACACGTAAGCGGCAAGGCCGACCGAGCCGAGGAACTCCTACACCTCCGGGATACGGATACCTCACCCATCACCTTTCGCAAGAAGTAACTCACGCTCGGATAAGCGATCCTGCTACCGAACAAGTCCTAACACTCGGGTAGAAAACGACTTTCGCGCCTTCTTGACTGTACCAATAATGGAATCCTTCGACCAAATGAGAGTGCACGTAAGCGGCAAGGCCGACCGAGCCGAGGGACTCCTACGCCTCCGGGATACAGATACCTCACTCATCACCTTCCGCGAAAAGTAACTCTCGCTCGGATAAACAATTCTGTTATTGACAGACAAGTCGTGATGCTCGAAACAAGAGGAGAGAAGACGCAGCTTTTTAAACACGACGATAAAGTGTTTAGGCCTCGGCGGCCGCGAAAAAGCATGTGCATGCTATAGACAAACTGTTCCTGCAGGTTCGGGCATCGGCAGGGGGAGCAGCAGCACCCTCGGCGTTGTCTCCACCCTCGGCGGAACCTGGCCCGGCCTCGGACGGCGACACGTGCAAAAGGACCTCCACCTAAGGGAGGACGCCAGCACCGCGCCAGCAGATGTCTTGGCCAAGCTCCAGCGGCTGCTAGCACATCTTCCTCGGCCTAGGAAGCCGCCATCTCCTGGGCCTACGAAGTCTCTTTCTGAGCCAACTCTGCGTCTGTCCGCGCTAACACCGCTGCCTCCGGCTCCGGCTCATCGCAGAGCAGCCGAGGGTTCTAAAAACTAAGCAAGAGAAGCCTAGAGCGGCAAGGCCGACCGAGCCGAGGGACTCCTATGCCTCCGAGATGCGGATACCTCACTCGTCACCTTCCGCGAAAGGCAACTCACGCTCGGTTAAGTGGTTCGGCTAGCCAACAGGCAAGTCCCAGTGCTCGGAATGAGGAAGAAACACAGCTTTATACTCGAAATAACCAAATGTTCAGGCCTCGACAGCCACAAAGAACAAAACATATACTTGGGGTAACTATGCTACACAGACCTAGACGTCGGCAGAACCCTCGGCGGTTCTCCTGACCTACGACAAATGTCTAAGTACTTGAAGCGGTTACATTTTGCTCCGGCAAAAACCCAGTATATCTCCTTACAAATGGGACTTTGGTTCCATTCCCGCGAATATGAACAACCTCCACACCAGAGGGCCTGCGGGACAACAAATTCCAGGTGGCTCGCCGGCGACCACTACACCAGCAGCGACAATGACCCCTGCTTCGGGCGGCTAAACAGCAGCAGCAATGACCTCGGGGCCGACGCTGCTGTGACGAGGCCCTCGCCCGCGTCTCCGCTCGAGGGGCGACGACAAGCCATCAAAGCCAAAGAGCCGGGGTCCGGCCGTAGCTGGCGCCGATGGTCTCATCAGTGGAGAAACCTTCTCCGGCTGCCACCACCTCAGCACCGACGACAGTGGCCACCTGCGCGCCAGCGCCACACCGACGAATGGCCCTGGTGTCATGGAACTCTAAGAAACAAACCTCTGTTGCCCTATCCACCGCTGAGGCCGAGTATGTTGCCGCAGGACAGTGTTGCGCGCAACTACTTTGGATGAGGCAAACCCTCAGGGACTTTGGCTACAATCTGAGCAAAGTCCCACTCCTATGTGACAATGAGAGTGCTATCCGAATAGCAGAAAATCCTGTTGAGCACAGCCGCACAAAGCACATTGACATCCGGCATCACTTTCTGAGAGACCACCAGCAAAAGGGAGATATCGAAGTGTTTCATGTTAGCACCGAGAACCAGCTAGCCGATATCTTTACCAAGCCTCTAGATGAGAAGACCTTTTGCAGGCTGCGTAGTGAGCTAAATGTCTTAGATTCGCGGAACTTGGATTGAATTGTAGCATACATGTGTTTATGCCTTTGATCTTGTCCATTCTGCATTTTTGTTGCTTATTATGGTGCTCAAGTTGTACAAACACTCCCCGGACCTCACAAGTCCGTTGCAAAGTGATGCACATGTTTAGGGGGAGATGTGTTACAACTTGACCCTTTGAGACTAACCATATGCTTGAGTTTGCTTGATTTAGTCTCGAAGGAGAATTGAAAGGGAAAAGGTGGACTTGGACCATGCAAGACTTCCACTGTACTCCGATGAGAGGGTAACTTATTCCAAGTCCATCTCATGAACTCTTATTGCCATTTGCTCTTAATTGAAGATTTTGGTGAGGCAATGGGGTTAAAGGGCCAAGATTGATCCCGTTTTGGTGCTTCATGCCAAAGGGGGAGAAAATAAAGGCCAAAGCAATAAATGGATCAGCTACCACTTGAGAAATTTGAAAATAGTAGAGTAGAGCTTTTGGTTTGTCAAAACTCTTTTATTGTCTCTTTTGTCAAAAGTTGGCTTCTTGTGGGGAGAAGTAGTAATTATGGGAAAAAGGGGGAGTTTTTGAAATCTTTGATCAATCTCTTTTGAAATGACTCTCTTTATGCTTCAACATGTGTGTTTGACTTAGAGATAGAGATTTGAGTTTGATTTGCAAAAAACAAACCAAGTGGTGGCATAGAGTGATCCATATATGTCAAAATTGAATCAAAATATTTTATTTGAAGTGAGTTTGCACTTGTTCTAGTTGCTTTATGTTGTGTTGGCATAAATCACCAAAAAGGGGGAGATTGAAAGGGAAATGTGCCCTTGGGCCATTTCTAAGTATTTTGGTGATTGAGTGCCAACACAAGTGCTTAAATGAGAATTTATGTCCATGGGTGAGCAAAGTGCAAATCATGAAGTAAAGGTATGTTTCTAAGCCTTAGTACATTGGTTTTGTGTACTAACATACTTATCTAAGTGTTAGAAACAGAAAGAAGAAGAAAAGAAAAGAGGAGAAAAAGACTTGGCTGAGTGCAGCCAAGACTCAGCTCGGTCTGGCACACCGGACTGTCCGGTGTGCACCGGATAGTGTCCGGTGCGCCAGGCTGGCTCGGCGTGAACTGGCCGCTCTCGGGAATTCGCCGACGGCGTACGGCTAAAATTCACCGGACTGTCCGGTGTGCACCGACTGTCCGGTGAGCCAAACGTCGGCCGGGCCAACGGTCGGCTGCGGAATCTGCGCGCGACACGTGGCCGGACCAACGGTCGGCCGCGTGATCTGCGCGAGACACGTGGCCGAGCCAACGGTCGGAAGGGGGCACCGGACTGTCCGGTGTGCACCGGACATGTCCGGTGCGCCAACGGCTCCCATATCTGCAATGGTCGGCAACGGTCGGCAACGCTGTTTAAGGAAAGAAATCGGGCACCGGACAGTGTCCGGTGTGCACCGGACTGTCCGGTGCACCCGACGACAGAAGGCAAGGATAGCCTTCCAGATTTGCTCTCAACGGCTCCTAGCTGCCTTGGGGCTATAAAAGGGACCCCTAGGCACATGGAGGAGTCATTCAAGCAACCTTAGAGCATTCTTGATCATCCACACTCATTCTTTGCGCATTCGTTTGTCATTCTAAGTGATTCGAGCTCCGTTCTAGTGAGAACTTTGAGATAGTCTTTTGAGCTCGAATCTTGGCCGTGTGTGTGCGCGTTTCGCTGTGGATTTGTGTGTGTTGCTTCCCTCCCTTACTCTGTGCTTATTTGTGATCATATACTTGTAAGGGCAAGAGACTCCAATTTGTGGAGATTCCTTGCAAACGGGATATTGAAAGGCAAAACAAAACACCGTGGTATTCAAGTTGGTCTTTGGACCGCTTGAGAGGGGTTGATTGCAACCCTCGTCCGTTGGGACGCCACAACGTGGAGTAGGCAAGCGTTGGTCTTGGCCGAACCACGGGATAAACCACTGTGTCATCTCTGTGTTTGATCTCTTGTGGTATTGTGTTTTGTTGAGACTCCTCTCTAGCCACTTGGCAATTATTGTGCTAACACTTAACAAGTTTTTGTGGCTATAAGTTTAAGTTTTCACAGGATCACCTATTCACCCCCCCCCTCTAGGTGCTCTCAATTGGTATCGGAGCCGTTCTCTTCACAAAGGGACTAATCGCCCGAAGAGATGGATCCTAAGGGAAAGGGGATGGTGGTCAACAACAACGAGAAGGAGTCTATCTTCAACGAGCCGAGGGATGACAAGCCTACCGACTCGGGCTCGGGCCACAAGCGCAGGGATGGGAAGAAGAAGAAGACAAGGCGCATCAAGGAGATCATCTACTACGACGATAGTGATGAGTCTACTTCTTCCCAAAAGGACGACGACAACGACTACAAAAAGACGGTCAATTCGAACTTTTCATTTGATTATTCTCGTATTCAACATAGTTCGAATTCACATTTGCTTTCCATTCCTCTTGGCAAACCTCCACACTTCGATGGGGAGGACTACGGATTTTGGAGTCACAAAATGTGTAGTCACTTATTCTCTCTTCATCCAAGCATATGGGAGATTGTAGAGAATGGAATGAAGTTTGATAGCTCGGATAATTCCATGCATATAAATGAACAAATTCATAGAAATGCACAAGCTACTACTGTTCTCTTAGCGTCTTTGTGCAGGGAAGAGTATAACAAGGTGAGCGGCTTGGACAATGCCAAGCAAATATGGGACACCCTCAAGATATCACACGAGGGGAATGACATCACCATGCTCACCAAAATGGAGTTGGTGGAGGGCGAGCTTGGACGATTCGCCATGATAAGGGGAGAGGAGCCAACTCAAACGTACAACCGGCTCAAGACCCTTATCAACAAAATAAGGAGCTACGGAAGCACGCGTTGGACGGATCACGACGTCGTCCGCCTAATGCTCAGGTCCTTTACCGTTCTTGATCCTCATCTCGTGAACAATATTCGTGAGAATCCCAGGTACACGATGATGACGCCCGAGGAAGTACTTGGAAAATTCGTAAGCGGGCGGATGATGATCAAGGAGGCAAGATACGTCGACGAAGCGTTGAACGGTCCAATCCACGAGCCTCAACCCATTGCTCTCAAGGCAACAAGGAGCAAGGAGTCGCTACCTAGCAAGGTGGCGCAAGTTGAGGCGGCCGGGCTCAATGATGAAGAGATGGCTCTCATCATCAAGAGATTCAAGACGGCGCTAAATGGTCGCAAGGGGCAGCCAAGCAAGTCCAAGACAAAGGGGAAGCGCTCATGCTTCAAATGTGGTAAGGTTGGTCATTTTATTGCTAACTGTCCCGAAAATGATAGTGACCAGGAGCAAGGGAAAAATGGGAAGAGAGAGAACAAGAAAGTTTACAAGAAGGCCAAAGGCGAAGCACACCTTGGAAAGGAGTGGGACTTGGATTGCTCTTCGTCCGACTCCGACGACGAAGGACTCGCCGCCACTGCCTTCAACAAATCGGCTCTCTTCCCCCACGAGCATCACACTTGCCTCATGGCAAGGGAAAAGAAGGTAATCACTCGTAATGGTAATACTTATGATTCTTCTAGTGATGATGAATCTAGTGAGGATGAAATTGATTACTCTAGTTTATTCAAGGGATTGGATAGAACTAAGATAGCTAAGATTAATGAGTTGATTGATGCCTTAAATGAAAAGGATAGAATCTTAGAGAAACAAGAAGACCTTTTATATGAAGAGCATGGTAAATTTGTTAGTGCACAAAATTCACTTGCTCTAGAAGTTAAAAGAAATGGAATGCTTTCTTGTGAACTTTCTACTTGTAATGAAACCATTTCTTCTTTAAAAGGTGAAATTAATGTTTTAACTGCTAAACTAGAAGTAGCAAGTAACTCTTGTGTTGAAAATGTTACAATTTGCACTAGGTGTAAGGATTTTGATGTTAATGCTTGTAGTGAACACTTAGTTTCAATTTCAAAACTAAATGATGAAGTGGCTAGTCTTAATGCCCAACTTAAGACTAGCAAGAGTGAAGTTGATAAAATAAAATTTGCAAGGGATGCCTACACGATTGGTAGACACCCCTCAATTAAGGATGGTCTTGGCTTCAAGAGAGAGGCCAAGAACTTAACAAGCCATAAGGCTCCCATTCCCGCCAAGGAGAAAGGGAAGGCCCCTATGGCCAGTAGCGTTAAAAAGAACCATGCTTTTATGTATAATGATAGGAGACATGCTAGAAATGCTTATAATGATTTTGATTCACATGTTTATGATTCTCATGCCATGTTTGCTTCTAGTTCTTCCTATAAGCATGATAGAGATATGTGTAGGAGAAATGTTGTGCATATGCCTAGGAGAAATTTTGCTCATGTTCCTAGAAAAGTTGTGAACAAACCTTCTACCATTTATTATGCATGCAATGCTCCCTTTGCTATTTGTAGAAAGGGTAAGAAGGTAATTGCTAGGAAGTTAGGGGCAAGATGCAAGGGAGATAAAACTTGCATTTGGGTCCCTAAGGATATTTGTGCTAACCTTGCAGGACCCAACATGAGTTGGGTACCTAAGACCCAAGCCTAAATTTGCCTTGCAGGTTTATGCATCCGGGGGTTCAAGCTGGATTATCGACAGCGGATGCACAAACCATATGACGGGGGAGAAGAAGATGTTCACCTCCTACGTCAAAAATAAGGATTCCCAAGATTCAATTATATTCGGTGATGGGAATCAAGGCAAGGTAAAAGGGTTAGGTAAAATTGCAATTTCTAATGAGCACTCAATATCAAATGTGTTTTTAGTTGAGTCTCTTGGTTACAACTTGCTATCTGTTAGTCAACTATGCAATATGGGATATAATTGTCTTTTTACTAATGTAGATGTGTCTGTCTTTAGAAGATGTGATGGTTCACTAGCTTTTAAGGGTGTACTAGACGGCAAGCTTTACTTAGTTGATTTTGCAAAAGAAGAGGCCGGTCTAGATGCATGCTTAATGGCTAAGACTTGCATGGGCTGGCTGTGGCATCGCCGCTTAGCACATGTGGGGATGAAGAACCTCCACAAGCTTCTAAAGGGAGAACATGTGATAGGTCTAACAAATGTTTATTTCGAAAAAGATAGACCTTGTGCAGCTTGTCAAGCAGGTAAACAAGTGGGAGGAGCACATCACAGCAAGAATGTGATGACCACATCAAGACCTCTTGAGCTGCTGCATATGGACCTCTTCGGACTCGTCGCCTATCTAAGCATAGGAGGAAGTAAGTATGGTCTAGTTATTGTTGATGACTTTTCCCGCTTCACTTGGGTGTTCTTTTTGCAGGATAAGTCTGAAACCCAAGGGACCCTCAAGCGCTTCCTCAGGAGAGCCCAAAATGAGTTTGAGCTCAAGGTGAAGAAGATAAGGAGCGACAACGGGTCCGAGTTCAAGAACCTTCAAGTGGAGGAGTTCCTTGAGGAGGAAGGGATCAAGCACGAGTTCTCCGCTCCCTACACACCACAGCAAAATGGTGTGGTAGAGAGGAAGAACAGGACGCTCATAGATATGGCGAGGACTATGCTTGGAGAATTCAAGACCCCCGAGTGCTTTTGGTCGGAAGCCGTGAACACGGCTTGCCACGCCATCAACAGGGTCTACCTTCACCGCCTCCTCAAGAAGACGTCGTATGAGCTACTAACCGGTAACAAACCCAATGTATCTTACTTTTGTGTATTTGGGAGCAAGTGCTACATTCTAGTGAAGAAGGGTAGAAATTCTAAGTTTGCTCCCAAAGCCGTAGAAGGGTTTTTATTAGGTTATGATTCAAATACAAAGGCGTATAGGGTCTTCAACAAATCATCGGGTTTGGTTGAAGTCTCTAGCGACGTTGTATTTGATGAGACTAATGGCTCTCCAAGAGAGCAAGTTGTTGATTGTGATGATGTAGATGAAGAAGATGTTCCAACGGCCGCTATACGAACCATGGCGATTGGAGAAGTGCGGCCACAGGAACAAGATGAACGAGATCAACCTTCTTCCTCAACAACGGTGCATCCCCCAACTCAAGATGATGAATAGGTTCATCAACAGGAGGCGTGTGATCAAGGGGGAGCACAAGATGATCATGTGATGGAGGAAGAAGCGCAACCGGCACCTCCAACCCAAGTTCGAGCGATGATTCAAAGGGATCATCCCGTCGATCAAATTTTGGGTGACATTAGCAAGGGAGTAACTACTCGATCTCGATTAGTTCATTTCTGTGAGCATTACTCCTTTGTCTCTTCTATTGAGCCTTTCAGGGTAGAGGAGGCCTTGCTAGATCCGGATTGGGTGTTGGCCATGCAGGAGGAACTCAACAACTTCAAGCGCAATGAAGTTTGGACGCTGGTGCCTCGTCCCAAGCAAAATGTTGTGGGAACCAAGTGGGTGTTCCGCAACAAACAGGACGAGCACGGGGTGGTGACGAGGAACAAGGCTCGACTTGTGGCAAAAGGTTATGCCCAAGTCGCAGGTTTGGACTTTGAGGAGACTTTTGCTCCTGTGGCTAGGCTAGAGTCCATTCGTATCTTGCTAGCATATGCCGCTCACCATTCTTTCAGGTTGTACCAAATGGATGTGAAGAGCGCTTTCCTCAACGGGCCAATAAAGGAGGAGGTGTACGTGGAGCAACCCCCTGGCTTTGAGGTTGAACGGTACCCCGACCACGTGTGTAAGCTCTCTAAGGCGCTCTATGGACTTAAGCAAGCCCCAAGAGCATGGTATGAATGCCTTAGAGACTTTTTAATTGCTAATGCTTTCAAGGTTGGGAAAGCCGATCCAACTCTTTTCACTAAGACTTGTGATGGTGATTTGTTTGTGTGCCAAATTTATGTCGATGACATAATATTTGGTTCTACTAACCAAAAGTCTTGTGAAGAGTTTAGCAGGGTGATGACGCAGAAATTCGAGATGTCGATGATGGGCGAGTTGAACTACTTCCTTGGGTTCCAAGTGAAGCAACTCAAGGACGGTACTTTCATCTCCCAAACGAAGTACACGCAAGATCTGCTAAAGCGGTTTGGGATGAAGGACGCCAAGCCCGCAAAGACGCCGATGGGAACCGACGGACACACCGACCTCAACAAAGGAGGTAAGTCCGTTGATCAAAAAGCATACCGGTCCATGATAGGTTCTTTGCTTTACTTATGTGCTAGTAGACCGGATATTATGCTTAGCGTATGCATGTGTGCTAGATTTCAATCCGATCCTAAGGAGTGTCACTTAGTGGCTGTGAAGCGAATCCTTAGATATTTAGTTGCTACGCCTTGCTTCGGGATCTGGTATCCAAAGGGGTCTAACTTTGACTTGATTGGGTACTCAGATTCCGACTATGCTGGATGTAAGGTCGATAGGAAGAGTACATCGGGGACGTGCCAATTCTTAGGAAGGTCCCTGGTGTCATGGAACTCTAAGAAACAAACCTCCGTTGCCCTATCCACCGCTGAGGCCGAGTATGTTGCCGCAGGACAGTGTTGCGCGCAACTACTTTGGATGAGGCAAACCCTCAGGGACTTTGGCTACAATCTGAGCAAAGTCCCACTCCTATGTGACAATGAGAGTGCTATCCGAATAGCGGAAAATCCTGTTGAGCACAGCCGCACAAAGCACATTGACATCCGGCATCACTTTCTGAGAGACCACCAGCAAAAGGGAGATATCGAAGTGTTTCATGTTAGCACCGAGAACCAGCTAGCCGATATCTTTACCAAGCCTCTAGATGAGAAGACCTTTTGCAGGCTGCGTAGTGAGCTAAATGTCTTAGATTCGCGGAACTTGGATTGAATTGTAGCATACATGTGTTTATGCCTTTGATCATGTCCATTCTGCATTTTTGTTGCTTATTATGGTGCTCAAGTTGTACAAACACTCCCCGGACCTCACAAGTCCGTTGCAAAGTGATGCACATGTTTAGGGGGAGATGTGTTACAACTTGACCCTTTGAGACTAACCATATGCTTGAGTTTGCTTGATTTAGTCTCGAAGGAGAATTGAAAGGGAAAAGGTGGACTTGGACCATGCAAGACTTCCACTGCACTCCGATGAGAGGGTAACTTATTCCAAGTCCATCTCATGAACTCTTATTGCCATTTGCTCTTAATTGAAGATTTTGGTGAGGCAATGGGGTTAAAGGGCCAAGATTGATCCCGTTTTGGTGCTTCATGCCAAAGGGGGAGAAAATAAAGGCCAAAGCAATAAATGGATCAGCTACCACTTGAGAAATTTGAAAATAGTAGAGTAGAGCTTTTGGTTTGTCAAAACTCTTTTATTGTCTCTTTTGTCAAAAGTTGGCTTCTTGTGGGGAGAAGTAGTAATTATGGGAAAAAGGGGGAGTTTTTGAAATCTTTGATCAATCTCTTTTGAAATGACTCTCTTTATGCTTCAACATGTGTGTTTGACTTAGAGATAGAGATTTGAGTTTGATTTGCAAAAAACAAACCAAGTGGTGGCATAGAGTGATCCATATATGTCAAAATTGAATCAAAATATTTTATTTGAAGTGAGTTTGCACTTGTTCTAGTTGCTTTATGTTGTGTTGGCATAAATCACCAAAAAGGGGGAGATTGAAAGGGAAATGTGCCCTTGGGCCATTTCTAAGTATTTTGGTGATTGAGTGCCAACACAAGTGCTTAAATGAGAATTTATGTCCATGGGTGAGCAAAGTGCAAATCATGAAGTAAAGGTATGTTTCTAAGCCTTAGTACATTGGTTTTGTGTACTAACATACTTATCTAAGTGTTAGAAACAGAAAGAAGAAGAAAAGAAAAGAGGAGAAAAAGACTTGGCTGAGTGCAGCCAAGACTCAGCTCGGTCTGGCACACCGGACTGTCCGGTGCGCCAGGCTGGCTCGGCGTGAACTGGCCGCTCTCGGGAATTCGCCGACGGCGTACGACTAAAATTCACCGGACTGTCCGGTGTGCACCGGACTGTCCGGTGAGCCAAACGTCGGCCGGGCCAACGGTCGGCTGCGGAATCTGCGAGCGACACGTGGCCGGACCAACGGTCGGCCGCGTGATCTGCGCGAGACACGTGGCCGAGCCAACGGTCGGAAGGGGGCACCGGACTGTCCGGTGTGCACCGAACATGTCCGGTGCGCCAACGGCTCCCAGATCTGCAACGGTCGGCAACGGTCGGCAACGCTGTTTAAGGAAAGAAATCGGGCACCGGACAGTGTCCGGTGTGCACCGGACTGTCCGGTGCACCCGACGACAGAAGGCAAGGATAGCCTTCCAGATTTGCTCTCAACGGCTCCTAGCTGCCTTGGGGCTATAAAAGGGACCCCTAGGCGCATGGAGGAGTCATTCAAGCAACCTTAGAGCATTCTTGATCATCCACACTCATTCTTTGCGCATTCGTTTGTCATTCTAAGTGATTCGAGCTCCGTTCTAGTGAGAACTTTGAGATAGTCTTTTGAGCTCGAATCTTGGCCGTGTGTGTGCGCGTTCCTCTGTGGATTTGTGTGTGTTGCTTCCCTCCCTTACTCTGTGCTTATTTGTGATCATATACTTGTAAGGGCAAGAGACTCCAATTTGTGGAGATTCCTTGCAAACGGGATATTGAAAGGCAAAACAAAACATCGTGGTATTCAAGTTGGTCTTTGGACCGCTTGAGAGGGGTTGATTGCAACCCACGTCCGTTGGGACGCCACAACGTGGAGTAGGCAAGCGTTGGTCTTGGCCGAACCACGGGATAAACCACTGTGTCATCTCTGTGTTTGATCTCTTGTGGTATTGTGTTTTGTTGAGACTCCTCTCTAGCCACTTGGCAATTATTGTGCTAACACTTAACAAGTTTTTGTGGCTATAAGTTTATGTTTTCACAGGATCACCTATTCACCCCCCCTCTAGGTGCTCTCACCACTGCCCAGGGGATCGATCCCCCTTTTATAGGCAGACCTCCTCACTTGCACCCCTTAGCGTCATGGGCGAAATCCCCACTGACATCCTCCAGTGTTCCCCCCCTACGACACGGGGGCTAGGACCCACACGTCATACGAGTTGATCCGAAGCACGAAGAAGGCAAACCGCCGCACGCGAGGCATGTAACCGTCCCGCGGTTACAAGCGCTCTCCCGTCTTCGTAGAAACCGATGGTCGAAAGGGTGGACTGCCACGCGACAGGCATCCAACTGCACCGCAACTGTGCGCCCCTTCGGCTCCGTCCACATCCGGCGGACCAGCGCAAAGGAAGCGGGCCCACATGTCATGTAACCGGCGCGCCGGTTACGACGTGCGAGAAGTTACACCGCCACTCGCGCCAATGCTGCGCCTCCTCGACTGGGAACCAGTACCGCGACTCGAGGTAGCCCTGCGCAAGACCCAACAGTGCAAGTTAAAGTTGGCGGCCACGGGCCGGTCAGCCGCAGGGTAGGCACGACGGTTGGCATGGAAAAAAGCGGGCCGGCAGTAACTGCAGCGGTAGATGAGCGGAGGCAGCGGTCAAGTCGCCTGCAGGCTCGCGTCCCCTCCTGAAGCGACGGGAGAGCCCTCTCCCACGGCGTGAAGACGACGCACCCGTGCCCCGTTCCTCGAACGGCTCGCGTGCGCAATGGGCGCCACGCGAATCGCCCGTCCCGTCGCATTAACTCCCCGACGGAGCAGGCGACACCTCTGGCAGGCGAGGCAAACGTCGCTTCGCCTTCGCCATAATGACCACATCAAAGAAGGTGCACCACCTTATTTAAATTCATATCCTTCCCCTCCTCCTCTCTCTCTCTTGCTACAGGGACTGGGAAAGGGGATGTTGTGGAAAGGATCCTTCTCGGCGAAGGAAGCGGGCCCCGAGCCCTCCTACTGATCAGGGGTTCGAAGGCTGGCCCCTCGGGAGGGTTTCGACAGCCGCCCTAGAGCACTCGGACCTCAAGCCCATTACTGATCAGGGGTTCGAAGGCTGGCCCCTCAGAAGGGTTCGACAGCCGCCCCAGAGCGCTCGGGCTCCGTGCCCACTACTGATCAGAGGTTCGTAGGCTGGCCCCTCGGAAGGGTTCGACAGTCGCCCCAGAGCACGCAGAGTGAGGGATGACTATGGGTACGTTCGATACATAGCCGAGGCTCGGGCTACGCTCCCGAGGTACTCTAGGACATTTCCGAGACCGGCGGGAACGATTTGTAACAGAATCCCACCGGAGGGAGGCATCGAGCCCTCAGACCCTGTCGAAGGGGCCTGGGTCCGGTGAATCACCCGCAGGTACTTTTGGAGCGCGCCTCTGGGCCACCAGCCGACCCCTAACGAATGGGGCATGGGCGTCCACTCGGATCACCCGTTAGCAGCTCGCTGGAAACACCATGTTCGGCGCCCTCCGAGGGCAACATGGCGCTTTCCCCCTCCTCCTTGTGGAAAGGCTACGCAGGGGCGTATAATAAAAGTCGAGAAAGTCCTTGATCGTCCTCTCGCTCCGTGCAGAGGCTTGGGGGCTGCTCTCGCACCCAGCTACGGCCAAAACTATTGACAGCGTCAACAAACCAGCTTGATAACTTGGAACCCGACCACGCACCTGGGCTACGGCCAGGCCGCATGAGGGAACGATCAGACCGGCCGAAGCACCACGAAAAGCATTCAGACCTCAGAGGAGTCAAACCACTCCTTCGAGGCCTCGGGGGCTACACCCGGTAGGTGCGCTCGCACGCACCCACTAGAACAAGGCAAAAACCGAGAAAGGTCGGTCCCCTCACCGAAAACGCGGCAAAAGCCTCCAAGCGAGTACCAACACTCCCTTTGAGCTTGGGGCTACTGTCGGGTACCATAATTAGGGGTACCCCCAACGCTCCTAATCATGGCTGGTAAACACCCTCAGACCAAATGATGGGTGCAGTTCAAGCCAAGACTTCGTCTACCCGAGGGACGCGATCTCACCCGAGCCCAGCCTCAGGTTGGAACAGTAGTCCCAGACGAGTTCACGCCTCGCCCAAGGGCCTCCTCAGGCAGCGGGCGCCCCCTCGGCTCTCCCGAGGCCCGGCTCGGGCAGGCTTCGTTGTGAAGCAACCTTGGCCAGACCGCCTCACCAAACGATCGCTTCGCAGGCGCATTAAATGCAGGGGATGACTGACGTCGTATCCTGACACACGCGCCTCAGACGGGCAGGCCGAAGTGACTGCAGTCACTCCGCCCCTCTTCTTTACTGTCTGATATGACAGGAAAATAGCGCCGCTCTCTCCGCTCCGACTGCCGTGTCAGCCACCCCGGCGACGACTGACAACAAGTCACGATCAACCACCGAGTTCAGCCTCGGGCACAACAGGAAGCTCCGCCTCGCCCGACCTCATGCTCCGGCCTCGGGAGGAGGTTTCCGCCTCGCCCGACCTCAGGCTCCAGCCTTGGGAGGAGGTCTCCGCCTCGCTCGACCCCCGGACTCAGCCTCGACCTTGGTCTCGGGAGGAACCGTGTCCTCGCCCGACCCCGGCCTCGGCCTCAAGAGAAGTCTCTGCCTCGACCGACCCTGGGCTCGGACCGACCGCGCTAACAGGGGATACATCATTTCCCTATTCCTAGCCTGCTCAGGCTACAAGGAACAAGACCGGCGTCCCATCTAGCTTACCCCGGCGACGGGTAATGATGGTGCCCCACGTGCACCATGACGCCGGTGGCTCTCAGCCCCTTACGACAGCAAGGAGACGTCAGCAGGATCCTCGCCGCGCTGCCAGCTGTGCTCCTACAGGACTTAGGCGCTCCTCCAATGGCCACGCCATCACATGTACAGGGCCTAAGCTCTCCCCCAACGGCCACGTTGGCATGTACACAGGGCTTAGGCACTCCACTCCCGGACACGTTAGCGCATAGCTATGCCCCCCGTTGCAGTCTAGACCCTCTCCTTATTGCCTCTATAAAAGGGAGGTCTAGGGCCACCCTGAGGGGGGTTCGTGCGGGTGAAGCGGCGGACGAACTCTGTGTGTCTCTCTCCCCCACGCGACACACTTGTAACCCCTACTACGAGCGGCACCCCTGGTGCAGGATAATACAAGGCTTGTCCCACCTCTTGTGTTCCATCCCACGCCAACCCATCTAGGCAGGGGCACACAGCGATTTCACTAGTCGGTCCAAGGGACCCCCCCGGGTCCGAGACGCCGACAAAATTACACTCTAATCTTAGGCAGGGATTGGATTCACGCTAATCAATGTATACCTTCCATGCTACATCAAATGTTACTACAATGGGTAGGCGACGATGTAGAACAAGTGTATGCTGATACATCGGCCTGTATTATTGTGGTCGATGCTCCTGTACTTTGGACCTATGAGACTGCTACGTGTCTCACAGGAGTAGACTTTTTTGATTATCAGTTTATAAGTATAAATAAAAAGGGTTTTATTCCTGTGATGTTAGAGCCGATGGAAAATCGGCTAAATCCTAAATAAATTTTAAATGATGAGTACACACAAAATGAATGAGTCCCTGGTCACGGACAATCTGGCTTCTAAGGTCAGATGGTCCGGTCTTTCGCAAAACAGTTCGGTCTTTAAGACCGAACATCTACCACAACATAAAGTTAGTATCGCGGATGATCTGGCCCCCGAGACCGGAGAGTCTGCCATCACACAAAGATCATCTAATTCCTCTGTGGGAGACAATATAGAGGAATTTAGAGATCTCGACAAATTAGGACAGGGGTTTATATCAGTCGATCCTTTGGAGGAGATCGACATAGGAGATGGTAAAACTCAAAGGCCGACTTTTGTGAACAAGACCCTGGAGATTGATCCTAGAGATGAAATGATCGGTCTATTAAAAGAATATTTGGATTGCTTTGCTTGGAATTACACTGAGATGCCAGGATTAAGCCGTGAGATCGTAGAGCATCGGCTGCCCATTAAGTCCAATTTTAGACATTTCAAGCAGAAAGCTAGAACATTTCGTCCAGACCTTCTCACACGAATCAAGGACAAAATTCACCGGCTGCTAGAAGCTAATTTCATTAGACCTTGCAGATACGCAGAGTGGGTCTCCAATATTGTGCCGGTGGAGAAGAAGGAATCAGGTAAGCTCAGAGTATGCATTGATTTTTGCAATTTTGAATAGAGCAACTCCTAAGGATGAATATCCTATGCCCATAGCCGACACATTGATCAATAATGCGTCAAGAAATAGAATTATTAGCTTTCTTGATGGTAATACTGGATATAATCAGATTTTTCATGGCCGAAGAAGATGCGCCTAAAACAGCCTTTATATGTCCGGGCTTCATTGGATTATTTGAGTGGGTTGTCATGACATTTGGTCTAAAAAATGCCGGTGCTACTTATTAGAGGGCTATGAATTTGATCTTTCACGAGCTATTGGGAAACACTGTGGAAGTCTACATTGATGATATTGTAGTCAAATCGGCTAAGTTTAGCTCTCATATAGCTGATTTGCGCAAAGCCTTTGATAAAATGCGTCGGTATGGTCTCAAAATGAACCCACGTAAATGTGCTTTTGGAGTGTCAGCTGGTAAGTTCTTAGGATTCATCATTCATGAACATGGTATAGAGATAGACCCTAACCGAATCAAATCTATTCGGAATGTGGGACCTTCCACCTGTAAGGTCAAAATGCAGAAGTTTCTCAGCAAGATAAATTATTTGCGGAGGTTTATTTCTAACCTAGCCAGGAAGATTGATGCCTTCACCCGTATCCTTCAGCTTAAGAATGATGCCGAATTCACTTGGGGGGCAGAACAACAGGAAGCGTTTGATCTCATCAGAAAGTATTTGTCTTCGGCTCCTGGATTAAAAGCACTGCAAGTAGGAGTATCGTTCAGATTGTACATTGCAGCTGAAGATAAGGTTATTTAGGCTGTTCTGACACAAGTGACCGGAGGAAAGGAGCATGTGGTGACCTACCTAAGTCGGAGGCTGGTGGATGCTGAAACAAGGTACACTTTTATCGAAAAGTTATGCTTGTGCCTATTTTATGCATGCACCAAGTGTAGATGTTATTTATTGTCTAGTCATTGCACCATTGCCAGTCAAACCGATGTGATTAAATACATGTTGCAAAACCCAATTATGAGTGGTAGGATTGGTAAATGGGCTTATGCACTTATAGAGTATGACTTGGCCTATGAACCATTGAAATCTATGAAAGGCCAGGTCATAGCAGATTTTATTGTAGAACATTAGATCAATGATACTCATAAACTAGACATATCATACCTCACTGTTACTCCCTAGACTTTATATTTTGATGGATCAGTTTGCAATGAAGGGCAAGGAATTGGCATCGTGCTTGTTTCACCAAGTAATGTCTCCTTCGACTTCTCTAGCCGATTGAAAACTTATTGCACTAACAATCAAGCCGAATATGAGGCCCTTTTATTCGGCTTGGAACTTTTAAATTGTATGGGAGTAAAACATGTGAAGGCATTTGGTGATTCTCAGCTGGTTGTCCAACAGGTATTAGAAGAATATCAATGTTTTGATGGTACTCTAAATAGTTACCTTGAAAAGTGTTGGGGCATAATTCATTCTTTTGACGAATTTAGTATTCAGCACATCTCTAGAGTTGAGAATCACAGGGCTAACAATTTGGCACAAGATGTATCAGGTTATCGGATAAAGCGAGGGAGATTTCACAACACTGAAAATCTGATAACCGGTACAGGGCCAATCCCCCAGGTCGCGGACCGTCCGAGTGAAGACTCCGGACTGTCCGGGGTTGCCAGGAAAGTTCTTCTAATTGATTCAGCTGATAATGAAGCCGATGTAAGTGATTGGAGGACACCCATAATTAATTATTTATGGAATCCCAGTGTTAGGATGGATAAGAACATTCGGCGTACAGCTTTCAAGTATGTTTTAATGAGTGATAAACTCTACTGTTGAACAGTCGACGACGTCCTGCTTAAATGCTTAGGCCCAGGTGATGTTGTATTAGCCATGGCCGAAGTATATGAAGGTATTTGTGGTACCCATCAATCGGCTCTAAAGATGAAGTGGTTGTTGCGAAGGTCTGGTTTCTATTGGCCTAACATGATAGCCGATTGTTTCAAATACTACAAAGGATGCCAAGTGTGTCAAAAATTCGGTGACTTACAGTTGGTCCCTGCAGCCGAATTATATCCTATCATCAAGCCTTGACCTTTCAGAGGATGGGGATTGGACTTTATAGGAGAGATTCATCCTTCATCATCAAAAGGGCATCGATTCGTGTTAGTTGCCACTGACTACTTTACCAAGTGGACTGAAGTCGTTGCTCTGAAGAACATGACACACAAGGAGGTAATTGAGTTCATAACTGAACATATTGTTCATAGATCCGGCATTCCCCAGACCTTGACTACAGATCAAGGAACTTCTTTTATGTCAAAGGAGGTACATGAGTTTGCTGAATTATATAGAATTAAGTTGCTCAATTCATCTCCATATTATGCTCAGGCCAATGGACAGGCCAAGTCTAGTAATAGAACATTGATTAACTTGATAAAAAAGAAGATATATGATAATCCTAAGCATTGGCATAGGATTTTGTCCGAAGCTTTGTGGGCTCACAGAATATCTAAACACAGTGCTACTAGAGTATCTTCTTTTGAGCTTGTCTATGAGCAGGAAGCATTGTTGCCTGTGGAAATAAGTTTAAATGCTGTCAGGTTCGCCAGGCAAAATGATCTAACTGTCGGTGATTATTATAATTCAATGATGGACAATATTGATGAAGTAACCGACAATAGGGTGACAGCCTTAGGAGAAATAGAAAAGGACAAAATCATGATAGCCAAGGCCTATAACAAGAAGGTCAAAGCTAAGTCATTTCAGGTAGGGGACCTGGTATGGAAGACCATCCTGCCTCTAAGAAACAAAGACCGAAAGTTTGAGAAATGGTCGCCAAGCTGGGAGGGTCCATACAAAGTAAAACAGGTAATATCTGGTAACACCTATTTATTGCAAACATTACAAGGCAAAGATTTGCCCAAAGCTTTGAATGGGCGTTTCCTCAAGTAGTATCATCCTAGTATGTGGCAAGATGCTTAAGAAAACCGATGTAATCGCATCGAGTTAGTTGCTTTTGGTTTGCTCAGCTCCACCAAAAGGCAGGGGGGCATATGTTGAGCACCAAAATGAGCCGCCAGACGGTCCGGGCCAGACGATCTGCGCCTGTGGGCCGACAGTCCGCGCGCGCAAAACCGATTAGGGTTCTGAGTGTCACACCCGGATTTTAGGGGTCCAAAGCCCGGGCGCGAACATAAACACCAGGTATGCTGGGACCAAGTCTCACACATATGATGTATAGTGGCACAGGATCGAATGTCACAACTTTATATATAACAGGAGTTCTATACAAATAAATAGTTACATTATAAGGAGACAACGGTCCAGCAACCCAAAGTTGACTGGGAGACGACGGCCTAGACCACTCACGAACACCTCGAAGCATCCACCATGTGCTTCATCCTGTGGTACCTGTTCTTGACCTGTGGGGGGGGGTGTGAGACAGCAAGAGTGAGCTCACATACGTTCATCGCTCAACAAGTTGTGGGGAATAATGTGCATGAACTCGCCAAAGGTGGGAGCTCACGTGAAGTGTAAGGCTTACCAAAGAGGATGGTTAGAGCTGAGCATTGCTTTTAAAGTTGGTCAAAATTTTATTAGCAATTACTAAGTATAAGTAAATACCAAACCCCATTAAGTAGTAGAACAAAAGTAACAACATCACCTGCGATGCAATGCATATGACAAATTGAATTTAGTTCCATAAATTAATCATGTGAGGGTCCGAGCTGCTCATGACCGTGAGCACGGCTAGTATACCAGTTTTACACTCTGCAGAGGTTGCGCATCTTAACCCACAAGTCATGTTACCCATCTGCCAAGAGACGGCCAATCCCATACACCTCTACCGAGGAGGCGAGGCAGGGTAACACTACGAGGCCTTTACAAAGTTCCACTAGCTTCAGAAAACCCGCTACAGTTTATAGGAAGTTCCAGTGCAGGAATCCCTTGCAGGACCGCCATCGCAGCAAAATCCTCCCGAGGGCCTCCCTACACTGACCACTCCCCTACTGCCCTTGCCCATTTCGGGTAAGGTAGTCATCCACTAGCTTTCCTAATTAATCGGCCAAGGGCGTCCCATTCCACCCTTGTGGTAGCACTGTTTTCCCGGGTGGTTCTCCATGTTCCAATTAACATAATGATCTTAACATGAACCATAAATAACAACTGATAACAAAAGTATAATCATGAATAGTGTAATCTTCATACCCAAAACCACATATAGCACTAGCAAGTACTACCCAGAAAGTTCAGTGGTAAACAAGGTATAAAGATAGACAAACTAGGGTAACCTATTGGGTCCCATCAAAATTAACCTATGCAGATCATTATGATTAATTAGAACATGAGTAGGTGAAAAGAAGTGATCAAGGGCACAACTTGCCTGGGCCTTGAGAATCCAGGTACCAACTTGCTCTTCAGATGACACGTGACCTCGCTCTAGTCGTAGCAATACAAACAAACATTGTATAGGCAAAATTTAACATTACACCAAACATAAGAACAAAATACACATTAATATTATTCATATTAAAATAAGATCATAGGAACAGGAATCATTAATTTTGGAGTTATAGATTTTAAGTTATGAATTTTCAAAGGTTTTATGTGTTTAAAATGGATTAAGTGAGAGATTAAATTTCTAATTGTTTTCATGACAAAACAGAGGCTCTAGGTGGTAGAGAATAAAATTACAAAATTTTAGAAAGTGGAATGGATTAATTTGGACTAAAAATGGATTTTCTATGATTTAAACAAGTTCTAGCATTTATTTATCTATTAAAAATCCATTTATAAATTATTTTCTCTGTTTTATAATACTCTGGACTGGGCCCCAATTCTTGGAAAACGCAGGGGCAATGGCGCAAGACTTCCCAGACTCAGACTACACCCACGGTGGACGGCGGGTAGATTCGGGAAAAAGACAGGGTCTCTTTAGAAAGATTACCAGGCCGAAGGGGTATCTCCCGATCTTAGCCGTTGGATTACACCGACGGTCAGGATCAGATCCCACCCATTATGAACCAGCGAGCATGCACAACCGTCCGATCACAATCCAGCGTCCCAAATCCGGAGTGGCGAAAGGGGTATGCGCGATCTAATCATTGCCGTCGACGATTGATCTAACGACGCACAGAGCTTGCCCCAAACCGGTACCCGCCTTCAATCCCAGCCGTTGAAGTTGGGATCAACGGCCAGCGCACCACTTTTACCCTCCCTTCCAAGACCGGCGGTCGTGTACAGGGCCACGAGCGCGGCGGCGCCATGGATGAGACCACACATCCGATGACCCCGATGCGCAAAACTCCATTCCAAAGGATGCTAAACATAGCGGCGAACCAGGCGAGCATGATGGAGTGGACTCACCGATGGATTGCGCAGTGCTTTTCTCTGTCTTCGTTGCACGGCGGAGATCCGGCTCCGATGAGAAATTCTGGAGCACCGACCGCACCACCAGTCCGGTCGAGTAGCAGCCAACCACCAGAGGTCCCGTGCGCACCCAAGGTCCCCAAGTGCACTTCAATCGGCCCCGACGACAGAGATCCCAGGTGGCGGCACAAAGCTGTTGTAAACGGCAAACCGAGCCCGATCCGATGTTTAGCAGGGGGAGGGGGGGTTACCCTTTTATGCACCGGTGATGTCAAATCCCGCAAGTTTGTTGTGATTAGATTTCGGGGTTTGGTTGGGGATTCCGGTGATCTCGGCCGGACGCATCGCAACGGACTCGGCGGCGCGCGCGGAGTTCGGGAGGAAGAATCCGACAGCCCGGCCCCACAAACCAGAAACGGCGCATGAGCAGAGAGGCTGAAGTGGGGGCCCCGCGAGCGCAGCAGCCACAAGGGAACGCCGTGCTGCGTTGGAGCGCGCGGGCAGGGAGGCTGGCCGGGCGGGCCCGCGTGACAGGCGCGGAATCGGGAGGTGGGCCGAGCGCGCGCAGATAGAAATGGGCCGCGGGGTAGGTGATTCGGCCCAAAACCAGGTCTGCCTTATCATTTTCTTTTTCTTTATTTCCTTTTATGTTTTTCTATTTTTCAAATTTTGATTTCAATTTTGAATTCCCATTCAAATTCACTTCGTGCCAAATTTGTTTTACCATGAGATATTCATATTAGACATGGTATGAGTGAATTCATCTATTTTTAATATTTATTTCATGTCATTAGTGCCTCTCTTTTCAATCCTACTTCAAATTTTTCAAGTGTCAAAATAATTCTAATGTGAATATAAACTTTACTGTTTATGATAACAATATTTATTCTTTTCCTTATTATTTGTTTATGAGAGGAATAAATGGTTTCCTTTAAAAGAAAAAAAAATCCTTTCCTCATCATTTTCTTATTTCCTAATTTCCAAAGCATTATGATACTTTGTTTATATATTATTTTTTTTCCTACTAATTTTGGGTCTTACAAATCCTACCCCCCTTAACAAAAATCTCGTCCTCGAGATTTGTAAGAAAAGTAATGTATACTCATATTGTTCTCGGAACATATGCACAATCAAAGGAATCTCGGCATGAGGCATAATTTTTTAACAAAACATAGGGTCAATAGACCTTACTATTATCACTAAAATAGTAATAATACTAACTAATAGCTAAACTAATATTTAGGTCTTACAAATAGTTATATATATATATTTATATGTATCTATATCTATGTTTATCTCTCTATTCTTGTTGCTTGTTGACTTCTTCACCGACTATTTCATCTTCAACTAGCTCTTCTTCTTGAATTTCAAGTTCACCGGGTTCAGCTTCTACTTCTGCATGATGGGCATATCCCCGGTTGATAGATAGGGGCTGACTCTTTCCTGCCGAGGCTTGTCCTTGCTTCATCGGAGCCGGTGTAGTGTAGGCAGCTCTGTTGGGACAGTAGTTGGCGTAGTGTCCCGGTTGTCCACACTTGAAGCATGTCCTGATGGCGGTTGTGTTAGGAGCAACGGGTCCCACTGGAGTGCTTGCTTTTGGAGGAGCAGTTGGTGTCTGTTGAGTTTGTTGTCCAGAACTGCCACTAACTGGTGTACTTGGAGTGGTAGTATAGCGAGGACGGGAACTACTTCCAGCCTGCCCTTGGTTAGCAGCCTTTCTTTTCTCTCCAAATATACTCCTCTTATTTTCTACAGCAATAGCTTTGTCAAGTAGCCTTTGGAAGGATGGGAATGTGTGCGATACCAGTTGATATTGCAAGGGTCCAATCAAACCGTCCAGAAGAAGCTCCTGCTTTTGCTCATCATCCTCAACATCTCTAGGAGCATATCGGGATAACTGGATGAATTTGTCCCTGTATTCACTCACGGACATACTTCCTTGCTTGAGGGAGAGAAACTCCTTTCTCTTAATCTTCATGAGCCCAGCGGGAATATGGTAATTCCTGAATTGTGCGGAGAATTCTGCCCAGGTAATTGTATCGGCAGCAGCATGAGCTGCGCAGTACGCATCCCACCAATCCGCAGCGGGACCAGCAAGACGACCTGATGCATAGAGTACTTTCTCTCTATCCGAGCACTGAGCTATGTTGAGCATCTTCTCTATGGACTTTAACCAGTCATCTGCTTGCAGCGGATCTGCGGAGTTGGAGAAGGTTGGTGGTTTGTGGCTCATGAATTCCCGGTGCTTATCTCGGGGTGGAACTAGTGGTGGAGGTGGAGGCAATGGTACTTGTTGTTGTTGCTGCTGTTGTTGAAGTTGTTGTTGCAGCTGCTGTTGTTGTACCCTTCTCTCCTGGCGTATCTCTTCCCGCTCTTGGCGCATTTCCCGACGTGCATCCTCTCTTTCCTGGTGCATTTCTTGGCGTTCTTGCTGCATTTGGGTGCGCATATCTGCCATAGTGTCCGCCATTTGCTGCATCATTCTCATTTGAGCTGCGACTAGTGGATCAACTCCGCCTGGTGGGGGATTAGGAGGATTCATCTCTGCTGGCTGTGGTTGGGGTTGTCGATATATCCACCGAGTGTGTCGATTAGCAGGTAAATCAATTCCACCACCCCGCCTGGTATTGACCATCTAAGTTAGAAGCATATGGTAAGATAGCTTTGCAAGGGAATCATTTAGTAGACAGAATGAATAAGCTAATAGTTGGTTATGTACTGAAATTTCTTTGGCAGGGCTGGGCCAGATATTCTATGTCAAGACTAGTGTAATTAGTTGTACAAGGTGAATGTCCAAAGGTAAGATAGAATATGTCAAGATGAGATAGATACGGAATACTATATATACATATATTTTCTAAGGGGATAATCTAGATTGTCTAGTTATCTTACAAATGCTATCTTTTATGCCTAGATGTATATGCAGATGTAATTGTGGACATTACTCCACAACCCATCACACTCAATCAAAGATCCAAATCAGACAGATATCATAAGAACAAACATTCAAATACATAAACACTTATAAAAATAGTTTTGTTTTTGTTCCTAGGATTAGGTCTCCTATTCCTAAAGTCACTTTAGGTACAGGATTTCAAAGTGTGAAATCCACATTTGTCTTTAGAAAAGGAAAGATAAGAATAATCAGAGTAAAGCGGAAATAGATGAGAAAAGATTAAGATAAGTTTAGAAAGAATCAGAGTAGCAAAGATAAGTAGAGAATGGTTGTCCAGTTCTATCTAGGTTTCGTCCTACAGTCAACATTCCTCTGATACCACTTCTGTCACACCCGGATTTTAGGGGTCCAAAGCCCGGGCGCGAACATAAACACCAGGTATGCTGGGACCAAGTCTCACACATATGATGTATAGTGGCACAGGATCGAATGTCACAACTTTATATATAACAGGAGTTCTATACAAATAAATAGTTACATTATAAGGAAACAACGGTCCAGCAACCCAAAGTTGACTGGGAGACGACGGCCTAGACCACTCACGAACACCTCGAAGCATCCACCATGTGCTTCATCCTGTGGTACCTGTTCTTGACCTGTGGGGGGGTGTGAGACAGCAAGAGTGAGCTCACATACGTTCATCGCTCAACAAGTTGTGGGGAATAATGTGCATGAACTCGCCAAAGGTGGGAGCTCACGTGAAGTGTAAGGCTTACCAAAGAGGATGGTTAGAGCTGAGCATTGCTTTTAAAGTTGGTCAAAATTTTATTAGCAATTACTAAGTATAAGTAAATACCAAACCCCATTAAGTAGTAGAACAAAAGTAACAACATCACCTGCGATGCAATGCATATGACAAATTGAATTTAGTTCCATAAATTAATCATGTGAGGGTCCGAGCTGCTCATGACCGTGAGCACGGCTAGTATACCAGTTTTACACTCTGCAGAGGTTGCGCATCTTTACCCACAAGTCATGTTACCCATCTGCCAAGAGACGGCCAATCCCATACACCTCTACCGAGGAGGCGAGGCAGGGTAACACTACGAGGCCTTTACAAAGTTCCACTAGCTTCAGAAAACCCGCTACAGTTTATAGGAAGTTCCAGTGCAGGAATCCCTTGCAGGACCACCATCGCAGCAAAATCCTCCCGAGGGCCTCCCTACACTGACCACTCCCCTACTGCCCTTGCCCCTTTCGGGTAAGGTAGTCTTCCACTAGCTTTCCTAATTAATCGGCCAAGGGCGTCCCATTCCACCCTTGTGGTAGCACTGTTTTCCCGGGTGGTTCTCCATGTTCCAATTAACATAATGATCTTAACATGAACCATAAATAACAACTGATAACAAAAGTATAATCATGAATAGTGTAATCTTCATACCCAAAACCACATATAGCACTAGCAAGTACTACCCAGAAAGTTCAGTGGTAAACAAGGTATAAAGATAGACAAACTAGGGTAACCTATTGGGTCCCATCAAAATTAACCTATGTAGATCATTATGATTAATTAGAACATGAGTAGGTGAAAAGAAGTGATCAAGGGCACAACTTGCCTGGGCCTTGAGAATCCAGGTACCAACTTGCTCTTCAGATGACACGTGACCTCGCTCTAGTCGTAGCAATACAAACAAACATTGTATAGGCAAAATTTAACATTACACCAAACATAAGAACAAAATACACATTAATATTATTCATATTAAAATAAGATCATAGGAACAGGAATCATTAATTTTGGAGTTATAGATTTTAAGTTATGAATTTTCAAAGGTTTTATGTGTTTAAAATGGATTAAGTGAGAGATTAAATTTCTAATTGTTTTCATGACAAAACAGAGGCTCTAGGTGGTAGAGAATAAAATTACAAAATTTTAGAAAGTGGAATGGATTAATTTGGACTAAAAATGGATTTTCTATGATTTAAACAAGTTCTAGCATTTATTTATCTATTAAAAATCCATTTATAAATTATTTTCTCTGTTTTATAATACTCTGGACTGGGCCCCAATTCTTGGAAAACGCAGGGGCAATGGCGCAAGACTTCCCAGACTCAGACTACACCCGCGGTGGACGGTGGGTAGATTCGAGAAAAAGACAGGGTCTCTTTAGAAAGATTACCAGGCCGAAGGGGTATCTCCCGATCTTAGCCATTGGATTACACCGACGGTCAGGATCAGATCCCACCCATTATGAACCAGCGAGCGTGCACAACCGTCCGATCACAATCCAGCGTCCCAAATCTGGAGTGGCGAAAGGGGTATGCGCGATCTAATCATTGCCGTCGACGATTGATCTAACGACGCATAGAGCTTGCCCCAAACCGGTACCCGCCTTCAATCCCAGCCGTTGAAGTTGGGATCAACGGCCAGCGCACCACTTTTACCCTCCCTTCCAAGACCGGCGGCCGTGTACAGGGCCACGAGCGCGGCGGCGCCATGGATGAGACCACACATCCGATGACCCCGATGCGCAAAACTCCGTTCCAAAGGATGCTAAACATAGCGGCGAACCAGGCGAGCATGATGGAGTGGACTCACCGATGGATTGCGCAGTGCTTTTCTCTGTCTTCGTTGCACGGCGGAGATCCGGCTCCGATGAGAAATTCCGGAGCACCGACCGCACCACCAGTCCGGTCGAGTAGCAGCCAACCACCAGAGGTCCCGTGCGCACCCAAGGTCCCCAAGTGCACTTCAATCGGCCCCGACGACAGAGATCCCAGGTGGCGGCACAAAGCTGTTGTAAACGGCAAACCGAGCCCGATCCGATGTTTAGCAGGGGGAGGGGGGGTTACCCTTTTATGCACCGGTGATGTCAAATCCCGCAAGTTTGTTGTGATTAGATTTCGGGGTTTGGTTGGGGATTCCGGTGATCTCGGCCGGACGCATCGCAACGGACTCGGCGGCGCGCGCGGAGTTCGGGAGGAAGAATCCGACAGCCCGGCCCCACAAACCAGAAACGGCGCATGAGCAGAGAGGCTGAAGTGGGGGCCCCGCAAGCGCAGCAGCCACAAGGGAACGCCGCGCTGCGTTGGAGCGCGCGGGCAGGGAGGCTGGCCGGGCGGGCCCGCGTGACAGGCGCGGAATCGGGAGGTGGGCCGAGCGCGCGCAGATAGAAATGGGCCGCGGGGTAGGTGATTCGGCCCAAAACCAGGTCTGCCTTATCATTTTCTTTTTCTTTATTTCCTTTTATGTTTTTCTATTTTTCAATTTTTGATTTCAATTTTGAATTCCCATTCAAATTCACTTCGTGCCAAATTTGTTTTACCATGAGATATTCATATTAGACATGGTATGAGTGAATTCATCTATTTTTAATATTTATTTCATGTCATTAGTGCCTCTCTTTTCAATCCTACTTCAAATTTTTCAAGTGTCAAAATAATTCTAATGTGAATATAAACTTTACTGTTTATGATAACAATATTTATTCTTTTCCTTATTATTTGTTTATGAGAGGAATAAATGGTTTCCTTTAAAAGAAAAAAAAAATCCTTTCCTCATCATTTTCTTATTTCCTAATTTCCAAAGCATTATGATACTTTGTTTATATATTATTTTTTTCCTACTAATTTTGGGTCTTACAAATCCTACCCCCCTTAACAAAAATCTCGTCCTCGAGATTTGTAAGAAAAGTAATGTATACTCATATTGTTCTCGGAACATATGCACAATCAAAGGAATCTCGGCATGAGGCATAATTTTTTAACAAAACATAGGGTCAATAGACCTTACTATTATCACTAAAATAGTAATAATACTAACTAATAGCTAAACTAATATTTAGGTCTTACAAATAGTAATATATATATATTTATATGTATCTATATCTATGTTTATCTCTCTATTCTTGTTGCTCGTTGACTTCTTCACCGACTATTTCATCTTCAACTGGCTCTTCTTCTTGAATTTCAAGTTCACCGGGTTCAGCTTCTACTTCTGCATGATGGGCATATCCCCGGTTGATAGATAGGGGCTGACTCTTTCCTGCCGAGGCTTGTCCTTGCTTCATCGGAGCCGGTGTAGTGTAGGCAGCTCTATTGGGACAGTAGTTGGCGTAGTGTCCCGGTTGTCCACACTTGAAGCATGTCCTGATGGCGGTTGTGTTAGGAGCAATGGGTCCCACTGGAGTGCTTGCTTTTGGAGGAGCAGTTGGTGTCTGTTGAGTTTGTTGTCCAGAACTGCCACTAACTGGTGTACTTGGAGTGGTAGTATAGCGAGGACGGGAACTACTTCCAGCCTGCCCTTGGTTAGCAGCCTTTCTTTTCTCTCCAAATATACTCCTCTTATTTTCTACAGCAATAGCTTTGTCAAGTAGCCTTTGGAAGGATGGGAATGTGTGCGATACCAGTTGATATTGCAAGGGTCCAATCAAACCGTCCAGAAAAAGCTCCTGCTTTTGCTCATCATCCTCAACATCTCTAGGAGCATATCGGGATAACTGGATGAATTTGTCCCTGTATTCACTCACGGACATACTTCCTTGCTTGAGGGAGAGAAACTCCTTTCTCTTAATCTTCATGAGCCCAGCGGGAATATGGTAATTCCTGAATTGTGCGGAGAATTCTGCCCAGGTAATTGTATCGGCAGCAGCATGAGCTGCGCAGTACGCATCCCACCAATCCGCAGCGGGACCAGCAAGACGACCTGATGCATAGAGTACTTTCTCTCTATCCGAGCACTGAGCTATGTTGAGCATCTTCTCTATGGACTTTAACCAGTCATCTGCTTGCAGCGGATCTGCGGAGTTGGAGAAGGTTGGTGGTTTGTGGCTCATGAATTCCTGGTGCTTATCTCGGGGTGGAACTGGTGGTGGAGGTGGAGGCAATGGTACTTGTTGTTGTTGCTGCTGTTGTTGAAGTTGTTGTTGCAGCTGCTGTTGTTGTACCCTTCTCTCCTGGCGTATCTCTTCCCGCTCTTGGCGCATTTCCCGACGTGCATCCTCTCTTTCCTGGTGCATTTCTTGGCGTTCTTGCTGCATTTGGGTGCGCATATCTGCCATAGTGTCCGCCATTTGCTGCATCATTCTCATTTGAGCTGCGACTAGTGGATCAACTCCGCCTGGTGGGGGATTAGGAGGATTCATCTCTGCTGGCTGTGGTTGGGGTTGTCGATATATCCACCGAGTGTGTCGATTAGCAGGTAAATCAATTCCACCACCCCGCCTGGTATTGACCATCTAAGTTAGAAGCATATGGTAAGATAGCTTTGCAAGGGAATCATTTAGTAGACAGAATGAATAAGCTAATAGTTGGTTATGTACTGAAATTTCTTTGGCAGGGCTGGGCCAGATATTCTATGTCAAGACTAGGGTAATTAGTTGTACAAGGTGAATGTCCAAAGGTAAGATAGAATATGTCAAGATGAGATAGATACGGAATACTATATATACATATATTTTCTAAGGGGATAATCTAGATTGTCTAGTTATCTTACAAATGCTATCTTTTATGCCTAGATGTATATGCAGATGTAATTGTGGACATTACTCCACAACCCATCACACTCAATCAAAGATCCAAATCAGACAGATATCATAAGAACAAACATTCAAATACATAAACACTTATAAAAATAGTTTTGTTTTTGTTCCTAGGATTAGGTCTCCTATTCCTAAAGTCACTTTAGGTACAGGATTTCAAAGTGTGAAATCCACATTTGTCTTTAGAAAAGGAAAGATAAGAATAATCAGAGTAAAGCGGAAATAGATGAGAAAAGATTAAGATAAGTTTAGAAAGAATCAGAGTAGCAAAGATAAGTAGAGAATGGTTGTCCAGTTCTATCTAGGTTTCGTCCTACAGTCAACATTCCTCTGATACCACTTCTGTCACACCCGGATTTTAGGGGTCCAAAGCCCGGGCGCGAACATAAACACCAGGTATGCTGGGACCAAGTCTCACACATATGATGTATAGTGGCACAGGATCGAATGTCACAACTTTATATATAACAGGAGTTCTATACAAATAAATAGTTACATTATAAGGAGACAACGGTCCAGCAACCCAAAGTTGACTGGGAGACGACGGCCTAGACCACTCACGAACACCTCGAAGCATCCACCATGTGCTTCATCCTGTGGTACCTGTTCTTGACCTGTGGGGGGGTGTGAGACAGCAAGAGTGAGCTCACATACGTTCATCGCTCAACAAGTTGTGGGGAATAATGTGCATGAACTCGCCAAAGGTGGGAGCTCACGTGAAGTGTAAGGCTTACCAAAGAGGATGGTTAGAGCTGAGCATTGCTTTTAAAGTTGGTCAAAATTTTATTAGCAATTACTAAGTATAAGTAAATACCAAACCCCATTAAGTAGTAGAACAAAAGTAACAACATCACCTGCGATGCAATGCATATGACAAATTGAATTTAGTTCCATAAATTAATCATGTGAGGGTCCGAGCTGCTCATGACCGTGAGCACGGCTAGTATACCAGTTTTACACTCTGCAGAGGTTGCGCATCTTTACCCACAAGTCATGTTACCCATCTGCCAAGAGACGGCCAATCCCATACACCTCTACCGAGGAGGCGAGGCAGGGTAACACTACGAGGCCTTTACAAAGTTCCACTAGCTTCAGAAAACCCACTACAGTTTATAGGAAGTTCCAGTGCAGGAATCCCTTGCAGGACCGCCATCGCAGCAAAATCCTCCCGAGGGCCTCCCTACACTGACCACTCCCCTACTGCCCTTGCCCCTTTCGGGTAAGGTAGTCTTCCACTAGCTTTCCTAATTAATCGGCCAAGGGCGTCCCATTCCACCCTTGTGGTAGCACTGTTTTCCCGGGTGGTTCTCCATGTTCCAATTAACATAATGATCTTAACATGAACCATAAATAACAACTGATAACAAAAGTATAATCATGAATAGTGTAATCTTCATACCCAAAACCACATATAGCACTAGCAAGTACTACCCAGAAAGTTCAGTGGTAAACAAGGTATAAAGATAGACAAACTAGGGTAACCTATTGGGTCCCATCAAAATTAACCTATGCAGATCATTATGATTAATTAGAACATGAGTAGGTGAAAAGAAGTGATCAAGGGCACAACTTGCCTGGGCCTTGAGAATCCAGGTACCAACTTGCTCTTCAGATGACACGTGACCTCGCTCTAGTCGTAGCAATACAAACAAACATTGTATAGGCAAAATTTAACATTACACCAAACATAAGAACAAAATACACATTAATATTATTCATATTAAAATAAGATCATAGGAACAGGAATCATTAATTTTGGAGTTATAGATTTTAAGTTATGAATTTTCAAAGGTTTTATGTGTTTAAAATGGATTAAGTGAGAGATTAAATTTCTAATTGTTTTCATGACAAAACAGAGGCTCTAGGTGGTAGAGAATAAAATTACAAAATTTTAGAAAGTGGAATGGATTAATTTGGACTAAAAATGGATTTTCTATGATTTAAACAAGTTCTAGCATTTATTTATCTATTAAAAATCCATTTATAAATTATTTTCTCTGTTTTATAATACTCTGGACTGGGCCCCAATTCTTGGAAAACGCAGGGGCAATGGCGCAAGACTTCCCAGACTCAGACTACACCCGCGGTGGACGGCGGGTAGATTCGGGAAAAAGACAGGGTCTCTTTAGAAAGATTACCAGGCCGAAGGGGTATCTCCCGATCTTAGCCGTTGGATTACACCGACGGTCAGGATCAGATCCCACCCATTATGAACCAGCGAGCGTGCACAACCGTCCGATCACAATCCAGCGTCCCAAATCCGGAGTGGCGAAAGGGGTATGCGCGATCTAATCATTGCCGTCGACGATTGATCTAACGACGCACAGAGCTTGCCCCAAACCGGTACCCGCCTTCAATCCTAGCCGTTGAAGTTGGGATCAACGGCCAGCGCACCACTTTTACCCTCCCTTCCAAGACCGGCGGCCGTGTACAGGGCCACGAGCGCGGCGGCGCCATGGATGAGACCACACATCCGATGACCCCGATGCGCAAAACTCCGTTCCAAAGGATGCTAAACATAGCGGCGAACCAGGCGAGCATGATAGAGTGGACTCACCGATGGATTGCGCAGTGCTTTTCTCTGTCTTCGTTGCACGGCGGAGATCCGGCTCCGATGAGAAATTCCGGAGCACCGACCGCACCACCAGTCCGGTCGAGTAGCAGCCAACCACCAGAGGTCCCGTGCGCACCCAAGGTCCCCAAGTGCACTTCAATCGGCCCCGACGACAGAGATCCCAGGTGGCGGCACAAAGCTGTTGTAAACGGCAAACCGAGCCCGATCCGATGTTTAGCAGGGGGAGGGGGGGTTACCCTTTTATGCACCGGTGATGTCAAATCCCGCAAGTTTGTTGTGATTAGATTTCGGGGTTTGGTTGGGGATTCCGGTGATCTCGGCCGGACGCATCGCAACGGACTCGGTGGCGCGCGCGGAGTTCGGGAGGAAGAATCCGACAGCCCGGCCCCACAAACCAGAAACGGCGCATGAGCAGAGAGGCTGAAGTGGGGGCCCCGCGAGCGCAGCAGCCACAAGGGAACGCCGCGCTGCGTTGGAGCGCGCGGGCAGGGAGGCTGGCCGGGCGGGCCCGCGTGACAGGCGCGGAATCGGGAGGTGGGCCGAGCGCGCGCAGATAGAAATGGGCCGCGGGGTAGGTGATTCGGCCCAAAACCAGGTCTGCCTTATCATTTTCTTTTTCTTTATTTCCTTTTATGTTTTTCTATTTTTCAAATTTTGATTTCAATTTTGAATTCCCATTCAAATTCACTTCGTGCCAAATTTGTTTTACCATGAGATATTCATATTAGACATGGTATGAGTGAATTCATCTATTTTTAATATATATTTCATGTCATTAGTGCCTCTCTTTTCAATCCTACTTCAAATTTTTCAAGTGTCAAAATAATTCTAATGTGAATATAAACTTTACTGTTTATGATAACAATATTTATTCTTTTCCTTATTATTTGTTTATGAGAGGAATAAATGGTTTCCTTTAAAAGAAAAAAAAATCCTTTCCTCATCATTTTCTTATTTCCTAATTTCCAAAGCATTATGATACTTTGTTTATATATTATTTTTTTTCCTACTAATTTTGGGTCTTACACTGAGTTTCTTGCTTGGTTTGTTGACGAGATTCACAGAATTAGCTCGGGGAGTTTGTTTGTAATGGGTCCAGCCCCCTCCTCTATAAATACAGAGGAATACAGCTGATTTGTAATCAACAATCGAATCAATAATCCATTTATCTCGCATTTATTTCTTGTACATTTAGGAGTAGTTCTAGTTTAGCCTTCTAGTCCCTAAATTCTCCATTTCTCTTCGACTCTACGTCGATTAGAGGAGTCTAGGTCGGCCTGTCGAGCCTAGACAACACCTAGGATCTCTCCTCCCTGACGGGTCCCTCCCGGGAGCGAGATCCAGGCGCCGCCGACGACTTTCGCCGCTCCTGCGCACGCGCGGACCGTCCGACCGTCAGGCAGGGAACCATAAGCCCTGCGCCAGGTCGCGGACCGTCCGGCCCCTGGCCGTGGACCATCCACGCCTGTGCAGAGAGCACCACCGCCAGTTTTCACGCAGTGATTAACGTCCAAAAAGACACCAACAGTGCCTCAATGGGCTCGGACAATGTCGAGGCATACCGCATACCGTTCATTTGGCCATCTAAATGAAATCTCAGGTTCATACTAGGGAATCTCTTGTTGTCGTACAAACTAGAAATAAAAACATTCATATATATTTACAAAAAATTTAAGCACACTAGTATTTGAACCTAAGAGGCCGTCTGGCAACACTTTCGGGAGCAATTTTTTTTCAAGAAAATCACTCCTCAGCTAAACGTAGGAA
This sequence comes from Zea luxurians, assembly GCA_029449295.1. NCBI lineage: Eukaryota > Viridiplantae > Streptophyta > Magnoliopsida > Poales > Poaceae > Zea > Zea luxurians. Next base: position 81,455,495 of record JAOPSE010000002.1, on the reverse strand, counting down.
TATGTACGGTTCTCTGTTTGAATCGAACAGGAATTATTTCTCTTTTTACGCTGGAAGTTAGGAAGCAAAGAAGTTGCTCCTTAGCAGTGGCGGAGCTAGGATCTCACCGAGTCTAGGACCGTAGAAGACTGTTGTTGCAGCTCTCCTTGCTCGTGGCCTCGTCAGACACCAACAGGAGCGGACGTATGGGCCGCCGGGCTCGCACGCGCTCACGGCTGCCTGGTGCTGCGGCGGTTTTCAGATTGTGGCTCGCGCGCGCAGCTCCCTACCTACTGGTTTGCTAGCCACTACTACCTTCTAAGGCTCAACGCGCCGTCACTGAAAGTGAAAACCCTAGCACGTGGATGCTCAGCCATTCGCACCGTGTGGCCGGCTAGCCGCATAGACGGATGCTTTTCTTGGTTTACGGGCCGACACTAGTACTAGGGCCTATAGCAATTGTTTGGCCCAAAAGTAGGGCCCGGGCCCTAGTGGCCATAGGCGTAAATCTGCCACTGCTCCTTACTACTCCCGTCCCTGCTATTCATTGTCCACCTAAATCATTATAGTTACTATTACATTGGTTGATTTAAGTTTTTCTAAACTGAAGATACTGAAGTCCTACTTACATTCTACCAAGACACCAAGAAAAAATTAATGTATAGATGGTAATAGCGATGAAGCCACAAATGCTAGAGAAGATTGGCTACGCAAATATCATTTTCATTTCTAGAAAAATTTTACTATAAGGTTCCGTTTGTTTTCTTTCATTTTGAGGAATTAGAATCTTACTAATAGAATAGGCTATTTTTTTAGAATGTGACATTTCACTACTTTTCAAAGATATCATATAAGCCTATCTCAAATTCATGGGGTGAGAGATAGAAATTGATTCTATAGATTTACATGCTATTTTTCCGATGTACTACTTATAGCACACTCTTCTACTTGCTTCGCTATAACATAAATGTAGTATATAACTATCCCTCTCATATGATTTATAATAGTATACAAATATATTACATATATAAATATATGAACTTAATTAGTTTTGTCTAAATTATAATTATTAAAATGGAATTCAATTCCAACGAAACAAATGGGGCTAATAATAATTTTCAAATAAAAGATTATATAATTAGTATGAGGCTTAATACTTATAAACAGTTCTGTTAATTTTGCATAGCCCCCCCCCCAAATAATTCCCGAGGACACCCCCGATTGATGCCAGAAACACATGTCTTGCCTTTGCCTAGCCTGTGCGGCTATAGATGTCAAATGGGCCAGGCGGGTCGGCACAGGCCCGGCTAAGCCCGACACTAATTGGAACCATGCCGGTCCGACTGGGATGAGCTAGCGGGTCGTGTCGTGCCAGCCCACGGGCCACGAGTGAGGCCCAAACATGGCCCAATATATTAATAATCTTGTCGGGCTGGCCCATGGCCCGATAGGTCTAACAGGCCTATAACGGGTTTATGTTGTTTAAATGGTATATATATATATAGATTGTATATTAGGAGCCCTGGGCTTCCAATAACTAGAGGAAGCCCAGGTCAGACAGTGCAATCCGATCGAGCCGGACCAGGTCCATAGGTCTATAAAAGAAAATCCAGAGTGCTAGGGTTCAGTTTTCACGCCCCATCCAGATTCATTAGCGACGGCGCGTGCGACGACGGCGGTTGCCCGATAGCGCGCGCAACGGTGGACCCCCGGCCAGTGGCTGTGGTGGCCGCGGCTCCCCGACCTCGACGTGCGGTGGCGGCCAGTGGCTGAGGTGGCCGCGGCTCCTCGACCTCGACGTGCGGTGGCGGCGGTTCCTCGATCCGGAGTAGAGGCGACGGTTCCCAAGTCGGCGGTAGCGGCTCCTTGATCTAGAGGGCGAGCGACGACAGTGCCCTTGTGCGGGCAAGCGGCGACTTTCCCAGGGCCCCAAGGCGGCGGCACTTCCACGGCCGGTGAGCAAGCAACGCCCCTCGATGTGCGAGTAGCGACGGCGACACACGAGACGTGAGGTTCGAGCGGCGTCACGGAAGTTGCGAGGTGCGCGCAGCGACGATTGCGCATGACATCCTCCGATCCGGCGCAGTTCGGGCGACCCCAATGACGACATACATCTGTGCTTATGTCGTCGACGACGTCCTCCAGCGACTACCTCCTTCGATTCGTGTTTTCTTTTCGATTATTGTGTTTTATGCCTATCACATGTAATATTTATGCTAAAAAGTGTACGATTTTATGCTTAAACACGGAGTTCGTATATTAGTTTGCTGCATGCACATTGGAAAGGCAATTCCTTAATTTATGCTATTCGTAATTTGTGCGCATGCAATGAAAACTCCTATGATTTTGCCATAATTTTTGGATTTGTATAAAAATAGAAACTACATGCATGCAACTTCCATATTTTTTGGATCTGTCATAAAAATAGAATCGTAATAACAACCTACTAGAGCTATCAACCTCTCACATTGATTTGGTGTTTACGCTTATAATTGAGAGATTTTATGCTCAAAACTTAAGGTTTTACGCTCCACTGTCACACCCGGTTTTAGAAGGTAAACCGAATGCGAACCACGTACGTGCCAGGATCAGCAATTCACGTACACAGCGATTACATAAATGACTCATCATAGCACAATGCTTCGAATAACAATAAAGAGTAAGTAATAATATTACAGACTAGAGCCATTTACATAATATAAATCAAAGTACACAGAATCGAAACGTAGCCAACGTAAACAACCCACCACAGACAGCTGACTGGGGGAGGTCGCTAGCCTAATCCGCGAACTCGTCGAAGTCCTGGAACTCCTGGAGATCCGCCTCGACACCTTCTTCTTTACCTGAGCATAGATTGCACCAAAGGCAACCTGGTGTTTTGTAAAAGCAAGGGTGAGTACACAACAACGTACTTAGCAAAATGTCCCGTTTGGCTGTAGTGGACTAGCTTTATATGGAGTTAAGTTAAGCAGTTGCTTTTAGTTGGTCAGGTTATTATTACTAGTAGAAAGCCAGGTTTTAGCATTAACCCAAGTTATTAACCCAATGTACCCTTTCCAAACGGAAAGAATACCACTTACCATTACCATTGTCATAACCAAAACCTTCATCCTCATCACCACCTATAAACCATACATCTCTGATCAAGTATCTCTTAGCAATGGAGCTCCCTTGGCCGCTCATAACCGTGAGCACGGCTGATATATCAGTTTCATAACACTCTGCAAAGGTTGCGCACTTTACCCACGAGCCGTGATTCCCTCTCTAGCCTGGGCTTGCAAGACCCTTGTTCACTCCTAAGGTGAATGGCCAGGGATTCACTACGAAGCCTTTACAAAGATTCCCTGAGGCTGTAGCCGCCTGTTAGGTTTCTTAAATGTACCGTACTCCTCCCCAAGGGGCAATCCACCCTCGGTAGAGCGAGTCGCATACACCGAGCCCCATTGACGGCACGATGGCGAAGCGAACTACACCCTAGTTCCTCTAATTATTCAACTAAGGGCGTCCCATACCACCCTCATGGTTGCACTGTTTTCCCGGGCGGTCATCCAACGAACAGGTCCTTACGGAGAGGCACTCGAGAAACCGCTCGAGTCCCCTAAAATGCCACAAGTATATCATCATATCCAGAATAAAATCATAGTATCATCATTGTATCTCATCATGTTCATTGATTAAAGTAAAGCAATAGTATGAAGCTAACCATAGTAACCCAAAAGGTAATCAAGGACAAGGTAAGTAGAAAGCTAGTCAATCCTTAGGTTGTTTATAGTATGCGGGACAGTGAATTATAAAGTGAATGGGACATAATGGGTTAGAGGACACTTGCCTTCACCAAACATATGCTCAGGGTCTTCAACCTTGTAGAACTCGAAGAGCTTGATCTCGGAACCAGTGGTTCACCAAATCTTGATCATCGATTCCTCGAAGCTCAGGAACAGATCGCAATCTATTCTCAACACGTAACGAATACAAACATGCACAAGCAAACATATACTTGCATAAGAACATTACACCATACAAGATAAAATATTATAAAAGCGAGCAATATAAAATAGAGAACGCTTCTACGGTTACACGAGGATAAGAAACGCGATGGTCGAAGCTACGGTCAAGAAGATATTGCATTTACGCTAAACAAGTACAACTATAACCTTTAATTCGACATACACGCACTATTCGAAATTTATTTAATGCAACTAGAGCTATCGCCTAGCTTTAATTAGTCTATAACTCTAACAGTGGTCAGTTAAATAAGTAATTTAATTAACACGAGAGATTCTAAGCGAGACGAATTTATGACGCTCGAAACAGCACGACAGCGTGCAGACGATGCGCGGACATGCGCGACATAGCACGCGAACGACACACGAGACAGTGCAGGCGACCGGCGCGAACGACGCGCGGACCAGCACATTACCACGTGCGGAACAGCACGCGCGAGACTCGCGAACGACACACGACGACGCGCGCGAAACAGCACAAACAACGCGCGAACAATGCGACGACGACGAGCGCCACACGTGTGAACAACGCGACATACAAGTACTACTAAATTATGTCGTTCTTATATTAGCCATATATTAAATATAACATTTAAGTCATCATAATCACGCTAATAGGTATCTACAAACGCATAATTAAAATCATTATTTAGATTCAATTGAATTGTTATTTTAATAATACACAACTAAACAAGTAATCAATTATTTAACGGGAACGATATAGCGAAATGATTTTATTAAAGCGCGTAAATCGTAAATCGCACGAACGACGACACGTGCACAACACGCACGAACGTTGTGTGGATGGGACACGTGATACACGAAGAACAAAGCACGCGACACTTACGGAACAATTTAATAACGCGCGTGACAACGCACGAAACAGTACAGGCGAGTAGCGCGCAGACAATGCGCGACACACGTGAACGACGCGTGACGCGTGAAGCAGCACGCAAACACGCGAGAATCATTAACTAATCGTTGTTTTTATACCAAACACTAAATAGATATTAAATATGACATCCAAGTTGTTAAAATCACATTACCACATATTTACAATCGCATAATTAAAATCGTAAATTGATCCGATTGAGTATTCAATTTAATGACTAACAACCAATAGGAAATTAATAAACGCAGGGGTATACACGGGATTCTCACATTGCGACGACGGCGGATGGCGAGGCGAGTCGACGACGTGCTGCGCGCACGATGTATAGCACGAGCGACGGTGAGGCCGCTGCTACGCCATGGGTGAGCCTCGCTGGGGCGTCGCTTGGCCAGCGTGCCATGGCCGGATCAATCGCGCCAGCCGCGGGCCGCAAGTCGCGCCGACGCGCGCGAGAGAGCATGGGGAGGCAGGGCTGCGCGGCTCCGGGTGGGGCTATGGTGTTTGGGAGATGAGCACATGGCGAGGACGGGCGCCGGCTCGGCGGCTGGCGTCGGCCACAGGGCCATGCTCGTCGGCCTGCATGCAGCAGCGAGGAGAGAGAGACATGGGGGGGTGGGGAGAGGATCCATGGACGTGGTGTGTTTTGGGCAGTTTCCTGGTGGTCAGGACGGCGGCTGCTAGCATCAGGGAGAGGAAAAATGGTGCTGCGCATCGTGGGGAAGCAGGGAGAGAAGTTGGGGGAGAGAGAGATGGCAGGGGAAGATGAACAGGGGCTCCGGCGGCGCCCAGGAGCGCCCAAGCACGCGCGTAGGGCTACAGGTGCGCGGCTGGGTGGGAAAATGGCCTGCTAGGGCCGCTGGGGAGGGGATGGCGCAGGGCAGTTGGGCCGATTTGGCCTGGCGGCCTGAGCAGGGGCGCGCCTGCGCGCTTGGCGGGCTGGGGAGGGGCGCGTGGCGCTAGGCCTCAGGTGGGCTGCGCGCTGCACCTGCCAGGTGGGCCGAGGAGGGGGGAGAAGCGCATGGTGCTGGGCCACGCTGGGGAAACAGATGGGCCGCACGGCAGCTCAGCCGGCCCAGGACGAGGGGGGAGTGAGAGAGAGAGGGGGGCTTTTGCTGGGCCGCCGCGCCCGCTGGGCCACAATGAGAGGGGGAGGGATTGCTCTTTTCCTGTTTTCTTCCTTTTATTCTCTCCTTTTATTCCTTTTTAGATTTGTACACCAGAAAAGCTACAAATTAAATGGATACATACGAGGACAATACATCAAACCACAAATACATGCATTCAGCATGATGCAACAACCATTATTCCCTTAGGGTTTTGTTGATACTTGACTTTAAAATAAATCCTTCTGCTACTTTAAAACGAAAAAGAAAAGAGCAAAAAGGAAAAGGAGGATAAAAGTAACACCTGAATTTGATGGATATTAGAGAAAAATTTTACACCCCCAAATTTAGGGTGTTACAAACCTAACCCCCTTAACAGAATCTCGCCCTCGAGATTCAAGAAGAGGCTAGCAGGAAAATGAGATTGGTCTATTGGTTTTTTCATAGCTTCTCCTGACTCAAGTTTGACTCTGGCAACTTTAACAAGTGGCCTGGTTGCTTTGACCTTTAGATGCTTGAGACCGATCAATGCAATTCTTGAGGATCTCCTGGACCTATGGGTTAGGACCCACACACGCTTCCGCTGCGCCACTCTGGTCTTGTTAGTTGATGTTGATCGCATTGTCTTCATTGGGGTTAGCGACTAACCCCCTTAATAGGAGCGTTGATATGCACTTGGTGAAGATGTTGTCGACTCTGATCTTGATTTATTTGGAGGAGTTGGAGGTTGCCAAGTGGACAGGTGCAAGAGGAAAGAATAGCGAGAAAAGATAAGTATAGACGGATTAGAGAGAGCAGGGGGAGAACCCAACTACTTAACTCTATGGCACTCACCTAGTAAACAGATTGCATTGCGGACCAAGGGCAACAACACACCAACACCCATCACGAAGAAGCAAATCAGTCATAACACAAAGACAAACAGCATAAGCATACAACAACAAACATCTCGTTGCTATACGTAACTTTTAATTAAATGGTGGTCTTTCCTTACCAAGGGGAAACTATTCTTAGGCCAACAAAAGGCAAGGGAAATAATAAGACATGGAGGGTAGGGGCATGAGCATGATAAAGGATGGAGCTAAAGAAATGATTGTAACCGACAAGGGAGAGAACGCAACCAAGGTCAGGATAGGTAAAACACCCTTCTCAAATCGAGATGGAAAAGATGATATTTCAAAAGGTAGGCATAAGATAAGCATCGTGGGAAGATCTAGTGGCCACAAAGGTAGAGGAGGTAACAGGAAAAAGCACACCAAAAGATCGAGTTAAGACAAGACTTGCCACGCGACAGAGAAAAAAAAAGGGATGAACAAGAGCGGGGAGGGGTAAGACAACACTGTTGAACTGGAATGGGAGAGGAAGCTTTAAAATGCAGGTGCAAGATAAGCATCATGGTAAAGTTCAAGGGATGACAAGGGTTAAGGTGATAACAGACAAACACAACCAAGGAGGTATTTTAGACAAAACGTGCAAGGTATCAAAGAATGGGAAGCAATCAATGGTGAAGTAGGTGAGGCATTATCCTCAAACAGCAATGAGAAAGAGGTGGCTTTAAAGGGTAGGTTCAAAGTAAGCATGAGGGCAAGGGCATAGATATCACGAGGGTTTAAAGGTGATAACAGACAAGGATGTAGGAGAGGAGGTAAATGTGCATAATAACCAAGGATATAAGTTCCACAAAGGATGGAATTAAGACAAGACCTGCAGATGAAAAAGAAAGAGGTACGTCTAAGGGCCAGATAGGTAAACAGCCACTCTCCAATTGAGGTGGAAGAGAGGAGATTTTAAAGAGCCAGAATAAAGATGAGTGTCAAGGCAAGATCGATGGATGACAAGGAGGTGGTGATAGCAAATAAAACACATAGCAAAGGATGGAATTGAAACAAAACTTGTAAGGCGACAAGAAGTGAAAAGAAATCAAGGGAGAGGTAGGTAACTCGCAACTCTCAAACTAGGTTGAAAGAAAGGGGGAGGATTTTAAGGATAAGTTTAAGGCAAGCATTTAGGTAGAAGACATAAATAACGCAAGGGCCAAAGGCGATAACGGACAAGGGTGTAAGAGAAAAGATAAGGCATAGAAGAGCAGGAGGTACAAATACAATAATGAATACAGTTAAGTCTAGGCCTACACGCGGTAAAGAAGAGGATATAGTCAAGGGTGAGATAAGTAAAACATATCTCTCGAATTGAGACAGAAAAGAGGGGATTTCAACAAGCAGACCTAAGATAAGTATCAAGGCAAGATCTACAGATTACAAAGGTAAGGATAATATCAAACAAAAGCTCAACAAAGGATGAAGTTAAGGTAAGACAAGACTTGCAAAGCGACAAAGGGAAAGGAAACGAACAAGAGCAGGATTGGGAAAATAACGCTCTCGGATTGAAATGGAATAAGTGAGGCTAAGAAATAGGTAAACATCATGGTAAATATGGAGAGAGGTCAAGGGTCAAAGGTGATAATAGGCAAGGATATAAAGGAAGAGGTAAATGTGCATAAAAAAACCCAGGAATCTAGGTACAATCAAGAATAGAGATAAGATAAGTCTTGCAAGTGGTAAAGTATAGGATATAACCATGGGTGAGATAAGTAAGAGACCACGCTTGAACTAAGGTGGGAGATTGGAGGTTTTAGATAACGAACATAGCGTAATCACCAAGGTAAGATTGAGAGATGAGAAGGGTAAAGGCAATAAGAAGCAAAAGCACAACAAAGGATGAGGTTACAAACTCGCAAGCCAAAGAAGAGGATACGACCAAGAGAAAGAAGGTATGAGACAGAAGAGGGGCGATTTTAAAGGGCAGGTATGAGAGAAACATCAATGTAGGATATAGAGGTGTCAAGGGTGCATATGATAATAATTAAAAGCATAACAAAGGATATAGTTAAGACAAGACTCGCGAAACGACAAAGTGGAGAAAACAATCAAGGGTAAGATCGGTAAGGTTCCAACAGAAGGGTTGAAGTAAAGATTCATTACCGAGTGGAGTTACAAGGAAACAACGAGATCAACAAGGATATGCAAAGTAGAATGACCGCTCATGGATCATTAGGAAACAAGGGTGGTCAAGGATATGTTAAATGTCTTGAACAGTCATTGGGATATAAAGGTAGCATATATATAAAAAATAAGAGTATGCAAGATTCCAATAGTACGAGCATACCAAGACCAAGAAAGTACAAATTGCTAAAAAGATAGCGACTTATCAATAGAATAGAAAAGGGTCTCAAAAGACAGTAAGATCATGGACATATAAACTGAAATGTTTAGGTAGTAGAGATACAAGGGTAAGTTCTTTAGATTAAGGGATAAGGGTATTAAAAATGCAAGGATACGAGCATGTCAATAACAAAATGGAATAGATATGGTCAAATAGTAGCAATTTAATAATGGATGAGGAAAGAGTCCCAAAACACTAAAGGCTATGGTCAGGGGGCATCCACAAAGATGTCGCAAGCACAAGACTGAGATCGGATCTAATAGATTGAGAGAAGTATAGTCCATACTAGAATAAAATACTTTTTGGCAAGGGGGCTTATAGGAGCACAACATAGAATTAGTTGAGGTGACTAATATTTGAAGCAGAATCAAGGGTGAGATGAAGTAATAATCAATAAGTCCTTAAAACGGCCAATGCTACTCTAGGTCAGCGGTCCTACAGTCAGCACGGCTTTGATACCACTTATGTCACACCCGGTTTTAGAAGGTAAACCGAATGCGAACCATGTTCGTGCCAGGATCAGCAATTCACGTACACAGCGATTACATAAATGACTCATCATAGCACAATGCTTCGAATAACAATAAAGAGTAAGTAATAATATTACAGACTAGAGCCATTTACATAATATAAATCAAAGTACACAGAATCGAAACGTAGCCAACGTAAACAACCCACCACAGGCAGCTGACTGGGGGAGGTCACTAGCCTAATCCACGAACTCGACGAAGTCCTGGAACTCCTGGAGATCCGCCTCGACACCTTCTTCTTTACCTGAGCATAGATTGCACCAAAGGCAACCTGGTGTTTTGTAAAAGCAAGGGTGAGTACACAACAACGTACTCAGCAAAATGTCCCGTTTGGCTGTAGTGGACTAGCTTTATGTGGAGTTAAGTCAAGCAGTTGCTTTTAGTTGGTGAGGTTATTATTACTAGTAGAAAGCCAGGTTTTAGCATTAACCCAAGTTATTAACCCAATGTACCCTTTCCAAACGGAAAGAATACCACTTACCATTACCATTGTCATAACCAAAACCTTCATCCTCATCACCACCTATAAACCATACATCTCTGATCAAGTATCTCTAATCAATGGAGCTCCCTTGGCCGCTCATAACCGTGAGCACGACTGATATATCAGTTTCATAACACTCTACAGAGGTTGCGCACTTTACCCACGAGCCGTGATTCCCTCTCTAGCCTGGGCTTGCAAGACCCTTGTTCACTCCCGAGGTGAATGGCCAGGGATTCACTACGAAGCCTTTACAAAGATTCCCTGAGGTTGTAGCCGCCCGTTAGGTTTCCTAAATGTACCGCACTCCTCCCCAAGGGGCAATCCAACCTCGGCAGAGCGAGTCGCATACACTGAGCCCCATTGACGGCACGATGGCGAAGCGAACTACACCTAGTTCCTCTAATTATTCAGCCAAGGGCGTCCCATACCACCCTCATGGTTGCACTGTTTTCCCGGGCGGTCATCCAACGAACAGGTCCTTACGGACAGGCACTCGAGAAACCGCACGAGTCCCCTAAAATGCCACAAGTATATCATCATATCCGGAATAAAATCATAGTATCATCATTGTATCTCATCATGTTCATTGATTAAAGTAAAGCAATAGCATGAAGCTAACCATAGTAACCCAAAAGGTAATCAAGGACAAGGTAAGTAGAAAGCTAGTCAATCCTTAGGTTGTTTATAGTATGCGGGACAGTGAATTATAAAGTGAATGGGACATAATGGGTTAGAGGACACTTGCCTTCACCAAACATATGCTCAGGGTCTTCAACCTTGTAGAACTCGAAGAGCTTGATCTCGGAACCAGTGGTTCACCAAATCTTGATCATCGATTCCTCGAAGCTTAGGAACAGATCGCAATCTATTCTCAACACGTAACGAATACAAACATGCACAAGCAAACATATACTTGCATAATAACATTACACCATACAAGATAAAATATTATAAAAGCGAGCAATATAAAATAGAGAACGCTTCTACGGTTACACGAGGATAAGAAACGCGACAGTCGAAGCTACGGTCAAGAAGATATTGCATTTATGCTAAACAAGTACAACTATAACCATTAATTCGACATACACGCACTATTCGACATTTATTTAATGCAACTAGAGCTATCGCCTAGCTTTAATTAGTCTATAACTCTAACAGTGGTCAGTTAAATAAGTAATTTAATTAACACGAGAGATTCTAAGCGAGACAAATTTGTGACGCTCGAAACAGCACGACAGCGACATAGCACGCGAACGACGCACGAGACAGTGCAGGCGACCGGCGCGAACGACGCGCGGACCAGCACATTACCACGTGCGGAACAGCACACGCGACACTCGCGAACGACACACGACGACGCGCGCGAAACAACACGAACAACGCGCGAACAATGCGACGACGACGACGAGCGCCACACGTGTGAACAACGCGACATACAAGTACTACTAAATTATGTCGTTCTTATATTAGCCATATATTAAATATAACATTTAAGTCATCATAATCACGCTAATAGGTATCTACAAACGCATAATTAAAATCATTAATTAGATTCAATTGAATTGTTATTTTAATAATACACAACTAAACAAGTAATCAATTATTTAACGCGAACGATATAGCGAAATGATTTTATTAAAGCGCGTAAATCGTAACTCGCACGAACGACGATACGTGCACAGCACGCACAACGTTGTGCGGATGGGACACGTGATACACGAAGAACAAAGCACGCGACACACGCGGAACAATTTAATAACGCGCGTGACAACGCACGAAACAGTACAGGCGAGTAGCGCGCAGACAATGCGCGACACCCGTGAACGACGCGTGACGCGTGAAGCAGCACGCAAACACGCGAGAATCATTAACTAATCGTTGTTTTTATACCAAACACTAAATAGATATTAAATATGACATCCAAGTTGTTAAAATCACATTACCATATATTTACAATCGCATAATTAAAATCGTAAATTGATCCGATTGAGTATTCAATTTAATGACTGACAACCAATAGGAAATTAATAAGCGCAGGGGTATACGCGGGATTCTCACATTGCGACGACGGCGGATGGCGAGGCGAGTCGACGACGTGCTACGCGCACGACGTACAACACGAGCGACGGTGAGGCCGCTGCTACGCCATGGGTGAGCCTCGCTGGGGCGTCGCTTGGCCAGCGCGCCATGGCCGGATCAACCGCGCCAGCCTCGGGTCGCAAGTCGCGCCGACGCGCGCGAGAGAGCACGGGGAGGCAGGGCTGCGCGGCTCCGGGTGGGGCTATGGTGTTTGGGAGATGAGCACATGGCGAGGATGGGCCCCGGCTCGGCGGCTGGCGTCGGCCACAGGGCCATGCTCGTCGGCCTGCATGCAGCAGCGAGGAGAGAGAGACATGGGGGGTGGGGAGAGGATCCATGGACGTGGTGTGTTTTGGGCAGTTTCCTGGCGGTCAGGACGGCGGCTGCTAGCATCAGGGAGAGGAAAAATGGTGCTGCGCATCGTGGGGAAGCAGGGAGAGAAGTTGGGGGAGAGAGAGATGGCAGGGGAAGATGAACAGGGGCTCCGGCAGCGCCCAGGAGCGCCCAAGCACGCGCGTAGGGCTACAGGTGCGTGGCTGGGTGGGGAAATGGCCTGCTGGGCCGCTGGGGAGGGGATGGCGCAGGGCAGCTGGGCCGATTTGGCCTGGCGGCCTGGGCAGGGGCGCGCCTGCGCGCTTGGCGGGCTGGGGAGGGGCGTGTGGCGCTAGGCCTCAGGTGGGCTGCTCGCTGCACCTGCCAGGTGGGCCGAGGAGGGGGGAGAAGCGCATGGTGCTGGGCCGTGCTGGGGAAACAGATGGGCCGCACGGCAGCTCGGCCGGCCTAGGACGAGGGGGGGAGTGAGAGAGAGAGGGGGGCTTTTGCTGGGCCGCCGCGCCCGCTGGGCCACAATGAGAGGGGGACGGATGGCTCTTTTCCTGTTTTCTTCCTTTTATTCTCTCCTTTTATTCCTTTTTAGATTTGTACACCAGAAAAGCTACAAATTAAATGGATACATACCAGGACAATACATCAAACCACAAATACATGCATTCAATATGATGCAACAACCATTATTCCCTTAGGGTTTTGTTGATACATGACTTTAAAATAAATCCTTCTGCTACTTTAAAACGAAAAAGAAAAGAGCAAAAAGGAAATGGAGGATAAAAGTAACACCTGAATTTGATGGATATTAGAGAAAAAATTTACACCCCCAAATTCAGGGTGTTACATCCACCCGGAGATGCGTCCACCAGTGAACAATATGCCAGATTTTTTACGCACTGTAACGAATTGCATAAATAGCTACACTATATAGTATAATTTGTAGTATATATCATAAACTAGTTATAATGCGTTTAGCTGCATGGCTGTTAGAGGGATCCTATATTTATGAAGGAAATAAAACATTAAATGCGATTTTTTGTTTCTATGCATGCAATTCATTTCCTTTCATTGCATATTCTTTCCATCATAAATTCGTGTGCATGCAGCTGGTAACAGATTTTTACGCAGTATACCCAATTGCATAATTATCTACACAGTGTAACATATTTAGTATCATTATATATCATAAAATAATCATTATGAGTCTGGCTGCATGGATGTTGCAGCGATCCTAAATTTATGGAGGAAATAAAGCATTTAAAATAGAAATTGTCACACATATCTTTCTTAAATTTACGCGCATGCAAGGGAACGTGTTTGACTCATGCATTGATTTTGCCATAATTTTTGGATCTGTATAAAAATAGAAACTGCATACATGCGTCTGCCATGTTTTTCGGATCTAACATAAAAATAGGATCGTAATAACAACCTACCAGAACTATCAAACTCTCACATTGGCTAGGTATTTACGCTTATAATTGAGAGATTTTATGCTCAAAACTTAAGGTTTTTACGCTCTAACCTGGAGATGCGTTCACCAGTGAACAACATGTTAGATTTTTTTACGCAGTGTACCGAATTGCATAAATACTTACACTATGTAGTATAATTAGTATAATTATATATCATAAACTAGTTCTAATGTGTTTAGCTACATGGTTGTTGGAGGGATCCTATATTTATGAAGCAATTAAACGTTAAATACGATTTTTTGTTTCTATGTATGCAATTCATTTCCTTTCATTGCACATTTTTTCATCATGAATTCGTGTGCATGCAGCTGGTAACAGATTTTTACGCAGTATACCGAATTGCATAATTATTTACACAATGTAGCATATTTAGTCTCAGTATATATCATAAAATGGTCGTTACGCGTCTAGCTGCTTGGCTGTTGCAGCGATCCTAAATTTATGGAAGAAATAAAGGATTTAAAAATAGAAACCGCCGCACATATCTTTCCTAAATTTATGAGTATGCATTGGATCGTGTTTGACTCATGCATGTATTCCTGTTTTTGCGCTAACAGACGTGGGGCAGGTGGCGCACCCGATAGCCTGGTTGGGCGCGCTGGATTGAACCAGTTTGCAGCAGTGGTCGGCCTGGGCTTCCTTTAACTATTGGAAGCCTAGGGCTCCCGTTATACCATATATATATATATACACACACACTAGGTGCGTGCCCGTGAGACATATAATACCATGATAACTTATATATAAATAGGTATGTGCCCGTGCGTTGCCACGAGGTGGGGAGCATGGAGAGCGACGTCTAGGCTACAAATATTGTATGTACCATGTTGTTAGGTTTGTTCTTCAGTCCTCTCTTAGGATTCCAGTAAACGGGACATTAGCAGGCAACAACCGGTCAGAAGTCAAATCCACTAATCTTAAATTCTCAATCACATATAGGGTGGTAACGAGTTATAAATTTTACACTATAAAATTAAGGATCAGATCGGATCAGAATCATGTTTTATTTTTATTCACTTTTGAACTAAAATTAATTAAAGGGTTCAAACAAATTGTGAAAAGACATAATCCATTACCACTCCTAATCACATCTCACGAACCATCACCATTCAAGTGCAGAACGCCAAGATGGCACTTGAGGAGTGATGAGATCACAACACGTGACTCCACGGGCCCAAAAGCCTAATAAAACCTTCTCATCACAACAAATCCCCAAATTGTCTCTAGGAATTCACCAGCAAGGGAGATTACAAACCAACACTTTGCCACATGAATGAATGCCCTCAAGGCTCTGTCTGATGTAGAGGCCAAGCAAAGCAGATAAAAGTATAAGGCCATGCATTCTAGCTACAGCTAGGAAGCAAGGCACTGACCTATTAGAATTAGAAAAATATTTAACAGCAATAAGCACAACAAATGTAGGCATCATTTTGCTTTTCAGGTACTACACCACATGGACAGAGGAAAACTAAAAAAGGTTATTATACACATGATTACACCTGCAAACCTCAAATCAATCTATCACTGTTCCCTTAGCACCACAAATCATGATCAAGGATAAGTTCGATCCAAGCATCATTCTAGCTTTTTACAGATCTGCAATGATTTTACACCTCATGCTCATGCTCATGCTGATACACCCAAAAATATAATTCTAAGATATTTCTAAGAAAAAAATATGTATGTTTAGGAGAACCAAATGGGGGACTAAGGTTTTCCTGAGCTGTGTGGCTAATGACATGTATAGATGCGGGACCGATCCTTGTTTCAACACGGTTGTCCAAAGACAAATGATTAGTTGCGAAACTGCTTAACTACCCTGCAAAAACAGATCAACAAGTACATAAACACGTTGTTTTAGGCCAACTGAGGAGTTCCTAGAGTTTTGCAACAAATCACCCGCTAACAAAGTGGTTACCTTTATGTCAGTTTTTGCGCATTGCGCTTCTCAACCATCTGCTGTGAATCCAAACACCCCCGGCTGGCTTTTTTTTCTCATCTAGCATGCATGCAGACAATCTATGACCCCAGGTATTGTTTGTTCATCAAGGACCATACAACCTGTGTCATTAACGCCAGCTGTGTAAAAAAAGCAAGCAGTATTATCGAGAACGAACCACGACTGCTACCTAAGTTCAAGTAGAAAACAAGCACCAGTCATATGCCTATGTATGTAAGCGAAATTAGTAGAACTTCATTTCTACGGATATGTCAAAATCTCTTCCACCTTGACTCTAGAGATTAAATAGCCCATGCTTCATCTTCTGTGGTGGGCACTGAAATTAGCTGGAGGCTGGAGCATGAGCAAATAGTAGGCAACAATAAGCCATAAGTTTATTCTTTTCATAAGATCTTTGCTAAAAAATCACTGAATATTTAATCTAAAGGATCCATTTTCATGTTCTTGTAATATGTTGCTCCTAATAGAACATCTGTATATATATATATATCTTTTGAACATTCGCTGCATCTAAGGGCATAGGGTTTACAAATTAAAGGTCTAGATTCCAGAATTCAGTCGAGTCATGAAAACGGCGGCATGGCACCGATTGGTCAAAATGAAGAATTCTGAATGGACAACTATAGACCAACAAGTGAAAAAATGCCTCACAGGCTCACCTGGCACGTCTCTGACAACACCCATGCCAAGCTCGGAATTATCCCCGAGCATGGAGCACAGGAACTGCTCTGCCTCTTCAACACTGTCCTTGCGGCCACCAAACCCGTCGCCATCGCTCTCCCCGTCCTGACCCTTCCAAGCATTTGGCATGCTTACTACAGAATTAGCCGTGGATCGTGTGTACTCCTTGCCAATCACATCCACGACCATGCCCGTAGCGGCCACCGCAACCCGCTTGGGCCTCTGACCAGCCTTTCTTCCACCAGATCCACTGTGCGGCGAGAGATCCAGTGGCGGCGGGGGCTGCGACGGGTGCATGTCCTGCGTGGAAGACAGAATACTAGCGGCCACAAAAGGGTCCCCTCCGGCCTCGCGGTAGGTGGAGTCGATCTGGTCGAAGGTGGCGCTGGCGAATGCGTCGAGCAGCCAGGCGAGCGCTGATGGTGGACCCTAAGCATGGAGCGCGGATGGCGGGCGAGCGCTGAGAGCGGGATCTGCGTGGGCGAGCGCTGATGGCGGTGGAGGGGATTGTCCTGCTCGGTGTGGGCGGCCTGTGAGGTTGGTGGAACCAGGACGGTAGAGATTGGGAGGCGGGGGCATGGACACGCCAGGCGCCCACTCTCCATGCTTAATTAGTAGTAGGGATAAGTAGTATAGATAATCAATTTGTGATTCTGACCATACATAAATTTTGTTATTTATAATCTACTTGTTTCACCACTACATTGCAACCATCAGTATCATGCAGACTTCGATATATGTCACGATTTGCATGGTCTCATTATTGGAGAGCACGTTTCACACATACCGGAAGAAATTCCCTCGTACATCGTTAGTCATTGGACACGTACCACCATACTCTTTTGCTTAAACAAAAAGGTAAGTGTGTGTGTTTGCAAGACTAATGGTCAAACATCATATAACCATAAAGTTAGAATACTATATTAATATATTAAATAAATTAATCCAATAGACATAGATTAACCCAATGAACATAGGATAAATAAATATCTAATTATAAAAGTATGAAACATGGTATAATCAATGTTGTTACTGCGTAGTAAATATTCATACGAGACTAACACAATTGGAACGGTTCAATTTGGAATTAAAATGGGGAAGTTACGAATTTCCAAAGTTTCTATGTATTTGATATAGGATTAATTAGGAAATCAATTTTATTGTTGTTTTCATGACAAAACAGAGGTATTATGTGATAAAAATAATATTATAGAATTATAGAAACTGGAATGAACTCATTTGGATTTAATATTGTCGGCGTTTCGACCCCGGGGGGGTCCCTGGACCGACGAGTGAATTGTCGCCGCGTGTCCCAGCCCAGATGGGTCGGCGCGAGACGGAGCACGAAGGGGGGTAGAAGAGAGAGGGGAAAGCCCGCGGCCTCCGTGTTTGTCCTGCGCCCAGGTCGGGTGCGCTTGCAGTAGGGGGTTACAAGCGTCCGCGTGGGGGGAGAGCGAGGGACTCTACGCGTCGCCCCGTCCTCCCACGCGGCCAACCTTCTCGTAAGAGAGCCCTAGACCTTCCTTTTATAGGCGTAAGGAGAGGGTCCAGGTGTACAATGGGGGGTGTAGCAGTGTGCTATCGTGTCTAGCAGAGAGGAGCTAGTGCCCTAAGTACATGCTGTCGTGGTAGCCAGAGAGGTTTTGGCACCCTGTTCATGTGATGTCGTGGCCGTCGGAGGAGCGTTGGAGCCTTGCGGAAGGACAGCTGTCGGGGCTGTCGAGTCCTTGCTGACGTCTCCTTGCTTCCGTAAGGGTTTGAGAGTCGCCGTCGTCATGGAGCACGCGGGGCACCATCATTATCTGTTTTCCAGGGCGAGCCAGATGGGACGCCGGTCCTGTTACCCGTAGCCTGAGCTAGCTAGGGATAGGATAATGATGGCCCCCCTATGATGTGGCCGGTCTGAGCCCTGGGTCGGGCGAGGCGGAGGCTCCTTCGAGGTCAGGGTCGAGTTGGTCTTCCGAGGCCGAGCCCGAGTCTGAGCCCTGGGGTCGGGCGAGGCGGAGTTCGTCGTCTTCCGGGGCCGAGCCCGAGTCCGAGCCTTGGGTCAGGCGAGGCGGAGTTCATCGTCTTCCGGGGCCGAGCCCGAGTCCGAGCCCTAGGGTCGGGCGAGGCGGAGTTTCCTATGGCGCCCGAGGCCAGACTTGGCTGCTGTCAGCCTCACTCTGTCGAGTGGCATAGCAGTCGGAGCAACACAGGCAGCACTGTCTTCTTGTCAGGCCGGTCAGTGGAGCGGCGAAGTGACTGCGGTCACTTTCGGCTCTGTCGACTGAAGGGCGTATGGCAGGATAAGATGTCAGGCCATCCTTGCATTAAATGCTCCTGCGATTCGGTCGGTTGGTGTGGCGATCTGGCCAAGGTTGCTTCTTGGCGAAGATTGGGCCTTGGGCGAGCCGAAGGTGTGTACGCCGCTTGAGGGGGTCCTCCGGCGAGACGTGAATCTTCCGGGGTCGGCTGCCCTTGCCCGAGGCTGGGCTCGGGCGAGGCGAGGTCGTGTCCCTTGAGTGGACCGAGCCTTGGCTTAATCGCACCCATCAGGCCTTTGCAGTTTTGTGTTGATCGGGGTTACCAGCTGAGATTAGGAGTCTTGGGGGTACCCCTAATTATGGTCCCCGACAGTAGCCCCCGAGCCTCGAAGGGAGTGTTGATACTCGCTTGGAGGCTTTTGTCGCACTTTTTTGCAAGGGGACCGGCCTTCCTCGGTTGCTTTTTGTTCCGGTGGGTGCGCGCGAGCGCACCCACCGGGTGTAGCCCCCGAGGCCTCGGAGGAGTAGTTTGACTCCTTCGAGGTCTTAGTACGTTTCGTAACGCTTCGGCCGGTCTGGCCGCTCCCTCATGCGAACTGGCCGTAGCCCGGGTGAACAGTCGGGTCCCAAGTTCTCGGGCTGGTATGTTGACGCTGTAACGGTTTTGGCCGGAGCCGGGTTTGCGAGAGCAGCCCCCAAGCCTCCGCACAGAGCGAGAGGATGGTCAGGGACAGACTCGACTTTTTTTTACATACGCCCCTGCGTCGCCTTTCCGCAAGGAGGAGGGGGGAAAGCGCCATGTTGCCCTCGGAGGACGCCGAACATGGTGTCTCCAGTGAGTTGCTAACGGGTAATCCGAGTGGACGCCCGTGCCCCATTTGTTAGGGGTCGGCTAGTGGCCCGGAGGCATGCTCCAAAAGTACCTGCGGGTGACTTGCCGGACCCGGTCCCCTTTTGACGGGGTCCGAGGGCTCGATGCCTCCCTCTGGTGGGATTCCGTTACAAAATCGTTCCCGGAAATGTCCTAGGGTACCTCGGGAGCACAGCCCGAGCCTCGGTTATGTATCGAACATACCCAGGGTCATCCCTCGCTCTGCGTCTGAGGCGGCTGTCGAACCCTTCGGGGGCCAGCCTTCGAACCCCTGATCAGTAGTGGGCGAGGAGCCCGAGTGGCCTGAGGCGGCCGTTGAACCCTTTCGAGGGGCCGGCCTTTGAACCTCTGACCAGTAGTGGGCGCGGAGCCCGAGCGCTCTGAGGCGGCTGTTGAACCCTTCTAAGGGGCCAGCCTTTGAACCTCTGATCAGTAGGGGGCTCGGGGTCCGCTTCCTTCGCGGAGAAGGATCCCTTTCGGAGTATCCCCTTTTCTGACCCCTGAGGCAAGAGAGAGAAAGAGGAAGTGAAAAGGATACGAAATTGAATGACGTGGCGCACCTTTTTTAACGCGGTCATTATGGCGGAGGTGAAGCGTCGCCTGCTTCGCCTGCCAAAGGTGCCGCCTGTCCTGCCGCAGAGTTAATGCGATGGGACGAGTGGTTCACGGGGCGGCCGTTGCGCGTGCGCGAGCCGTTCGAGGAACGGAACGCGGATGTGTCGTCTTCCGCCGTGGGAGAAGGTCCTTTCGCTATCCCAGGAGGGGACATGAGCTTGCTGACGACTCAACTTCCGTTTCCGCCCGCCTGCCACCGCCATTACTGACGGCCCATTTCTGGCCGTATCGACCATCGCGCTCTCTCTCGCGGCTGACCAGCCCATGACCGATGTGCTCGGTTGGCACTGTCGGGTCATGCGCAGGGTCGCCTCGAGTCGCGGTACAGGTTCCGCAGTCGAGAAGGCACGGTACTGGCGCGAGTGGTGGTGCAGTTTCTTGTACGTAGTAACCGGCGCGCCGGTTACATGACGTGTGGGCCTGGGCCTCCATGCTGGATGTGTCGAAGTCGAAAGGGTGCGTCCCCCTGGGTGCGGTTGCACGCCGCCTGCATGGCAGCCCGCTTCCTTCGCCCGCTGGCCTAGGCGAGAGTGGAGGAATGCTCGTAACCGCTGGGCAGTCGCGCGCACCATGGGCGGCGGGTTGGCCCTGTCTGCCCTGCGCCAGCTTGCATGACGCGTGGGGCCCAGCCCCCGTGTCATAGGGGGAGGACCTCGGAGCGTGTTGGAGAAGACTCAGCCCGCGACGGCTGAGGACGGAAGTGGAGAGAGTTGCCTTTAAAAGGAGGGCGACCCTCTTGAAAGGCAACCATGTCTTCGCGCTCTCCTCATGCATTGTGTCTTTCCACCTTTCGAGCCCCCAGATGGGGGGCGCCCGCGGTTCTTCCGCCTTGTCGTCGTCGGGGGGAACGCAACTTCGCGGAAGTTGGTACCATTCAGCCATCGTTCGGCTTCAAGGATTTTCGTCAGGCAGCCCGGCTGCCTTCCCCCACCAATGGGCAATTTGGTGGAGAGAAGCGAGCCGGGCTGCGGCCTCCGCCCCGCCCTCAGCTTCAAGGATTTTCGTCATCCGGGCTGAGGCGGAGGAGCGCACCGAGTGGGGGGTTCCCCCCACGTGGGTTGGTAACCCTTTTCTTCCCCGGAATTTGGGGGGGAAGGCATCCTCCAGCCCCGCGGAGGCTTCCTTCAGCCATGCCGGGGAAAGGCGAACTGCTGCCGCCCAGCCAGGGTGCAGCATTCCGTCCTTTGTCCGGGCAATGGTTGCGCCGCGTACGGGCTGGTCATGTGGACCAGGTCTTCCTTGCGCCGACAGTCGCGCTAGAGGGTTGCCCAGCACGTCGTGCACCACAAGGGCGGTGCTCATGTTCTGGGGTGGCCTCGGCGAGGGCGGGAGCGAGGACCTGCCGGTGTGCTTTGGGGCGGCCGGCACCCGCTGTTGCGGTGTTGAGGTAGCAGCAGTCGGAGAAGGTTTCTCTACCGACGAGATTGCCAACTCCGCCTGCACTCCTGGACCTCCATCCCCCTGGCTTGAATGGCTGGTTCTCGACCTTTGTGGGCGAGAGCCTTTCTGCCGCAGCGTCTGCCCGGAAGCCGTTGCTGCAGCTGTCTTGCCGCCCGGGATGGAGGTCGTTGCCGCTGCAGTCAGAGCGGGCGGTGGTGAGCCGCTTGGAGTTCTGTCGCCCCGCAGGCCCTCCAATGTGGGGGGTTGTTCGTACCTGCGGGGGCGGAACCGGAGTTCCGTTTGTAATGGCACCTTGAGTGCTGGCGTTTGTTCATTGTGGCTGTCGGGGCCTGAACATGTATGTATCTTTTGGCATGAAGCCGTGTTTTTCCCTCATTCCGAGCACTGGGACTCGCCTGCCAGCTAACCGAACCGGTTCACCAAGTGTGAGTTGCCTCGTGCGAAGGCGATGAGTGAGGTATCCGTATCCCGAAGGCGTAGGAGTCCCTCGGCTCAGTCGGCCTTGCCGCCCGAGGTTTCTCTTGCTTAGTTAAAGGAAACCCTCGGCCGCTCTTCGATGAGCCGGAGCCGGAGGCAGTGGTATCAGCGTGGACAGAGGTAGAGTTAGCTTGGAAAGAAGACTTCATCGGCCGGAGCCTGACCGGGCCGTCCACTGGCGGGACCGGCGTCGGAGTCGAGTTGCCGAGGCCATGGGCCGGGCTGATGTCCTTGGGGGGCAACCGGCTGAGGCTTCGGGGCGACCAGCCAAGCCGTCTGCTCGAGCCGGACTCCTGGAGGAGATCCTGGCGGCGATGGCCCAGGCGTGGTGCTGACGTCGTCCTTCGGAGCGGAGATCCTCCGACTGTGTTGCCGTTCGAGGCTCGGTCGGACTTCGCCGAAGGTGGTGTTGATGCCGAGGGTGCTGCCGCTCCCCCTCCATCGAGGTCCGAACCTGCGGGATCGGTTTACCTTGTAGTGTGCGTATGTTTTCTGCGGCCGCCGAGGCCCAAACATGTTGTCGTTATGCTGTAAAGCTGCGTTTCTTTTTCCCTTTGTTTCGAGTATCAAGACTTATTTGTCGGTAATAGAATTGTTTGTTTGAGCGAGAGTTACTTTTCACGGAAGGTGATGAGTGAGGTATCCGTATCCCGGATGCGTAGGAGTCCCTCGGCTCGATCGGCCTTGCCGCTTACGTGCACTCTTACTCGTCCGTAGGATTCTGCTAACGATGTAGTCGAGAAGGCCCGAAAAATCGTTTCGGCAGAAGGGTCTCCGAGCATTGAGACTTGTTCGGTCAGCGGAATCGCTTATCCGAGCGTGAGTTACTTATCGCAGAAGGTGATGAGTGAGGTATCCGTATCCCGGAGGCGTAGGAGTCCCTCGGCTCGGTCGGCCTTGGCTGCTTACGTGTACTCCATCGTTTTCAGGACCCCACTTTCGAAGTAGTCAAAAAGCACGAAAGACGTTCTGGCAGAAATACTTTTTCTAAGGAAAATTTTGACGCAGAGGGGGTTCCCCCCTTCTAGCCCCCGAGGGAGGGTCGGGCTTTGCTGAGGCAAGGCTGACCCTTCCTTGATGGTTAGACTTTGAACGTGAACGAGGTGTACGAACGACTTGAAAGCATCTTAAGGGTAGAAGCAACGTAGCTGTCGGATGTTCCAAGCGTTGTTGTAGACCTCGCCTTGGCTGTTGGCCAGCTTGTATGTCCCGGGCTTCAGAACCTTGGCGATGACGAACGGCCCTTCCCAGGGAGGCGTGAGCTTGTGCCGCCCTCGGGCGTCTTGTCGCAGCCGAAGCACCAGGTCGCCTGCTTGAAGGTCTCGGGACCGAACCCCTCGGGCGTGGTAGCGTCGCAGGGACTGCTGGTACCGCGCCGAGTGTAGTAAGGCCATGTCCCGAGCCTCTTTGAGCTGGTCCAGTGAGTCTTCTCGGTCGGTCTGGTTTCTTCGGTCGTCGTACGCCCTCGTCCTCGGGGAACCGTATTCTAAGTCTGTGGGCAAGACGGCCTCGTCCCCATAGACTAGAAAGAACGGTGTGAAGCCCGTGGCTCGGCTCGGTGTTGTCCTCAGACTCCAGACCACCGAGGGGAGTTCCTTTATCCACCGCTTTCCGAACTTGTGGAGGTCGCTGTAGATCCTCGGCTTGAGTCCTTGCAGAATCATGCCGTTGGCATGTTCCACTTGCCCATTCGTCATGGGGTGAGCCACGGCAGCCCAGTCCACCCGGATATGGTGATCCTCGCAGAAGTTCAAGAACTTTCGGCCGGTGAACTGGGTGCCGTTGTCGGTGATGATGGAGTTCAGGACCCCAAAGCGATGGATGATGTTGGTGAAGAATGCCACCGCCTGTTCGGACCTGATGCTGTTTAGGGGTCGGACCTCGATCCACTTGGAGAATTTGTCGATGGCGACCAGCAGGTGCGTGTAGCCCCTGGGTGCCTTCTGCAAGGGACCGACGAGGTCCAGTCCCCACACAGCAAACGGCCAGGTGATGGGTATTGTCTGCAGAGCCTGAGCGGGTAGGTGGGTCTGCCTTGCGTAGAACTGACACCCTTGGCAGGCGCGGACAATCCTAGTGGCGTCGGCCACCGCGGTCGGCCAGTAGAAACCTTGATGGAAGGCATTTCCAACAAGGGCTCGAGGCGCTGCGTGATGACCGCAAGCCCCCAAGTGTATTTCTCGTAAGAGCTCCTGGCCTTCGGTGATGGATACGCACCGCTAGAGGATGCCGGATGGGCTGCGGTGGTAGAGCTCCTTTCCGTCACCCAGTAAGATGAACGACTTGGCGCGCCACGCCAGTCGCCGAGCCTCGGCTCAGTCGAGGGGCAGCTCTCCTTGGAGGAGATATTGCAGGTACGGGGTCTGCCAGTTTCGATTAGGATGGACCCCACTCCGTGCTTCCTCGACGCGCAGTGCCTCATCCTCGGGGGCCGAGGGTGCCTCGGGCCGAGCCGAGGATGCCTCGGGCTGGGCTGAGGCCTTCTCGGGCTCAGGTGCGTCGTCGGTCTTGACTGAGGGTTGGTGTAGGTCTCGGGAGAAGACGTCCGGGGGAACCGTTGTCCGCCCCGAGGCTATCTTAGCTAGCTCGTCCGCAGTCTCGTTGTGTCGTCGGGCGATGTGGTTGAGCTCGAGCCCGTAGAACTTGTCCTCCAGGCGCCGAACCTCATCGCAGTAGGCTTCCATCTTCGGGTCGCGGCAGTGGGAGTTCTTCATAACTTGGTCAATGACGAGCTGCGAGTCGCCGCGAGCGTCGAGGCGTCGGACCCCTAGCTCAATGGCGATGCGCAACCCGTTGACCAGAGCTTCGTACTCAGCCACGTCGTTGGACGCCGGGAAATGGAGGCGCAGCACGTAGCGTAGGTGTTTCCCGAGGGGCGAGATGAAGAGCAGGCCCGCGCCCGCCCCTATTTTCATCAGCGACCCATCGAAAAACATGGTCTAGAGTTCTGGATGGATCGGAGCCGCCAGGAGCTGGGTGTCGACCCATTTAGCCACAAAGTCCACTAGGACATGGGACTTGATGGCCTTCCGAGGAGCGAACGAGATTGTCTCGCCCATGATTTCCACCGCCCACTTTGCAATCCTACCCGAGGCCTCTCGGCACTGGATGATCTCCCCCAGGGGGAAGGATGACACCACAGTCACCGGATGAGACTCGAAGTAGTGTCGCAACTTTCGCCGCGTCAGGATCACCGCGTACAGCAGCTTCTGAACTTGCGGGTAGCGGATCTTGGTCTCGGATAGTACCTCGCTGATGAAGTAAACCGGCCTCTGGACGGGCAATGCATGCCCTTCTTCTTGTCTCTCAACCACGATCGCGGCGCTGACCACCTGAGTGGTAGCGGCGACGTAGATCAAGAGGGCTTCTCCGGCGGCGGGGGGCACCAAGATGGGCGCGTTTGTAAGGAGTGCCTTCAGGTTCCCGAGGACTTCCTCGGCCTCGGAGGTCCAAGTGAAGCACTCGGTCTTTCTTAAGAGGCGGTACAGAGGTAGGCCTCTTTCGCCGAGGCGCGAGATGAAACGGCTCAGAGCTGCAAGGCATCCCATGACCCTCTGTACGCCTTTCAAGTCCTTGATGGGCCCCATGTTGGTGATGGCCGTGATTTTCTCCGAGTTGGCCTCGATGCCCCGCTCGAAGACGATGAACCCCAAGAGCATGCCTCAGGGGACTCCGAAGACACACTTCTCGGGATTGAGTTTTACGCCCTTTGCCTTGAGACACCGGAATGTCGTTTCAAGGTCGGAAAGGAGGTCGGAGGCTTTCCTCGTCTTGACTACGACGTCATCGACATAAGCCTCGACCGTTCGACCAATGTGTTCGCCGAACATGTGGTTCATGCACCTTTGGTACGTCGCACCCGCATTCCTCAAACCAAATGGCATAGTAACATAGCAGTACATGCTAAAAGGCGTGATGAAAGAAGTCGTGAGCTGGTCGGACTCTTTCATCCTGATTTGGTGATACCTTGAGTAGGCATCGAGGAAAGATAGGGTTTCGCATCCCGCAGTGGAATCCACGATTTGATCAATGCGAGGCAGAGGATAGGGAACTTTTGGGCATGCTTTGTTTAGACCAGTGTAGTCTACACACATCCGCCATTTCCCTCCTTTCTTTCTCACAAGCACGGGGTTGGCAAGCCATTCGGGATGGAATACCTCTTTGATGAACCCAGCGGCCATCATCTTGTGGATCTCCTCGCCTATGGCTCTGCGCTTTTCTTCGTCGAATCGGCGTAGTGGTTGTTTCACGGGACGGGCTCTAGCTCGGATATCTAGAGAGTGCTCGGCGACATCCCTCGATATGCCAGGCATGTCCGAGGGACTCCACGCGAAAACTTCGGCGTTTGCACGGAGAAAGTCGACGAGCACTGCTTCCTATTTGGGGTCGAGCTCGGAGCCGATCCGGATCTGCTTGGAGGCGTCGTTGCTGGGGTCAAGTGGGACGGACTTAACCGTCTCCGCTGGCTCAAAGTTGCCGGCATGGCGCTTCACGTCTGGTGCCTCCTTGGAGAGGCTCTCCAGGTCGGCGATGAGGACCTCGGATTCGACGAGGGCCTCGGCGTACTCCACGCACTCTACGTCGCATTCGTACGCGTATCGGTACGTGGGGCCGACGGTGATGACCCCGTTGGGGCCTGACATCTTGAGCTTGAGGTAGGTGTAGTTGGGGACGGCCATGAACTTGGCGTAGCATGGCCTCCCCAGTACCGCGTGGTAGGTTCCTCGGAACCCGACCACCTCGAACGTGAGGGTTTCCCTTCTGAAGTTGGAGGGAGTCCCGAAGCAGACGGGCAGATCGAGTCGTCCGAAGGGTTGGACGTGTTTCCCAGGGATGATCCCGTGAAAAGGCGCCGCACCGGCCCGGACCGAGGACAGATCGATCTGCAGGAGCTCGAGGGTCTCGGTGTAGATGATGTTGAGGCTGCTGCCTCCGTCCATGAGGACCTTGGTGAGCCTGACGTTGCCGATGATGGGGTCGACAACGAGCGGGTATTTCCCCGGGCTCGGCACGCGATCGGGGTGATCGCCCTGGTCGAAGGTGATGGGCTTGTCGGACCAGTCTAGGTAGACTGGCGCCGCCACCTTTACCGAGCAGACCTCCCGACGCTCTTGCTTGCGGTGCTGAGCCGAGGCATTCGCCACAGGCCCACCGTAGATCATGAAGCAATCGCGGACCTCGGGGAACTCCTCTGCCTTGTGATCCTCCTTCTTGTCGTCGTGGGGGCCCCTGCCACCCTCCGCAGGTGGCCCGGCCCTGTGAAAGTGACGCCGAAGCATGGCGCATTCCTCAAGGGTGTGCTTGACGGGTCCCTGATGATAGGGGCATGGTTCCTTGAGCATCTTGTCAAATAGATTGGCGCCTCCGAGAGGTTTCCGAGGGTTCTTGTATTCAGCGGCGGCGACAAGGTCCGCATCGGCCGCGTCGCGTTTCGCTTGCGACTTCTTTTTGCCTTTCTTCTTGGTGTCGCGCTGAGCGGACGCCACGGGAACATCTTCCGGCTGGCGGCCCTGGGGCTGCTTGTCCTTCCAGAAGATGGCCTCAACCGCCTCCTGGCCAAAGGCGAACTTGGTGGCGATGTCCATCAGCTCGCTCGCCCTGGTGGGGGTCTTGCGACCCAGCTTGCTCACCAGGTCGCGGCAGGTGGTGCCGGCGAGGAACGTGCCGATGACATCCGAGTCGGTGACGTTGGGCAGCTCGGTGCGCTGCTTTGAGAATCGCTGGATGTAATCCCGGAGAGACTCTCCCGGCTGCTGGCGGTAGCTTCGGAGATCCCAGGAGTTCCTAGGGCGCACGTACGTGCCCTGGAAATTACCGGCGAAGGCTTGGACCAGGTCATCCCAGTTGGAGATCTGCCCCGGAGGCAGATGCTCCAGTCAGGCCCGAGCGGAGTCGGAGAGGAACAGGGGGAGGTTGCGGATGATGAGGTTGTCATCGTTCGTTCCACCCAGTTGGCAGGCCAGCCGGTAGTCCGTGAGCCACAGTTCCGGTCTTGTCTCCCCCGAGTACTTTGTGATGGTAGTCGGGGTTCGGAACCGGGTCGGGAACGGCGCCCGTCGTATGGCTCGGCTAAAAGCCTGCGGGCCGGGCGGTTCGGGCGAGGGGCTCCAATCCTCCCCGCTATCGTAGCGTCCCCCACGCCTGGGGTGGTAGCCTCGGCGCACCCTCTCGTCGAGGCGGGCTCGATGGTTGCGGTGGTGGTGCTCGTTGCCGAGGCGTCCCGGGGCTGCAGGCGCTGTGTTGCGCGTGCGCCCGGTGTGGACCGAGGCTTCCCGCACGAATCGGGAAGTCGCGGCACGGTGCTCCGAGGGGTATCCCTACCTTCGGGAGGCAGAGCTCTTGGCCTGTCGGACCGCGGCATCCTCCAGGAGATTCTTGAGCTCTCCCCGGATCCGCCGCCCTTCGGTGGTTGATGGTTCCGGCATCGCGCAGAGAAGTATCGCTGCTGCAGCCAGGTTCTGGCCGACCCCACTGGAAGCCGGTGGCGGCCTTGCCCTGACGTCGTCGGTGATGCGGAGCTGGACGCCCTGGGGTAGATGACGCGCTTCTCCAGCCGGAGCTTGGTCTACCTATTCCTGCCCAATGTTCCGGCGGAGCGGCTCAAGTGTTCCTGCCCCCTCGTCGAGCCTGGCCTGCATCTCGCAGATTTGCTCGAGCTGTGCGTCTTGACCCCCCGCAGGGACTAGGACCACAGCTAGCTCCCGCAGGATGTCAACGCGAGGCGCAGGCCTAGGGGGATCACCGTTTTCCGGTATACCAAGATGGTTGCCTTCGTCGGGACCCCCTAGATCGACGTGGAAACATTCACGACTTGGGCCGCTGTCTCCGTCGCCGAAGCTGCGGCTACCGTCGGAACAATCGGAAAGGCGGTAGTCGCATGCGGTCATGAAGTCCCGCATGGCGCTGGGGTTACCGAGCCCAGAGAAATCCCAACCAAAGTCGGGCTCGTCATCTTCCTCGGAACCCGAGGGTCCGTAGGTCGAGACGGCCGTCAGCCGGTCCCAGGGTGACCACATATGATACCTCGGAGGGCTGGTGCATGCCTCTATGAAGGCTTCCACCAAAGCGGGGTCGCTCGGTGGGTCGAGGCCGAATCCAAAAGGCATGAGATGGGAGTCGGTCGGTACCTCTTGGTCGACAGGTGGTGACGTTGTCACGTCAGGGGCGGACTGCACCATCGTCTCAGGTACGAGGGTGACGCCCAGCAAGTCCTTCGCGAGCGTGCTGGCGTCGTCCGTCCGCTTGGAGTTGGCGTGTTGCGGGGAAACGGCGCTCGTCTTCGTCTTAGACGCGAGGTCGACGCCCGACGTGTCACCCGTCGGGGCGCCGGCGCCGTCGACTCGCTCGACAGCCGATGAGGTGCCGCCTCCTGCTTGGCCATGGTTGCCCCGCCTCCTCCTCCTCCGGCGGGGGAGGTGACGGGACATACTCGGACGCCGTTCTTCCGCCTCGTGGGGAAGACGTCGTCGATTCCGCCGCGGCGGGCGGGTTGTCGGCCGCCATTGTCGCCGTCGCGCGGCGGAGGAAGGAGTATCATGTCGTAGCTGCCGTCGAGGGACATGAACTCAAGACTCCCGAAACGGAGCACCGTCCTGGGTTGGAAAGGTTGCTGGAGACTACCCATCTGGAGCTTGACGGTGAGCTGTTCGTCAACACGCAGCAGGCCCCTACCTGGCACGCCAACTGTCGGCGTTTCGACCCCGGGGGGTCCCTGGACCGACGAGTGAATTGTCGCTGCGTGTCCCAGCCCAGATGGGTCGGCGCGAGACGGAGCACGAAGGGGGGTAGAAGAGAGAGGGAAAAGCCCACGGCCTCCGTGTTTGTCCTGCGCCCAGGTCGGGTGCGCTTGCAGTAGGGGGTTACAAGCGTCCGCGTGGGGGGAGAGCGAGGGACTCTACGCGTCGCCCCGTCCTCCCGCGCGGCCAACCTTCTCGTAAGAGAGCCCTGGACCTTCCTTTTATAGGCGTAAGGAGAGGGTCCAGGTGTACAATGGGGGGTGTAGCAGTGCGCTATCGTGTCTAGCAGAGAGGAGCTAGTGCCCTAAGTACATGCCGTCGTGGCAGCCAGAGAGGTTTTGGCACCCTGTTCATGTGATGTCATGGGCGTCGGAGGAGCGTTGGAGCCTTGCGGAAGGACAGCTGTCGGGGCTGTCGAGTCCTTGCTGACGTCTCCTTGCTTCCGTAAGGGTTTGAGAGTCGTCGTCGTCATGGAGCACGCGGGGCGCCATCATTATCTGTTTTCCGGGGCGAGCCAGATGGGACACCGGTCCTGTTACCCGTAGCCTGAGCTAGCTAGGGATAGGATAATGATGCCCCCCTGTGACATGGTCGGTTCGAGCCCTGGGTCGGGCGAGGCGGAGGCTCCTCCGAGGTCGGGGTCGAGTTGGTCTTTCGAGGCCGAGCCCGAGTCCGAGCCCTGGGGTCGGGCGAGGCGGAGTTCGTCGTCTTCCGGGGCCGAGCCCGAGTCCGAGCCCTGGGTCGGGCGAGGCGGAGTTCGTCGTCTTCCGGGGCCAAGCCCGAGTCCGAGCCCTGGGGTCGGGCGAGGCAGAGTTTCCTATGGCGCCCGAGGCCAGACTTAGCTGCTGTCAGCCTCACTCTGTCGAGTGGCACAGCAGTCGGAGCGACGCAGGCGGCGCTGTCTTCTTGTCAGGCCGGTCAGTGGAGCGGCGAAGTGACTGCGGTCACTTTCGGCTCTGTCGACTGAAGGGCGTATGGCAGGATAAGATGTCAGGCCATCCTTGCATTAAATGCTCCCGCGATTCGGTCGGTTGGTGTGGCGATCTGGCCAAGGTTGCTTCTTGGCGAAGACTAGGCCTCGGGCGAGCCGAAGGTGTGTACGCCACTTGAGGGGGTCCTTGGGCGAGACGTGAATCTTCCGGGGTCGGCTGCCCTTGCCCGAGGCTGGGCTCGGGCGAGGCGAGGTCGTGTCCCTTGAGTGGACCGAGCCTTGGCTTAATCGCACCCATCAGGCCTTTGCAGCTTTGTGTTGATGGGGGTTACCAGCTGAGATTAGGAGTCTTGGGGGTACCCCTAATTATGGTCCCCGACAAATATGAAATTTTCATGAATTAAATGGGTTTCTGCAATTATTTTTAAACTAAAAATCAATTTCTAAACTCCTTTTCCCTATTTTCTTTATTTCCTGGACTGCGTCCCAAATTCTAGAAAGATCAGGGGCCAAGCTAAAACGTTTTTCTAGACTCGGTGAGCATACAGAGTGGACGGCGGGTTAAACACAAAAGACGTCTTAGTTGAAGTTGTACACAATTCAACATAAGTCATGTTGGCTAGAGGGTGGAAGGCTAGACATTCTGCTCAATAGATCTAAGGTTCGATCTTTGAGTAGCCATAGTTTGTTTTTTTTCTGCGCGCGGAACGGAGGAGGGCAGAACGGCCGACTACTCTTACCTTTTTAATAAGTAGTATAGATATATGAGGGTTTAAATCATAGTTTTTGGCTCTAAACACATTTACAACCACATAATTAACAAAACATATATGTTTTTTGTTTTATACTTTATATTCAAATATAACATATGTATTTGTATGAAAAAAAATAAAAAAATAAAATCGAATCGTGTCGGGCCTAGTCCACCATGCTACCCCTTAGGCCCAGGCAAGGGCCGGCGAACGGGCCAGAGCGACATGGGCCTGCTTTGCTACGTGACGTGCTGGATTCAGGCTGGACCAAATCCGTGCCATGCTTTGGGCTGTCCGGCTAGCCTGATCTAGCTGGACATGTATACGTGCGGCATCAACAATAAAGCTATCTGGGCAAGGTTAGGCGAAATTAGTCGTTGATTAATTATTGGCGATTAATTCGAAGGAGCACTGCTATACGTATCTAGTGAGACTAACGATTCATTAGTTTAGACCAAGAGGCAACAATTAGCCGTAGATTAGCGTTGGTCGTACTTGGCTCGCATGGGTGACCCAATCCGAACTTCCGAAGACACACAGGAAATCCCTCGGAACGAAGGGACTACGGCACGGTTTGGCTCGAGCTGCCGTCGGCATGCACAGCAAGACCATCATTCCTACGCTCCATCGTGATTTGGCTCTCCTTCACCACACTACTGCACCGCGGCTGGTGGTTGTATTGTGACTCATATTGTTTAGTCCACGATCCCATCACATCCATCTACTATCCTATTCCTGGTGGTCCACAGCTCAAGATTCAGATGCCATCCATCCATCTCATAACCTCTAAAAGCGAACATATTCGATACACACATGATTCTTTATTGCATATAAAATAAAAAAATCTGAAAAATTCATATATATTCTTTCTACCCGTACTCTAATTATATGCAAAATTTCAAGTAAAATTCGCATTACATAAAGAGTAATAAAAAGATAAAACTTCTAACAAGTTTAAATTAGAAAATCGATTAAAATATTATTCTTTTTTATTACACGTAAAGTGTAACAAATTTGAACTTAAAATTTTATATATAATTAGAGTATGATAGAAAGAATATATATGATTTTTTTTCAGAATCTTTTTTTAACCTTTGTTAGTTGATGTGCAAAACCTATGAGCACGGCCGGAATACGTTCGCCCCGTAAAACCACATACGACATACCTGTTGAGCTCCCCGGGGTGGGGTGCAGCGTGCAAGCATGCACGCGTACACACGCGCACATGGATCGGACGGCGACAGTGCAACGCACCATTGCCTTCAACCTTCTGAAAAAGAAGCTAAGTACGTGCACCCTGCTCCAGAATATATCCCTTGCTCCTTTCCTTGTCTCACTCCTAATTATCAGTTCAAGCGTAACATTAGCCAGGCTACCTACCGCTACTAGTAGTACGTGTACACACGTAGCTAGCTAAGCTAGCTCCCACGGGCTCGCCCACCGCTTATGCACACATCAGCTAGTCCATGCCACTTGTATACTTACACCCTCCGTTCCAAAAGAGAACAAGTTGATATATTTTTACTTTGTTTTGCGCAATTGTTTCCAGTCCGTTGGAGTTTATCTCTGGCTTTGCCCCCATTTTAAATCAGTTAAAATCAAACAAATTCTATGGCCGTGCATTAAAGGTTTTTTTGTCCTACCTGATACTACTTTGACTTAAAGTTGACTTCAACGAATAAATAGATCTATTTATATCCACATATGCATGTCCCACTGTGACATATATGCATAGATCGCGCTCACCTCTACACGATTGTTGTGAATATTCCACCTTGGCCACCTGGCTTGTACCACTCGTACATCGTCCACTCCACCAATGCAACATCAACTCTATGATCATAGTGTCAAGTATATGCGCAAGAGACAATCCTGATCAATAAGAACATAAAAAGACCTTTAGAGTAAATGCCAATTAACAATGGTCTATATAAACGTTCTTGAGAGGATTATCTTAGGAACCGCTTCTCTTCCTAGGGTTATTAGGGACACTTAAGATGCCTCCGCCCTTTCTCTCGTTGTGGGGTAGTACTGGCACACTGACTTCACGACGTTTCATTCCTGCACGTATGGATACCATGAAGGCGATGCTGCTATTACTGTGATGTGGATCAATAATAAACTTAAGGAGCACAAGTGAACATGTTGCTGCTACTGGTACACGAATACGTATAACTATTTCCACTGTATCGACGTGCTCTTCTTCCGATGCGTTGCACATCTAGTGTTAACGATATATGATGCTCTACTCGCATGTTATCTTGGTTGAATGAGATAGATATGGTAACTTGAGGAGAACAGGACTATTCTTTGCGTACAATGTATAGATTGTTTGGACACACCACATGATAATATCCGATTATTTACCTAACTTGGTTTTGTAGAGAATGTTGTCAATGTTATGACCCAAATATAACAGCCACAAATGAGACTTGGTGATGCAGATCGCCATGATAAAGGGCCATATTATGTCACATTTAATATGATTATTTGTGGTATTTTATTTTCCTATCATACTATTTGTCCATGTAATAAATGTGATAGTGTAACTTCTCTCAGAAAAATTAAGAGTTTATTTTGATTGCCTTCCAATTGATGTGTCTATAAAGATTCTAATCATCACTTGATAGATCTGTCAAAGCAGAGTGCCATCGGTTATTTTAGTCTAATAGAGTGGATGTTAGACATCTGCATGCATAGTATTGATTTGTTTAACAAGGCCATCAAATCAGATTTGGGACTTTCGTATGATATTAGGAACTAGATCATTAGTGAGAGCACCTAGAGGGGGGTGAATAGGTGATCCTGTAAAATCAAACACTAATAGCCACAAAACTAAGTTATTAGAGTGTTAGTGCGACTAAGTAGCTTTGAAGCGAGTTCTTGTGAACAAAACAATCACAGAGAAAGCAACACAAGAGACACGCGATTTTTATCCCGTGGTTCGACCAAGTAACACTTGCCTACTTCCATGTTGTGGCGTCCCAATAGACGAAGGTTGCACTCAACCCCTTTCAAGTGATCCGATGATCAACTTGAATACCACGGTGTTTTCCTTTAGAGTCTTTTTCCCATTTGCGAGAAATCTCCACAATTTTGAGCCTCTCGCCCTTACAGTGATGATCACAAAAGAAGCACAGAAGTAAGGGAGGGAAGAGCAACACACACAAGATTCAATCCGCAGCACACACACGCACACAAGTGAAGACTTGAGCTCAAATGACAATATAGGGAGTTCACAACTTGAATGGAGCTCAAATCACTAACACAACGAATCAAATGCGTGGAAGCGGAGTCTGGATGTCTCAGTATGCTTAGAGAACGTTTGGTTTTCTCCTCCATGCGCCTAGGGGTCCCTTTTATAGCCCCAAGGCAGCTAGGAGTTGTTGGAGATCAACATGGAAGGCTATCCTTGCCTTCTGCCGAGTGGCGCACCGGACAGTCCGGTGCGCCACCGGACAACAATTGTAGCTTGTCCGGTGCGCGATTTCCTTCTAAATCGGACACAGTCGACCGTTGCTCCAGTGGGTCAGATGGCACACCGGACACTGTCCGGTCACACCAGACAGTCCGGTGCACCCAGCCGACCGTTGGAGCAGCCACGTGTCACGCGTTGATCGCGCGGACGACCATTGGCGCGGGCGTCGTTGGCTCATCGGACAGTCCATTGAATTATAGCCATGTCGCCCCGTTCCTTTTCCTGAGAGCGACGATTTCACCGCGGATGACTCACCGGACAGTCGGTGCACCATCGGACAGTCCGGTGAATTATAATCATCGATTCCCGAGAGTGAAATTGATCAAGTGCCCGAAAACTCCCCCTTT
Organism: Zea luxurians; assembly: GCA_029449295.1. Lineage (NCBI taxonomy): Eukaryota > Viridiplantae > Streptophyta > Magnoliopsida > Poales > Poaceae > Zea > Zea luxurians. The sequence goes on along the minus strand of JAOPSE010000002.1, from coordinate 81,419,905 downwards.
TTCCATAATCAAATTTCTCCCCCACAAGAGGCCAAATTTTGCAATAGGAGTATTTTGGCTAAATCAAAAATTCTAACTCTATTATTTTCAAAATTCACAAGTGGTTGGCTGATCCATTTGCTTTGGCCTTAATTTCTTCCCCTTTGGCATTAAGCACCAAAACGGGATCATTTTTGGCCCTTTAACCCCATTGCCTCACCAAAAATGTCAATTAAGAGCAAAAAGGCAATGAGAGCATAAGAATGAACTTGGAATTAAAAACACTAATACGGGAGTGCAGTGGAAGTCTTTGTATCGTTCAAGTCCATTTTTCCTTTCAATGTACCTTCAAGACTACAACAAGTGTACTCAACCAAACAAATTAGTCTCAAAGGGGTTAAGTTGTAGCACACTCCCCCTAAACACGTGCATCATTTGCAAACGGACTTGTGAGGTCCGGGGGTGATTTATACAACTTGAGCACCACAAATAAACAACAATTGATATAAATGCTCAAACTAATATGATCAAGGCATAGAACACATGTATGTTATAGATCAATCCAAGTTACGTGAATCTAAGACATTTAGCTCACTACGCAACCTGCAAAACCTTTTCTCATCTAAGGGCTTAGTGAAGATATCGGCTAGCTGGTTCTCGGTGCTAATATGGTACACCTCGATATCTCCCTTTTGCTGGTGGTCTCTCAGGAAGTGATGTCCAATGTCTATGTGCTTAGTGCGACTGTGTAGAACAGGATTATCTACCAAGCGGATTACACTCTCATTGTCACATAGGAGTGGCACTTTGCTCAGATTGTAGCCAAAGTCCTGGAGGGTTTGCCTCATCCAAAGTAGTTGCGCGCACACTGTCCGGTAGCAACATACTCGGCCTCAGCGGTGGATAGGGCAACGGATGTCTGTTTCTTAGAACTCTAGGACACCAGGGACCTTCCTAGAAATTGGCACGTCCTCAATGTGCTCTTCCTATCAACCTTGCACCCAGCATAATCGAAGTCTGAGTATCCAATCAAGTCAAAGGTAGACCCCTTTGGATACCAGATCCTGAAGCAGGGTGTAGCAACTAAATATCTAAGAATTCGCTTAACGGCCACAAGGTGACATTCCTTGGGGTCGGATTGATATCTAGCACACATGCATACACTTAGCATAATGTCCGGTCTACTAGCACATAAATAAAGTAATGAACCTATCATCGACCGGTATGCCTTTTGATCAACGGACTTACCTCCTTTGTTGAGGTCAACATGCCCATCAGTTTCCATCGGTGTCTTCGCGGGCTTGGCGTCCTTCATTCCAAACCTTTTGAGAAGATCCTGAGTATACTTTGTTTGGGAGATGAAGGTGCCATCCTTGAGTTGCTTCACTTGAAACCCAAGGAAGTAGGTCAACTCGCCCATCATAGACATCTCAAATTTCTGCATCATCACCCTGATAAACTCCTCACAAGACTTTTGGTTAGTAGAACCAAATATTATGTCATCAACATAAATTTGGCACACAAAGAGATCACCGTCACAAGTCTTGGTAAAAAGAGTGGGATCAGCTTTCCCAACCTTGAAAGCATTAGCAATTAAGAAATCTCTAAGGCATTCATATCATTCTCTTGGGGCTTGCTTAAGTCTATAGAGCGCTTTAGAGAGCTTATACACGTGGTTGGGATACCTGTCATCCTCAAAGCCAGGGGGTTGTTCCACGTATACCTCCTCCTTGATTGGCCCATTGAGGAAAGCGCTCTTTACGTCCATTTGAAATAGCCTCAAAGAATGGTGAGCGGCATAGGCTAATAAAATTCGAATTGACTCTAGCCTAGCCACAGGAGCAAAAGTCTCCTCAAAATCCAAACCTGCGACTTGGCATAACCTTTTGCCACAAGTCGAGCCTTGTTTCTTGTCACCACTCCTTGCTCGTCTTGCTTGTTGCGGAACACCCACTTGGTTCCCACAACGTTTTGCTTTGGACGTGGCACCAGGCTCCAAACTTCATTTCTTTTGAAGTTGTTGAGCTCTTCCTGCATGGCCAACACCCAGTCCGGATCCTGCAAGGCCTCTAGCACCCTAAAAGGCTCAATAGAAGAGACAAACGAGTAATGCTCACAAAAATTAGCTAAGCGTGAGTGAGTAGTTACTCCCTTGCTGATATCACCCAGAATCTGATCGATGAGATGTTTTCTTTGGATTGTTGCTCGGACTTGGGTTGGAGGGGCCTGTGGTGCTTCTTCCTCCATCACTTGATCTTCCTGTGCTCCCCCTTGAACATGCCCTTCTTCTCGCGGTACCTATTCATCATCTTCAGTTAGGGGATGCACTATCGTGGAGGAAGATGGCTGATCTTGCTCCAGTTGTTCCTGTGGTCGCATATCACCTATCGCCATCGTGCGCTTGCGGCCGTCGAAACTTCATCTTCATCTATGTCATCAAGATCAACATGCTCTCTTCGAGAGCCATTAGTCTCATCAAATACAACATCGCTAGAGACTTCAACCAATCCTGATGATTTGTTGAAGACCCTATACGCCTTTGTATTTGAGTCATACCCTAGTAAAAACCCTTTTACTGCCTTGGGAGCAAATTTAGAATGTCTACCTTTCCTCACCAGAATGTAGCATTTGCTCCCAAATACACGAAAGTAAGAGACATTGGGTTTGTTACCGGTAAGGAGTTCGTAGGAGGTTTTCTTTAGGAGGCGATGTAGATAGAGCCGATTTATGGCGTGGCAGGCTGTATTCACAGCTTCCGACCAAAACCGCTCGGACGTCTTGAACTCTCCAAGCATCGTTCTTGCCATGTCGATTAGCATCCTGTTCTTCCTCTCTATTACATCATTTTGTTGTGGTGTGTAGGGAGCGGAGAACTCGTGCTTGATGCCTTCCTCCTCAAGATACTCCTCAACTTGTAGATTCTTGAACTCGGACCCGTTGTCGCTCCTTATCTTTTTCACCTTTAGCTCATATTCGTTTTGAGCCCTCCTTAGAAAGTGCTTTAAGGTCCCTTGGGTTTCTGATTTGTCCTGCAAAAAGAATAACCAAGTGAAGCGAGAAAAGTCATCAACAATTACAAGACCATACTTACTTCCCCCGATACTGAGATATGCAATGGGTCCAAAGAGGTCCATGTGAAGAAGCTCTAGTGGTCTTGATGTTGTCATCACGTTCTTGCTGTGATGAGTGCTTCCCACCTGTTTTGCTGCCTGACATGCTGCGAAGGGTCTGTCTTTCTTAAAACAGACATTGGTTAGTCCTAACACATGTTCTCCCTTTAGAAGTTTATGAAGGTTCTTCATCCCAACATGTGCTAGACGGCGATGTCAAAGCCAGCCCAAATTAGTCTTAGCTATTAAGCATGCATCTAGATCGGCATTCTCTTTTGAAAAATCAACTAAGTAGAGTTTGCCGTCTAATACACCCTTAAAAGCTAATGAACCATCACTCCTTCTAAAGACAGATACATCAACATTTGTAAACAGACAATTGTAACCCATGTGACACAATTGACTTACAGACATAAGGTTGTACCCGAGCGACTCTACTAGAAATACATTCGAAATTGAGTGCTCGTTAGTGATGGCAATCTTGCCCAATCATTTGACCTTGCCTGGATTCCCATCTCCAAAGATGATCATATCCTGGGAATCCTTGTTCTTGACGTAGGAGGTGAACATTTTCTTCTCCTCCGTCATGTGGTTTGTGCATCCGATGTCGATTATCCAGCTAGAGCCCCCGGATGCATAAACCTGCAAGGAATTAAGCTTGGGTTTTAGGTACCCAACTCTTATTAGGTCCTACAAGGTTAGTCACAATTACTTTTGGAACCCAAATACAAGTTTTGTCTCCCTTGCATTTGGATCCCAACTTCCTAGCAACTACTTTTGCATTTTTACATGAAAGTACAAAAGAAGTATTGCAAGCATGATAAATAGTGGAAGGTTCTTTGCACATTCTCCTAGGTACATGATTTTTCCTAGGCCTACTTCTACCATGAACAAAAGTAGAACTAGAGGCAAACATAGCATGTGAATTATAAGCAGCATGATCATAACTCCTATTGTAATGGGAACGACTAGCAACTTTCCTATCGTACATAAAGGCATGGTTCCTTTGGGGGCTACTAGCCATAGGAACCTTCCCTTTCTCCTTGTTGAGAACGGGAGTCCTTTGGCTTGTTAAGTTCTTGGTTTCCTTTCGAAAACCAAGTCCATCCTTAATTGAGGGGTGTCTACCAACAGTGTAGGCATCCCTAGCAAATTATAGTTTATCAAAATCAACTTTGCAAGTCTTGAGTTAAGCATTAAGACTTGCCACCTCATCGTTTAGTTGAGCAATAGAAATAAAATGTTCATTACAGGCATCAACATCAAAGTCCTTACATCTATTACAAATAATGACATGCTCTACACATGAACGAGTTTTATTAACTTCTTCTAGTTTAGTATTTAATTCATCATTTAAATTCTTTAAACTAGAGATAGTTTCATGGCAAGCAGATAACTCAGAAGACAACATTTCATTTCTCTTAGTTTCTAAAGCAAGATATTTTTGCACACTAACAAATTTGTCATGTTCCTCATATAAAATATCATCTTGTTTTTCTAACAATTTATCCTTTTCATTTAGAGCATCAATTAATTCATTAATTTTGTCTACCTTGGCTCTATCTAGTCCTTTAAACAGATCAGTGTAGTCTACTTCATCATCAAAATATTCTTCATCACTAGATGAAGTGTACTTGGGTGTGTCCCGAATACGTACCTTTTTCTCCTTGGCCATAAGACATGTATGGCGTTCGTTGGGGAAGAGTGAGGATTTGTCGAAGGCCGAGGCAGCAAGTCCTTCGTCATTGGAGTCTGATGAAGAGCAGTCAGAATCCCATTCCTTTCCTAGATGCGCCTTGCCCTTCGCCTTCCTGTAATTCTTCTTCTTCTTCTCCTTCTTCCCATGTCTTTCTTGTGCCTGGTCATTTTCATTATCGGGACATTGAGCAATAAAGTGACCAGTCTTACCGCATTTGAAGCAGGAGCGTTTTCCCTTTATTTTATTCTTGTTGGGGTACTCCTTGCGTCCTTTGAGTGCGGTCTTGAAGCGCTTGATGATGAGTGCCATCTCATCTTCATTTAGCCCAGCAGCCTCCACTTGTGCTACCTTGCTTGGTAGCATCTCCTTGCTGCTAGTTGCTTTGAGAGCAACGAGCTGTGGCTCATAGACAGGTAGTGGACCGTTTAGTGCATCATCCACGTATCGAGCCTCCTTCACCATCATGCGCCCGCTCACGAATTTTCCGAGAATCTCCTCGGGCGTCATTTTGGTGTACCTAGGATTTTCACGAATAAGATTGACAAGATGGGGGGTCAATTACAGTAAAAGACCTTAGCATGAGTCGGACGACATCATGATCCGTCCATCTTGTGCTTTCGTAGCTTTGTATCTTGTTGACCAAGGTCTTGAGCCTATTGTAGATTTGTGTTGGCTCCTCTCCCCTGATCATCGCGAACCTCCCTAGCTCACCCTCCACCAGTTCCATATTGGTGATCATGGTGGCATCATTTCCTCATGTGATATCTTGAGGGTGTCCCAGATCTGTTTAGCGTTGTCCAAGCCACTCACCTTATTGTACTCATCCTTGCAAAGAGATGCTAGAAAAATAGTAGTAGCTTGGGCATTCTTATGGATTTGTTCATTTATAAAAACGGGGTTATCAGTACTATCAAAATGCATCCCATTCTCAACAATTTCCCAAATACTAGGATGTAGAGAAAATAGATGACTACGTATTTTATGGCTCCAAAATGAATAGTCTTCTCCATCAAAGTGTGGAGGTTTTCCAAGGGGAATTGATAGTAAATGCACATTGGTATTGTATGGCATGCGAGAATAGTCAAAAGAGTAGTTCTGATTAACCGTTTTCTTTTTCGACGAAGAGTCATCGTTGTCGTCGTCTCTTGGTGAAGAAGAGGGGGCATCGCTGTCGTAGTAGATGATTTTCTTGATGCGCCTCTTCTTCTTCCCGTCCCTCTTCCTGTGACTCGAACCTGAGTCAGTGGGCTTGTTGTCCCTTGGCTCGTTGAAGAGGGACTCCTTCTCCTTGTTGTTGACCACCATCCCCTTTCCCTTAGGGTCCATCTCTTCGGGCGATTAGTTCCTTGAATGAAGAGTACGACTTTGATACCAATTGAGAGCACCTAGAGGGGGGGTGAATAGGTGATCCTGTAAAATCAAACACTAATAGCCACAAAACTAAGTTATTAGAGTGTTAGTGCGACTAAGTAGCTTTGAAGCGAGTTCTTGTGAACAAAACAATCACAGAGAAAGCAACACAAGAGACACGTGATTTTTATCCCGTGGTTCGGCCAAGTAACACTTGCCTACTTCCACGTTGTGGCGTCCCAATGGACGAAGGTTGCACTCAACCCCTTTCAAGTGATCCGATGATCAACTTGAATACCACGGTGTTTTCCTTTAGAGTCTTTTTCCCGTTTGCGAGGAATCTCCACAATTTTGAGCCTCTCACCCTTACAGTGATGATCACAAAAGAAGCACAGAAGTAAGGGAGGGAAGAGCAACACACACAAGATTCAATCTGCAGCACACACACGTACACAAGTGAAGACTTGAGCTCAAATGACAACACAGGGAGTTCACAACTCGAATGGAGCTCAAATCACTAACACAACGAATCAAATGCGTGGGAGCGGAGTCTGGATGTCTCAGTATGCTTAGAGAATGCTTGGTTTTCTCCTCCATGCGCCTAGGGGTCAATTTTATAGCCCAAAGGCAGCTAGGAGCCGTTGGAGATCAACATGGAAGACTATCCTTGCCTTCTGTCGAGTGGCGCACCGGACAGTCCGGTGCGCCACCGGACAGCCACTGTAGCTTGTCCGGTGTGTGATTTCCTTCCAAATCGGACACAGTCGACCGTTGCTCCCGCAGGTCAGATGGCGCACCGGACACTGTCCGTTCACACCGGACAGTCCGGTGCACCCAGCCGACCGTTGGAGCAGCCACGTGTCACACGTTGATCGCGCGGACGACCGTTGGCGCGGGCGCCGTTGGCTCACCGGACAGTCCGGTGCACCATCGGACAGTCCGTTGAATTATAGCCACGTCGCCCCGTTCCTTTTCCCAAGAGCAACGATTTCGCCATGGATGACTCACCGGACAGTCTGGTGCACCACCGGACAGTCTGGTGAATTATAGTCGTCGATTCCCGAGAGTAGCTAGTTCACCGGAGACTCGCCTGGGACACCGGACACTGTCCGGTGCACCACAGGGCAGTCCAGTGTGCCAGGTCGAGCTGGAGTTAACTCTTTTCTAATTCATTTCTTCTCTCCTCGGCACTGTTTCTAGCACTTAGATAACCATGTTAGTACTCAAAAACAATTCACTAAGTCTAGAAACATACCTTGTCTTTGATTTGCACCTTTTGCTTGTTTGGCACATAAGAGTTCAAAACATTTGTGTTGGACACTTAATCACCAAAACAATTATAGAAATGGCCCAAGAGCACATTTCCCTTTCAATTAGATGCCACCCAACAAACAAAAGTCACACTACAGGAATCCTAATGATTCCCGTCGGCCACAATAATTCCCGTCGGTCAGGGAAAAAACCGACGGGGATAATGTAACTCCCGTCGGCTAGACAGTAGCCGACGGGCATAATGTAACTCCCGTCGGCCAGAGCGTAGGCCGACGGGAGTTAACTTAACTCCCGTCAGCCAGAACATAGGCCGACGGGGATTACTTAACTCCCGTCGGCCATATCGCAAGCCGACGGGGATAAGCCTTTTATGAGCACGCGGGCTAACCCGCGCGGGTTCATTCCCTGCCTTTCTTCCTGGCCGCGTCGCCGCTTGTCTCTCTACCCTAGCCGCCGCCTCTCACCGCCACCGCGCCGCCGCCCCTCCCCGCCGGCGTGCCATCCCGGCCGCGCCCGCCCGTCCACGCCACGCGCAGCGCCGCCGCCGTCCGTCCTCGGCGCCGCGCGCCAGTCGCCGCCGCGCGCCAGTCGGCGCCGCCGCTCGCCCGGCCGCCCGTCCCCGCCGCGCGCGCGTCCGGACGCCCCTCCCCACCACGCGCCCGCCCGTCCGCCGCCACCGTGCCCGCCCTCGCTCATCTCCGCCTACGCCCCTGACCGCATCTCCAAACCGACTACGACAGCCACGTGAGTTAATTATGTGTGTACATGTTAATGCATGGGATTGTGAATGTTAATTATGTGTGTACATGTTTATTTTCGTCGGTTTTTTATGGCCGACGGGAGTTAACTTTCATGTGATTAGTATTAATTTAATAACATATGTGATTAGAGTGTGATTATAGTTAATTTAATATCACATGCGTGGCTTCATGTTAGGTAATTATTAATTGTATATATAATTATTTATGTATATATAATTTGATGTTATTTGATGTTATTAATTTGATGTTAATTTGATGTATATATAAATTGATGTTAATTTGATGTTAGTTAATTTGATGTTATTATTTGATGTAATTATTAATTGTATATATAATTATTTATATATAATTTGATGTTATTAATTTGATGTTAATTTGATGTTAATTTGATGTTATTTGATGTTATTAATTTAATATCACATGTGTGATTAATTTGATGTTATTTATGTGTATATATAATTATTTATGTATATATAAAGTTTTACTACTTACCTATAGATGTATATACGTGTGACGTGTAGAAACGTGATTGTCTCACACACACTCTTTACGTACACAGCCGCAATAATGGGTGATAGACGTGATTGGATGTATGAAGGTTTCAAGAAGGGTGGGTGTCACACTAGTGAATGGTTTACCAAGACGCAGATGTTTCTGGACCATGCAGCTGCTTTGTCACAAATAGATAATATTAGGTGTCCATGCAATAAATGTAGAAATATGACGAGCCACACCAAGAGGCAGGTCACACTACACCTGTGTTCGCATGGTTTCGTGCCAGGCTATAAGGTCTGGTATCTCCATGGTGAAGATGTTGAACGAGCAGCAGAAGTAGAAGTTGATGACGGTGAAGATGATGTTGATAGAATGGACCAGATGCTTGAGGATCTGCAGCCTGAACTGGCACCAGATCATCATGATTCACCTACACCGGAGGTTCAGAAGTTCTTCGACCTACTCAAAGCGTCAGAAGAGCCTCTTCACGGGCACACTGACGTGACCGTACTGGAATTCGTGACCCGGCTGATGTCAATCAAGTCCAAGTTTGCATTCTCAATTAATTGTTACAAGGAGCTTGTGGATTTGATTAGCGAGGTTCTCCCTACAGGTCACAAGATGCCCAAAGACATGTACCAGTCCAAGAAATTGCTTGAAGGTCTTGGTATGGAGTATGAGAAGATTGATGTTTGCCAAGACAACTGTATGCTTTTTTGGAAGGAACATGGCAGAGAACAGAAATGCTTAAAATGTGGGAAGTCGAGGTACGTGGAGCTTGTAAATGAAGATGGGGAGAAGGTGGTGACAAACGTTGCACATAAACAGCTTCGGTACATGCCTCTCACTCCTAGAGTGAAACGTTTGTTTCTCTCGAGGAAGACCGCTATGCACATGAGGTGGCATAAAGATTGTACAGACAGACAGGATGGGTTAATGGTGCACCCGTCAGATGGTGATGCATGGAAGGCTCTTGACAAATTTGATCCAGATTTTGCGAGCGATGCAAGAAACGTTCGTATCGGCTTGGCAACTGATGGTTTCACGCCGTTCAATATGACCGCTGCGTCGTATTCATGTTGGCTTGTCATTGCCATACCGTACAACCTTCCACCTGCTCTTTGCATGAAATATGAGTTTATGTTCCTATGTCTTGTTATACCTGGGCCTGAGCATCCTGGCGTACGCCTCAATGTGATGCTTCAACCACTGATTGAAGAGTTAAAGAAGCTACGGCAAGGTGTGGAAGCCTATGATTGCTTCAAGAAGCAGAAATTCAATCTTCGTGTTGCATATCTGTTCTCGGTTCATGATTTTATGGCGTATGGTATTTTCTCTGGATGGAGCGTGCATGGTAGATTGACGTGTCCTTATTGTGCTAAAGATACAGATTGTTTTCGTCTTAGTGCTGGTGGCAAGATATGTTACTTTGATTGCCATAGATGTTTTCTACCCTTCAATCACCCCTTCAGAAGGCAGAGAAAGGAATTTAGGAAGGGCACCATCGTCACGAAGGGACCGCCCATGCGACGTAGTGGGATAGAAATTACAGAAGAGCATATGAAACTTGTCATAGACGAGAGTGGGAAAAGGTATCAAGGTTTGGTGAGGAGCATAACTGGACTCACATATGTGGCTTGTGGGAGCTTCCTTATGCTAAGTCATTGATTTTGATGCACAACATCGACATCATGCATCAAGAGAGTAACTTTTGCCAAGCCCTCATAAATACATGCATGGATTTCCCTGATAAAACGAAAGACAATGACAAGGCACGCATGGACTTAGCAGTGATATGTGATCGTCCAACCCTAGTGCTTAGAGAAAACGGAGGCAAACCAAAAGCTGACTATTGTCTGAAATCTAAGCAACGGAAAGAAGTGATGAAGTGGATGAAGGATATTAAATTCCCCGATGGTTATGCCGCTGGTTTTAGAAGATCTGTGAACTTGAAGACAATGAAGATGAATGGACTGAAGAGCCATGACTTCCACATAATTATGGAGAGGCTCATGCCTGTAATGTTTCGTGGATACATTTCAGAAGTTGTGTGGAAAACGTTAGCTGAAGTTAGCTATTTCTACAGACAGTTGTGTGCTAAAGAAATCAGAAGAGATGTGATGGAACAGCTGGAGAAAGAGGCACCAGTGCTTTTGTGCAAATTGGAAAAAATATTTCCACCGGGTTTCTTCAATCCTATGCAGCATCTCTTTATACATCTTCCATATGAGGCTAAGGTCGGTGGTCCTGTTCAGTATAGGTGAATGTTTCATATAGAAAGAGCTTTAAAGAAGCTTAGAGCAATGGTGGGCAATAAGGCAAGAGTTGAAGGATGTATTACAGAACAATTTAAACTTAAGGAGGTAGCACACTTCACAAGTTGTTACTTTGCAGAAGAACATAATGTATTTGCTCGAAAGAAAAGGTACCATGATGATGAACGAGAGATGCCTCCTTGTAGTGATCTTTCGATTTTTCAGACAAACGGCAAAGCCGTTGGTCCACCCAAGGCATATCACCTCAGTATGGAAGAACGGAAGTCTGCTTTACTGTACATGTTCACGAATATGCCTGAGGTGGAGAAATATTTTGTGTAAGACTTATTTTCTTAAACTGTTCATATGTGAATTAGTTTATGTTATCAAATATCTCATGTCACACAATAATATTTGACAGCGAGTTTGATGAACAAAACATGAGGTGTCTCGGTAGGCCAACAGCGAGAGACATAGACAAATTGCGACGCGATGGTATGCATGGGCGACCTAATTTCATTATGTGGCTTCGGGACCGTGTAAGTCTTAATTATGTGGGTATGAGAGCTAATTTCAGTTAACTAATATTACAGAATTTGCTAATGCTTTGTGGCATAATTGACAGTTTGGGGAGGAAATGAATTTGAATGATGACTTACGTCAGTTATCTATTGGAAGCGTAACTGCCAAAAGCTATGGACGTTACGACGTCAATGGATATCGCTTTCGTTCAAGCATTTTCGAATCAAGTCATCCTTTGGCCGCCACTCAAAATAGTGGAGTCGTTACTAGGGCAACCGACATGGAAGGACACGAAGCCTGCTATTACGGGAAAATCAAAAATATAATCGAGATTACATTTGCTGGAAATAAGCCTTTAGCGCTAGTTTTCTTTGAGTGCAAATGGTATGACCTGAAGTATTATAGGATCGAATTTGGGATGACATAGATCCAACCGAAAAAATTGCTTCAAGGACACGACACGTATATCCTTGCCCATCAAGCAGACCAAGTTTATTTCTCGACATATCCATGCAAAAAGTTGTCTAAATGGAGGGTTGTGTACAATGTAAATCCCCGCGAACGCCTATACACTCCTGGCGAGGACGAATATCAAATTGGTCACCTTGAGCAGGTTGATGAGGTGTTTCAAGAAGGAGAGTTGCCAACTAGTTTTCAAATTGATCCTGCACCGGCATTAGATTCACTAGTTGCAGACGTTAACGACTTAACTTTTCCCGAGAGACGGAGAAGACAACCTGTTAGGAGAAAAGTTAAATGGCGACCACTGCATAGAAGAGAACAAATAGATCCTGATTTTGATGATATTTAACAAGTAAAGTTGTTTTGTTATTTCATTTGTTTCTATTTTAACTATTATGTCATTTTTGATGCACTAATGAATAATTTCTTATTTTTTATGCAGGATGCCGCCAAAATCAAAGAAGTCAGTGAAGGGGTTGTTCAAGGGCATGAGCCTTTTTCAGGGCAGTTCTTCTAGCAGCAGCAGACGTCGAGAGCTGTTGAGCGCGGTACATGGAGATGAGGTAACATATCTTGTACAAATAAATTTGTTTACATATTTACAAATAAATCTTGAGTTGTATATACCAGGATGAGCAGCACACTGAGGAGCAGCACAATGAGGCTGAGCAGCACATTGAGGAGGTGGAGCACAATGAGGAGGTGGAGCACGTGACATGGGACCAGGCCGCACAACATCACCAGCCATGGGACCAGTGGGACCACCAGAGAGAGCAGCAACAGGCGTGGGACCAGTGGGGCCAACAGGGCGAACCGGCTGACAACCCGATGGATGATGGCTCGGGAGGCTCTTCAGCGACACGCACACGTCGCTCAAGAAAAAGCCATTCAGTAAAGCCTCGTCACGCGATAGAGCGAGAGGCTGATAGGACTTTAATCATGCCACATGGAGATCGGTGAGTGTAATATATTAACTTATCTCATATAACTATTATGTGTATTATTAATGTTTTTGTGTAATGCAGGAATTGGGAGGACCCGTCCTTCGATGGCAAGGGACACCACACTCAGGTTAACCTTACGTTGGGTTCTCTTTACCGCCTTCACTACCCTGGTATAGTGAAGGTGTCAAACGGTGATACCGAGGATGAGGTGCTCGTCAGTACCTGGGACGAGTACAAGTTTAAAAAGGAACGAAACCACACCGACAGACAGGGACTTGTGCGTAATGACTTTTGGGTATGAATTCTTTATTATTTTTGTTATGTTTCTTAATATTGTAAATCTATGACTTATACCATTGTATTTGTATTCTTTATGTTGTAGCTTCGATATCGGTTGCCTGACGGAGAGGATTACATGGGGCACGCTGAACGTGTCTTCCAAAACAATGCAAAGAAGCTGGTGAAGGATGCCATATACTATGCGAGAATTCAGGCTACAAACCTGTATTTTCAAAAGCATCCAGAAGAAGCAGGCCCCTTGAGTAAAAAGGAAGGGTCCTCAAAGATATATTTGACTGAGGATCAATATCGTGAGGTTAGTATTCAATTTGTTTTACCCTTTATATTGATTGTTGTGATTGATATAATATGTAACATTGTGTGTGCAGGTGATGGTTCCATGGATGGCGCCCGTGCCTGATGCGTACTATGCTTGGTGTCGATATTGGGCTTCCGAAGGCTTCCAGAAAGCGTCAGCGCATCACAGACAATGTCGAGGAACCAATCCTAACCACAAGTTTGGCGGTGATGACATGATACGAAAAGCTAAAAGAATGGTAAGTTTGATCTAGCTTTGTCGATCAGCAAATAGTACGATTTCTTATGAATGTTTTTTGTTTATACAGGAAGCTACGAGTGGCCAAAAGCTTAGTGACATTGAGGTCTACCAGGAGGGCCACAAAGGACCAGACCCGAACAACCCTGACCAGCTCTGCAGCCAGACAGCCACGGATCGCTTGGTGAGTTTTGGCCCAAAAGTACAAACGTTCAAAGTATAGAAATTCCTGCATTTGTAAGGTTGTGAATGATGTATAGGCGGCATATGGGGAGGAGATGGTTCGTCGCCATGGCCCTGACTTCGACTGGCGTCATGAACCGGTGGATCCCTCAGTGGTGTACGCAAGTGGTGGTGGCAAAGCGCATGGACGGTAAGCTCTAACTTATGAAATTATATGGTTGACACTAAATTGATTATGCAGTAATAACATTTTTTGAATCACTTATAGATACGCACTCTTCGACGGATTCATTGACTCGTCGTCGGTGAGATCTCAGAGGACGGGTTCGTCTTCCCGTAGCTCATGCTCTCGTCGACCGAACGAGCAGGAGTTAGAGATTATGACGATGCGTGAAGAGATGAGACAACAGCGCGAATTTATGGAGGCTTGCAATGCCCATAACCAAGCGATGTATCAAGTGAGTACACATAATCCGAACTCTAAATTATTATATTTCAATACAACATCTTCAGTAGTAACACATATGTTTAACAGTTAATGCAGCAACAGGGCATGGCAACAAATTTTCCACCGCCACCACAATGGAGCCAATTTGCAAACACACCAGTTCCACCACCACAGTTCAACACCCCTCCGCCACATATACCTGCACCTGGAGATAGGGTACGTTTCATAACTCTCGATTAATTTATACTCTTGTATACTTTTTGATATTTGTATTTAACGTGTTGATATTTGCTAACTTGCATAGGTTACGCCTGAAGCGGGTGGTAGTGGGTCTGATCCAGCAGGGACTGGATTTGTTGACTCGCTCTTCGCATTCCCTCCTCCTGGTGGTGGTGGCGGCAGCGGTCAAAGCTCTAACCACCCAAGTGGTGGTTATCTCTAAACAATTGAACTCGTGCTCGTTATGTTTTTAACTCCTGGACGTTATGTTTGTGTAAACACTTGATCTTAACTCGTATCAGAAATGTTTGTGTATGTTATGTGACGGATTTAACCTATAATGCGTTTGTGATGTGTACGCTCATGTGGATGATATATATGTTTGTGATGTGTATGTTTTGTGATGTGTATGTTCATGTGGATGATATATATATTTTGTCATATGTTTGTCTGTGGAGAAATGTCTAATTTGGTGTTGTTGTTACAGAATTATAGATTAAATCCCGTCGGCCCAGTTAATCCCCGTCGGTTTGACCATAGCCGACGGGAATTAACTATTAATTCCCGTCGGCCCAGTTAATCCCCGTCGGCTGACTGGGCCGACGGGAGTTAATTGTTAATTCCGTCGGCTGGTAGGGCCGACGGGAATTAATTGATAACTCCCGTCGGTTGTCCTGGCCGACGGGAATTAATTGATAACTCCCGTCGGTTGTCCTGGCCGACGGAAATTAAATGATAACTCCCATCGGCCATTAACTAGCCGACGGGGATTAATTATTTCCGTCAGCCGCCGACGGGAATAACCGTATCCCCGACATCTAACGCCCGTCGGCTAGCAACCGACGGGAATAAGCCTTAAACCGACGGGAATTACTTATTCCCATCAGTTTAAGGCTTATTCCCATCGGTTGTCGGCCGACGGGAAATAATTGATTTCCTGTAGTGTCATATAGGATGTGATTAGCAAATGGTTCTTACCTATATCATTAAGTATCTATCTATGATTCTAAAGCTCATTAAAACTTAGTGAACATGGATCTTATCCACTATTTTTGTTTGTTGTAACGATGATTGCAAAACATACAATGCAAGAATCTTTTATTAAATTGTTTAATGAAATTTTGAATTAAACATAGTGTGGAACTTTATTTTTGTTTGTTGAAGAGATGGCACCTAACGCTTCTACTTGTTTTAATTTATGATTGATTCTTAATAAAGAAAACTCACTAGAACAAGCTTATTGATTGGTACAGTAAATTAAGAGTTGTTTTCAAGCAAGAGAAAAAGATGTATATTCTTGAGACACCCTATCGTGATGAGCCAATAGAGAATGCAAGTGATACTGACCAAAGTGCCTATGAGAAGCAAACGAATGACTCCTTGGATGTTAGTGGCCTCATGCTTGCCACCATGTTCTTTGAGCATCAAAGCAATATGAGTATGTGAATGCCCACACTATTATCATGGGACTCCATGCATGTTCATGAACCAAGCAAGGGATAAGAGATATGGGATCCCCAAGTCCTTATTTTCATTAGGCTAACTAAAGGAAGTCTATTTAGTCCTTATGTAATCAAGATGTTGAGTTATGTTGAGAGCCTTGATGCGCTTGGTTTTGCACTTCTTGATGAGATGGCTATGGATGTAATCGTCTAGTGTCTTCCACCAAGCTATGTGATGCGCTTGGTTTTGCACTTCTTGATAACCTATTGGACTAACTAGGTCGCTAAGTGTTTGGTTACAGAATTAATAGATTGAATTTAGAAGACCAAATGCAGAGTTTCAACTTAGACTTAGAGAAAAAGGTCACATTGAGTAAGAAATGGACTATGGGTCATTTCAACATTTGGATAAGTTCTAAAAGGCCCTGGCAATACTTTAGAACCTATTTGAATAGTTGGAAAGATTAGATTTAGGATCTGGAATTCTAGGCATCAATTAATGCCAAGTATTAGAAAAGGGAGCAAAAGGTTTAGAAGAACAAAAGAGCCAAGATCTATAACTTAGAGTACTTGGATGCATTCAAGATTCATGTATCTAAGTCATAGAAGTGCCCAAGACTCTAGCTAAATGAAGCCAAGAAAGATGGGCCAAATATTGGAAAACTCAGTTTGTTGCGGGTGCATCTGACCTATAGTAACTGGTCCTATATTGGGCAAATGAAGGAGTCAACCATTGATAGGACATGTCTTGGTGTGCTTATAGAATATTGTTACTTCTATAATGGCCTTGATGTGGTGTGGCTAGATTTCAAAGATATACTTGAGATATACTAGCGGAATGTGCTAGACATCTGTCTCCTTGGTTGTTGGGTTATGTAAGTATTTACTATCTCTCTTGTACATGATTGAATAATATATATTCAATGCTACCTAGCATTCTTTTACACCTATTTTATTTCGTGAAGGATGGAGATCCAGAGATATCGTAAATAAGGGATTTTCAATATCGACTTCATTGATCCAATGGTTATTAATCAAAAAACAATTCACAACTTCCATGCGGACATCCTAAAAGGATTGCTCAAGTTTTTCAGAAGCAACATTATACAATCTTCTTAGTTACAATTTTAAGTTAGTGTCCACTATCTTTTCGTAGTCGTACCTTTTCTAACTAAATGTATAGTCTAATTTGCTCTCCATGTTTATACGAATATCTAAATATTGAATCATACATGCACTAAGGACTTATCATTTTTGTTATACAGGGCATGGAGGTGGGTACGCAGAAAGCATCCCGGCTTGAAGGAAACTCTTAAACTTAGATCCAACTTTCCTGTATGTATAAAGCTTGCACATCCTACAATTTATCTGCCAATGATAATTCATACTCTTTTTCTGATTTTAGTGTTTGACATAGGAAAAGGGGAACAATCTATGTGAATACTACGTTTGTGACTTTATTCACATCTTCATAGGTACCAAGTCAGTACTAAAAGATATAAGAGGTACATCAATAATGTCTTCAGTATGAATGTCGATTTCAGAATAATAAAGTGTCTCAGCTTTAAAATTAATCTAATTATAGTTTTATTAATGCTTTCGGCAAATCAGAGTTGATAAAGAGGAGGTACGACTACTCCCTTTGAAAAAGAAACAAGCAATTTAAGAACAACTTATATGGTTTATAAATAATGAGATTATATTTAAAGATGAAGAGTTCATAGACAAAATCTCCTCTAGGCCCCATTAGAAGACAAAGTCGATGTATATTGAGAATATAGAAAAAAGATATATTTAGTAGTTTGGAAGCTCCAAAGTACTTGCTTGTACATTTGTAATTCATATTCATTTTAATGTGTACACATATTACTATTTCTATTCATTTGTATATATTAATGTACACATTAGTTAATGTAGATATATACATATATGTTTTAGTTTGTCAATATACACATGTACATATATATTAGTTAATGTACACATGTATATATTCATTTGTAGATATATAGAATAAAATGACTTTGGACTTTTAGAACTGATTCTAGCCAATAACCAATACTAAATGCCCTACTGTAATACCGGTTCAAGCCTAGATCTAGTACTAAAGTTCATCTATAATTCAGCTTAAGCCTAGAACCAGTACTAAAGAGTGACATTCTTTAGTTCTAGGCCATACAATCGAGACCAAAGGTTAACGTCTTTGTTAGGATCGTAGGTGGGGAAAAAGGAGACACAGAGTTTAACGTGGAAAAACTCCCCCAATGTGGAGCAGAAAAAACCATGGGAAAACAGATCTATTATGTGGTGTAGCGTACAAGGTACAAGGGGGCCTATTTAAATAGGCACATAAGATAGAGATATGGTCACATAATCTTATCCAACAAATCTCCCCTTGACGCAAAATCTATTAAAACTGTTTTCCTGAACACCACTAAGCTCCACGAACACCTACCAAGTCAAGACAATGCTTGAACTTGGTATTAGATAATGACTTTGTAAGCATGTCTGCATGATTTTTATCAGTATGTATCTTATCCACTTTAATCTTGCCTTCAGCAACAATATCACGAATGAAGTGGTACTTGATATCAGTATCCTTGGTCTTGAATTGGTACATGTCATTCTTGGTCAAACAAATAGCACTGTGACTATCACAGTAAACCTTGATGACATCCTGAGGAACTCCAAGTTTAGAAATAAGACCTCGCATCCAAATAGCTTCTTTAACCCCTTCAGTAGCTAAGACATATTCTGCTTCAGTAGTGGAAAGAGCAGTAACAGACTGAAGTGAAGCCCTCCAACTCACTGCAGAACCACATAATGAAAATACATAGCCAGATATGGGGCGTCTCTTATCAAGATCACCAGCAAAGTCAGAATCAACAAATCCCATAACACCAATTTCCTTCAATGAATTCTTGTCAAACAATAATCCAAAATGAGAAGTACCTTTCAAGTAGCGAAGAATCCACTTTACTGCATTCCCATGTTCTTTACCACGATTGAGCATAAATCTGCTAACCAAACTAACAGCATGAGCCAAATTGGGTCTTGTACAGATCATAGCATACATGAGATTCCCATCAAAATTAGAATACGGTATGTGAGACATGTGTTCTTTCTCATCTTCAGTAACAGGACATTGCCTCGATGATAATTTAAAATGTGAAGCAAATGGTGTAGCAACATATTTACAATTACTGAGATTATACTTTTCAAGAACTTCCTCAATATAACTTTTCTGAGATAGAAAAAGAGTACCAGCACGACGATCATGCTGAATTTCCATCCCAAGAATTTTCTTTGCGGGTCCAAGATCTTTCATATCAAATTCATTACTAAGTATAGCCTTCAATTCAACAACCAGTGACTTGTCATGAGAAGCAATCAACATATCATCAACATAAAGCAGCAGATACACAAAAGATCTATTAGGGAACTGTTTCAATTAAATACAATGATCATAATTGCTTTGAGAATAACCATGTGCAAGCATGAACGAGTCAAACCTCTTATACCACTGCCTAGGAGCTTGTTCAAACCATAAAGAGATTTCTGCAAATGATAAACTAAGTGCTCTTGACCAGGAGCAGAAAAACCCTGAGGTTGTGTCATATAAATCTCCTCATCTAAATCTCCATGAAGAAATGTAGTTTTAACATCAAGTTTCTCTAACTCCAAATCGAATAAAGCAACAATAGCAAGCATAACTCGAATAGAAGTGTGACGAACAACAGGAGAGAACACCTCATTGAAATCAATACCTTCCCTTTGTTCGAAACCTTTCACAACTAAACGAGCTTTAAATCTTGCAGGTTCAACTTCAGATATACATTCCTTCTTCTTATAAATCCACTTGCACTTTAATGGTTTTTTACCTTTAGGAAGCTCAACCAATTTCCATGTAGCATTCTTTTGAAGACTCTCAAATTCATCATTCATAGCAACTAACCACTTGGATGAATTATCACATGAGATAGCTTCCGAATAAGAAGAAGGTTCAAATGCAACATTAGTTTCTTGAGCAGCAATGAGAGCATAATGAGCCATACTATCAATGTCACGTTATCGATGTGGCAAAACAATATTCCTTTTAGGTCTATCTTGAGCAATAGAGTGATTGTTGCTAACAGGAGGTACAGAAACTGAAATTGACTGTGTAATAGGAGTAATAGAATCAACATTAATAGGTATATCTACCTCAAGATTCTCATCAGTAGTTTCAGGCATAGATGTGGATGAGGAACCACTATCAGAAACACCTCCAGAGGAAGAAAATGTACTTTCATCAAAGGTAACATCACGACTCATAATCACTTTCTTAGAATCAGCACACAATAAACGATATCCTTTGACACTAGAACATAGCAAATAAAAGTGCATTTTTGAGCTCTAAACACTAGCTTCCCATTGTTCACATGAGCATAAGAAGGACAACAAAAAATTCTAAGATTAGAATAATCTACTGGTTTACTTGTCCATACCTCTCCTGTAATTTTAAAATCAATACTTGAATTGGGAGAGCGGTTAATCAAATAGCAGGCAGCATTAGCAGCTTCCACCCACAAACAATGCTTATCCCATAAACCAGCATTAGAAAGCATGCAACGAACACGTCCAGAATAGTACAATTCATTCTTTCAGCAACACCATTCTGCTGGGCGTACCTGGAACAGTCTTGTGTCTAGCAATACCATGATTAGCACAAAGAGAATTAAAGTCACTATTGCAAAATTCCAATCCACTATCGGTTCTTAATTTCTTGAATTTTCTGCCAGTTTGATTTTCCACTAAAGCTTTCCATTGCTTGAATGCACTAAGAGCATCATTTTATGCTTTAGAAAATTAACCCAGACTTTGCGAGAGAAATCATCAATAAAAGTGATCATATAATCACAACCTCCAATAGAAGAATGAGGAGCCCGACTCCAAAGATCAAAATGAATATAATCAAGAATACCTTTGCTGAAGTGAGTAGATAAAGAGAAATTGACTCTCCTCTGTTTGCCAAATATACAATGTTCACAAAATTCCAATTTGCCAGTATCATTTAAATAACCTCTCTTGTGCAAGAGATGCATACCTTTTTCGCTCATATGTCCCAAGTGCATATGCCAAAGCTTGGTATTTGAAGTGTTGGATGCAATAGAAACAGATGCAGTACCTGTAACTGTGGAACCTTGCAAATAATAGAGATTATTTATATGTTCAGCCTCTAACATAATACGGTTTCCTTGAGAAACCTTAAGAACACCATTATCAGCAGAAAATTTGAATTCCATTGCTTCTAAGGTGCCCAAAGAAATAAGATTCCTCTTCATTTTAGGAACACAGCGAACATTAGTGAGGGTCTTAAATGTGCCATCATGTACTTTAATTTGAATAGAACCAATTCCAGAAATTTCTAGAGGAGATTCATCACCAATAATAACATCACCATCATGAACATGAAAATAATCAGAAAACCACTCTCGATGTGAGCAAATGTGAAAAGAGCAAGCTGAATAAAAAACCCAAGCCATACGCTTTTCATCATTAAAAGTGATCATAAGAACTTCTTCACCATCACTATTTTCAACAATACTAGCCTCAGCAGCTGATCAATCAACTTCATTTTTCTTTTGCCTTTCTTCCTTAATTTTCAACTTAGGACACTGGAAGATCACATGATTATCAGCTTTGCAATAACGATAAAAATTGTTGGGTTTATGATCTCTTGACTTAGACCTTGATTTTGGTTTATTAGAACTGCCCATTTGTTGAGTTCTACCTCGAATAATAAAATCTTCACCCTTAGGCTCAGAACGAGAATCAACATCAAATTTTTCCTTGGACAATAAATTTGACTTAACATTCTCAAATATCAGTGAAGTATGATTTTTATATAGCATAATTTCATTAAAATGCTTAAAAGAGGGGGGGCAACGAGACTACCAATAAAATTGCCTTATTTTCATCATCTATCTTCACATCCAGACTCTCAAGGTCGACATAAATAGAATTAAATTCATTGAGATGTGATTGAATAGATGTACCTTCCGCCATATGAATAGTATAAAGGCGCTTTTTGAGACGAAGTTTATTAGCAAGACTCTTGGTCATATATAGCTCCTCCAATTTCTTCCACAATTCTACCACAGTTTTTGCATTCATTACTTCACACAGAACATCGGTAGATAAACTAAGCTATAAGGCGGGCAAATCTTTTTCATCAAGATCCTCTCATTTATCATCAGTCATATCAGCAGGTCGTGGTTGCAACGCCTTTCGTACATATAACTGAGTAAGAACAACATTCATCTGAATCTGCCAAATAGCAAAGCTGATCTTGCCATCAAACTTCAGAATATCAATTTTAGTTGACATTATAATCCGAAATAAAAGATCACAAATGAAACAAAAATCTGCGTGCAAACTGATGAGTGTACGCTAGAAAAGGAATAAATCTATTTTAAGTCCAAGAAATACACCAAAAACTGTTCCTCTCCATGCAACCTCCTTGATCTCTGTGCACCAATACCCACTTTCTTGAACTTCACAGCAGGACGAGCAAAACACAATTTCTTTTTTCTTGCTTTAAGCCACGTCCACGTGCAGGTGAGAAGATCTATGGCGCCCTTGCTAATCCCTTCGACGCGAGGCCGGTGGCGGCCGTTTCCAGACGTGCGTGAGAGGAGGCACTAGAACGGGCGGCTGGGAACGATGCGTGGCGGCAGCAACATCCGGTGAAACGATCAGTTGGGATGAATAACTGGCGGCGGCCGATCTGATGGGATGAACTGACGACGGCGGCAGCAGAGAGAAAAAATTGTGTCTAAACTCTAACTCTAGATATCAATTGTTTGGATTGTAGGTGGAGAAAAAAAAGATACAAAGTTTAACGTGGAAAAAACTCTTCTAATATGAAGGAGAAAAAAACTACGAGCAAACAGATAAATTAAATGATGTAGCGTACAGGATTTCAGGGAATCTATTTATATAAGTACAGAAGATATATAGATAGGGTCATATAATCTTATCTACCAGTCTTTAGTTCTGATTGCCCCGTACGGATTGGAAATCCATGTACTGTATCCTATTCTCAACCGGTGTTGATCTTCTATTCTCCGGTACTGTGCAGAGCGGGTGAGACTAACTATTCCATCCCCTGATTTTGGGCATTTGACAAATAAAATACAAATAAAATAAATATGAATTAGATTAACTATAAAATACACTGTGATAATGAATTGATCAACGGATATAAATATGAGTATTATTTACTATAAATTTGAACTGTTGATGCTTGTATTCTTTGCTGGACGAAGGGAGCAGCTTGGATCGTAGGCATGCATAATCATCTTAGCTACCAAATCGCCATACAGGGACTGTCGTTGAGGGCGTACCTGCGTGTGGGCGCGCGCGCGCATGCGTGGAACATCTGCACTGTCCCTGTATGCTTTCTCTTGCTTTTGTGCGTGCGTTGCCTGCTGCCGGCTACGGATCCAGCAGTTCATCACTTAACCCTGTTCCGCTTGTCGGGACGCAGACGACAGCACGCAGTTCGTCGGCCGTCGGTCCGCATGCCTTGCGCTGATGCTTGCTGTCGTGCTCCAGCTTGACAATAGCTAGCAATAGCAAGTACGTGTACTGCCCCGCTCAGCTGTCTGCCGGGATCTGTTGCTGTTGGCGTCCAGTGCAGTGTGTCGCCGGTCAATACTGCAAGCATATGGATCCAAGCTGTCGGAGTTGGAGGGGATCGATGCCGCCTCTGCCTCGTTGATCTCTCTCACTTGGACTCTGCTGGATGCATGGCATATTGGCATGCTGCACAGGGAGACCCCTGTTCGCCATGTATCTTGCATACAGCCTCTCATCGTCATGGCTTTCTGTCTCCCTCACCATTTGCTTTACATGACCAACAATGGAACATGCATCTAGTACAGTAGTCCATTATTTCCGTATCAAGTTATTAAAGGTCTGTTTAGAACCTATAGAGATAATTGTTAGCTGGTAAAATTAGCTGTAAAGATCCAAACACCCTAGCTAAACCCTCATCTAATTGTTAGATGGAGCTCCAACTAACAATTACTAATTCATTAGTTAGGTTGGAGTATGTAATACTCAAGTTGTATACCAAGTGTAATAGAGAGAGCTCCTCATTTTGTGTGTCTTATTTGCATCATAAAAAAAAGAGCACCTATGTAATTGAGAGTGACTAAATAAAACAATTATGCTAAAATAAAGGAAAAAGTGCATTTGTTGGAGTTTTATGTGTTGTGCATTAAATAAAACCATGAGGATAAAAAAATAATAAGGTATTAATTATTTGAAACTTGATTTAACCCTAAATTTGAAATTAGGGTTTTGAAAATAAGGAAAAGAGAAGAGATAGGAAAAATAAATAAAATGTATAAATAATTATCTTCAGGCTTACTATTTTTAGATACAAAAATAGAGTTTATAAAAGAGGATCCACAAAGATTTGAACTAAGTCAAATTGGTTTGAAAATGAAGAAAGAAAACAGAAAAAATAAAAAGAAAAAGGAATAAACCTTACCTGGGCCCTGTACCACGATTTCGGCCCACCAAGGGAATGCTCTCCCGCGCGGCCCATCTCCAACGCGTGAGAGCGCCGACCGGTGGACCCCTTTCGTCAGCCACGCCTGCAGTTCTCGCGCCCCACCGCGCCCGGGCGACTTACACGTGGGCCCGTTCGGTCAGTGTATCACCCGCGCCGCTGCTTGAGTCACTGGTTCTTCGGTCCCACTTGTCATCCCGCTGCTCGCGTCAACGGATCGCGCGAGAAGCTCGCCGCCATTGCCGGGCGCGGAACACCCTCCTTCCTCGGACTCTAGGAGATAAATGGAGTAATCCCCGTGACCCGTTCCTCCGCCCACAACCGCTCGCGCAAGCCTAGTTCCCCAAACGATTTTGCGCCGCCGCCAAGGCATAACATCATCCGCCATAGCTGACCGGCCAATTCACCGACGTGCGTGCCTCGGTGCTCGAACCGGGTGATCGCGACGTCGTCTCGGTGGTGTCCCCGGGTCTCTCACTCCCTGGATTGGCTCTACCCCGCCGGAATTGCTCGTCGTGCCTTGTCACCGCCGCGGATCCGCGCCACCGCGTGGTCAGCTCGGCGTACACCACTATCCTCGGTGAGTCCTCCTCCCCATGCTTCGCTTGAACCTCTAGTACGTTTACGGTAGCTCAGAGTTGGCCGAGGTACGTTAATTCGCGTGGTCGCCGACGATGGCTTTGGCACCGCCGCGGCGCGCCGGGGGTCGGGTCCTACGCTCGATCTCGGCCAAAATTAGTGGGAGCATTAGGTTCTGGGGATCATCAATTGTACGTGGGAGGATTGAATCGGGTTATGGCGCCCGTGCTGGCCGGAATTGGGAGCTCCGGCGGGCGGGCCGCCGTGAGTGGGCGGCGCTTTCGTCGCGCGTCAGGTGAGTTGGGAGAGATGGCCGCGGGCCGTTGATCTTTTGTCGAACGGCTGAGATTAGATGATAGTGTACCCCTTCGTCACGTTGCTCTGGTACCGTCGATCTCAGATCTAATGGATGTGGTTAGATCTAGCATAATTAAATCGCGACCGTTGAACTCAGATCCGACGGTGTAGATTATGTACCGTTTCGGCCGTGTGTGGATCTAATCGGGGCCGTTCGTTTGCGATCCATCGGCCGAGATTCGCCCATACCCCTTCGCGGGGCAGTTTTTCTAAAGAGCCCCCGCAGAATTATAAAATAGAACCCGCCGTCCACCTATCACTGTACACTGTGTCTAGGATATATTGCGCAGAGGCCCCTGAGTTTTCTGGAATTTGACGCCCAGTCCAGAGGATATTAAAAACAGAGAATTCATATTAGAAATTCGTTTTTAATACAAAAACAATTCTAGAAATTTGTATAATTCATAGAAAATGCATTTTAACTCCAAATTGAGTCATTCCAATTTCTAAAATTTTGTAATATTATTCTCTATCATTTAGAATCACTGTTTTGACATGAACTCTGTTAGAAAATAAATTTATCATTTAATCCTATTATAATCACCTTAAATCTTAGGAAATTCATAACTTAAATTCTATAACTCCAAATTCAGTGATTCCAGTTCCTATGGTTTCATTTTAATGTGTAGATTTTTACTGTATATTTTATTCATCTGTTTGGTGTGATGTTGATTTTGGCTATACTATGTATGTATTGTGTTGATGCGAGTAGACGAGCAAGCTACTGTGGAAACTGAGGTTCAACAAGTAGAAGTAGCTGAGCAGGAGCTCATTGCAGGCAAGTTGTGCCCTTGATCACTTACTTTTCCCAGCCATGTTCTCATTAATTTTAATGATCT
The DNA here is from genome assembly GCA_029449295.1 of Zea luxurians. Classification (NCBI taxonomy): domain Eukaryota; kingdom Viridiplantae; phylum Streptophyta; class Magnoliopsida; order Poales; family Poaceae; genus Zea; species Zea luxurians. The sequence goes on along the minus strand of JAOPSE010000002.1, from coordinate 81,393,594 downwards.
GCATAGGTTAATTTTGATGGGAGCCTTTATGTACCCCAGTTTTGATTACCTCTATACCTTGTTCACCCCTGGAATATTTTTGGGTAGTATTTGCTATTGCTTTATGTGGATTGGGTATGGAGATTCATTATTCATGATTATTCTGTTATTATCTTGTTATTATATTTGTTCATGTTAAGATCATTAAGTTAATGGGAACATGGAGCGACCACCCGGGAAAACAGTGCTACCACAAGGGTTTAATGGGACGCCCTTGGCTGACTAATTAGGAAAGCTAGTGGAAGACTACCTTACCCGAAAGGGGCAAGGGCAGTAGGGGAGAGGTCAGTGCGGGGAGGTCCCTGGTTGATTTTGCTGCGATGGCTATCAGCCAGGAACCCTTTACTGGATCTTCCCATAAACTGTAGCGGGTTTTCGGAAGCTAGTGGAACTTTGTAAAGGCCTCGTAGTGGATCCCTAGCCATTCACCTCGGTAGTGTCTAAGGGCCTTGCAAACCCAGGCGACATGGGATACACGACTTGTGGGTAAAGATGCGCAGCCTCTGCAGAGTGTAAAACTAGTATACTAGCCGTGCTCACGGTCAAGAGCGGCTCGGACCCTCACATGATTAACTATGGAACTTAAGTTTAATTTGTCATTTGCATCGCATTTGGGATTATTTCACTATTACTGTTCTTTATTATTATTAAGGTTTGGTATTTACTTACACTTAGTAATTGCTAATAAAATTTTGACCAACTTATAAAAGCTATGCTCAAGCCTCAGCCTTTATTTTATTGATCAGCCTTACACTTCATGGACTCCCACCTTTGGTGAGTTCATGTCACATTATTCCCCACGACTTGTTGAGCTATGATCGTATGTGAGCTCACCCTTGCTGTCTCACACCCCCCCACAGGAGAAGAACAGGTTGTTGAAGAGGAGCTGCCTAACACTGAGGAGTTCGATCTGATCTAGGTGGCGTTTCTCAGTCGACATTGGCGCCATCGATCCTTAGTTCGTTTTATATTCATCTTTATTTTGTAATAAGACTTCCGCTATGTAATAAATACTCTGATGTTTTATGACATTTATCTCTATACACTCTGTTATTATATATGTTGTCTTCTTGGCGCATGTATGAGATGCACCCGGCTTTGTTCCTTAAAACCGGGTGTTACAGAAGTGGTATCAGAGGAAATGTTGACTGTAGGACGAAACCTAGATAGACTGGACAAACCCTTACCTACTTATCTCATTCTGATTCATTCTACACTCACCTTACTCTGATTCTTTCTACACTTATCTTGATCCTGTCTCACCTTCTACTGTTCTACTCTGATCATTCTTACCTTTTCTACTCTGAGACAAGATGGATTTCAAACCTTGGAATCCCTACCCTTATGACATTTTAAGAGATAGGAAGCCTAAGACAAAAGTAAAACTATTTTCTCTACTAAAAATATTGGTTGATTGTTCTGATGATCAATGCCTGATTTGCTTCTTTGATTGATTGGAATAGTATAGATGGACATTTTAGCATGTACCACTATAAGGTATTGTGTTAGCTATAGTAGGTGAAATATTAATCTGCTTAGCTAATAAATCCCCCAAAGTAACATGATTTGTAATTACTGCCTTGTCTACTACTCTTTCTTACCATATGTATCTAACTCAGATGGTCAATACCAGGAGGGGTGGTGGAATTGACTTGCCTCCTAACCAACACACTCGAAGACAACCTCAGCCACAGCCTGCAGGGATGAATCCTCCTAATCCTCCACCCGGCGGAGTTGGCCCATTGGTTGCTGCTCAGATGGCGGTGATGCAGCAGATGGCAGACACCATGGCTGATATGCGTGCCCAGATGCAGCAAGAACGCCAGGAGATGCGTCAAGAAAGAGAGAATATACGCCAGGAGTTGCGCCAGGAGAGAGATGAGATACGCCAAGAAAGGAGGGCGCAACAACAACAGCAACAGCAGCAACAAGTACCACTGCCTCCACCACCACCACCAGTTCCACCTCGTGATAAGCACCGGGAGTTTATGAGTCACAAGCCACCAACCTTCGCCAGCTCGCCAGATCCACTTGATGCAGACGATTGGTTGAAGTCAATTGAGAAGATGCTGAATATTGCACAATGCACTGATCGGGAGAAGGTCTTATATGCTTCTGGACGTCTGACTGGTCCTGCTGCTGACTGGTGGGATTCTTATACTGCTGCCCATGATGCTGCGGATAATATTACTTGGGCAGAGTTCAGTACGCAGTTCAGGAACTACCACATACCAGCTGGGATGATAAAGATCAAGAAGAAGGAGTTTCTGTCGCTGAAACAAGGAAGTATGTCAGTCAGCGAGTACCGCGACAAGTTTATTCAGCTATCCAGATATGCTCCAGAGGAAGTTGCTGAGGATGAGAGGAAGCAGGAGCATTTCATTGAAGGACTTAATGGACCACTGCAGTATGCTCTAGTGGCACACACATTTCCATCATTTCAGAGGCTGCTTGATAAGGCACTGGCTATTGAACACAAGCGTGTTCAACTGGGCGATTTGAAGAGGAAGGCTATCTCACAGGGACAGGGTAGCAGCAGTGTTCGTCCTCGCTACAGTTCACCACAGAGTACACCGCCTCGACCAGGAGGACCGCGCCCAGTTCAGCAATCACCGTTGAGGACACCTACTCGACAGGCTACACCCACTGGCACCCCGACAAAGTTTGCAGGACAGAGTCCAGGCACTCAATGCTTCAAGTGTGGGAAGATTGGTCATTATGCAAATGTCTGCCCACAGAGGATTGCTACTACTCCAGTTCAGAACAAGCAACAGACCCCTGGCAAGGGATATTCTATAGCCAGGGTGAATCAAGTCAGCGTGGATGATACTCCTGATGGCGGGGACCTCGTGATTGGTATGTTTTATGTTAATGCAATTCCTGCAACAATACTATTTGATTCTGGTGCTACACATTCATTCATGTCTGCTAGATATGCCAACACAAATGAAATACCACTGCTAAATATGAGAAAACCCCTGATAGTAATTACACCTAAAGGGCCTGTTGAGGCGAATCAAATGACACGTAGATTGACATTAACCATTATGGGTAGAGAATTTGGAGCTACTGCTATAATATTGGAGTCAAGCAGTATAGATTTGATACTTGGTATGTCATGGCTAAGGAAGGCAAAGGCCGTTATAGCATGTGGTAGAGGTACCATAGAACTTACTACCACTAAAGGAGAAAGGTTTCAAGTTAATATTGCAGTAACCTCCTCATCTATGCGTGCAATGTTCTTTATGCCTGAGGAGTTTGTTGGTGACAACATCCGGGTGGTTAGAGACTTTCCGGATGTCTTTCCAGAGGAGTTACCAGGGATGCCACCCGATAGAGAAGTTGAGTTTGTTATTGATCTCTTACCTGGAACCGCCCCTATTTCTAAACGGCCATATAGAATGTCCGTAGAAGAGTTGAAGGAACTGAAGAAGCAGTTAACGGAGTTACAAGAAGCTGGCTATATTCGTCCAAGTTCCTCACCTTGGGGAGCACCAGTGTTATTTGTGCAGAAGAAGGATGGATCGCAACGGATGTGTGTGGATTATAGATCCCTTAATGATGTTACGGTTAAGAACAAGTATCCGTTGCCCCGTATTGAGGATTTATTTGATCAGATGCGTGGAGCAAGAGTATTTTCGAAGATTGATCTCCGATCGGGATACCATCAGATGAAGATTAGACCATCGGATATTCCCAAGACAGCATTCTCGACTCGATATGGACTATATGAGTTTACTGTTATGTCGTTTGGATTGACCAATGCACCAGCTTATTTCATGAATTTGATGAACAAGGTGTTTATGGAGTATTTGGACAGGTTCGTCGTGGTGTTCATCGACGATATTCTTATCTATTCTAGGAATGAAAGTGATCATGAACAACATCTAAGGTTGGTGCTACAGAAGCTACGAGATAATCAACTCTACGCTAAGTTCAGCAAGTGCGAGTTTTGGATTGGCGAGGTGCCATTTCTTGGTCATATTATTTCTAATGGAGGAATAGCTGTGGATCCTGCTAAAGTAAAGGAGATAATGGAGTGGAGAGTGCCCACTACAGTTACGGAGATTCGGAGTTTCTTGGGACTCGCAGGATATTATCGGAGATTTATTGAAGGATTTTCTAAGATTGCCAAGCCTATGACATCGCTTTTGGAGAAAGGAAAAGAATTTAAGTGGATGAGAAATGCCAAGAGAGTTTTGATCAATTGAAGGAGAGATTGATGTCACCCCCAGTATTGATTATGCCAGATCTGCAGAAAGGATTTGACATTTATTGTGATGCATGTGGCCAAGGACTTGGATGTGTGCTCATGCAAGATGGTCATGTGATTGCCTATGCATCTCGTCAGTTGAGGAAGCATGAATTGAACTACCCCACCCATGACTTAGAGCTGGCTGCAGTTGTGCATGCACTTAAGATTTGGAGACACTACATTATGGGAACTAAGTGCCAAGTATATACGGATCATAAGAGTTTGAAGTATATATTCACTCAGAAGGATCTCAACCTTAGGCAACGCCGTTGGTTGGAGCTCATTAAGGATTATGACTTGAAGATTCATTATCACCCAGGCAAGGCGAATTTGGTTGCAGATGCCTTGAGTCGGAAGGAGCATGTTCACTCCGCTTTCGTTGTTCAGCTACCTGATGAATTAGCAAAAGATTTTGAGAGACTCAACCTGGGGATTGTTACACATACGGAAGGAGTGACTATTGAATTGGAACCTACCTTGGAGCAAGAAATTCGGAAAGGTCAGATTGGTGATGCTAAGATTCAGGAGATTAAGGATCTTATTACTGAGGGTAGAGGCCCGGAGTTCACGGAGGATGAGCAAGGCACGATATGGTTCAAGAATCGGATCTGTGTTCCCGATATTGATAGTCTTCGGGAAGCCATATTGAAGGAAGCGCATGATTCAGTCTATTCTATCCACCCTGGGAGCACTAAGATGTACCAAGATTTGAAGCAAAAGTATTGGTGGTATGGATTGAAGAGAGATGTGGCTGCACATGTGGCTATGTGCGATGTATGCCAAAGAGTTAAGGCTGAACACCAGAGGCCAGCCGGACTATTGCATCCACTGAAGATACCTGAGTGGAAATGGGAAGAGATTGGCATGGACTTCATTGTTGGATTACCCCGCACTTCTGCTGGATATGATTCTATATGGGTGATTGTGGACAGGCTAACTAAGGTAGCCCACTTTATTCCAGTGAAGACCACTTATTCCGGAGCTAAGTTGGCAGAGTTGTACATGGCACGGATTGTATGCCTGCATGGTGTGCCAAAGAAGATTGTGTCAGATCGAGGATCACAGTTTACCTCTCGATTTTGGAAGCAGTTGCACGAGTCATTGGATACGAGATTAAATTTTAGTTCGGCTTACCATCCCCAAACCGATGGGCAGACTGAGAGGACTAACCAAGTACTGGAAGATATGTTAAGAGCTTGTGCTCTTAAGCATGGTGGAAGTTGGGATAAGAGTTTACCTTATGCGGAATTCTCTTATAATAATAGCTATCAGGCCAGTTTGAAGATGTCACCGTTTGAGGCTTTGTATGGCAGAAAGTGCAGGACTCCCTTGTATTGGAATCAAACTGGTGAAAGGCAATTGTTTGGGCCTGAGATTATACAAGAAGCAGAGGAACAAGTTCAGCAAATAAGGGAGAATTTGAGAACTGCACAGTCCAGGCAGAAAAGTTATGCTGACACCCGGAGAAGACTACTTGAGTTTAAGGAAGGAGATTATGTCTATTTGAAGGTGTCACCGCTCCGGGGCATGAGAAGATTTAAAGTCAAAGGAAAGTTGTCCCCTCGCTTTATCGGACCCTTCTTAATCTTAAAGCGAGTGGGAGAAGTTGCATATCAATTGGAGTTACCGGATCATCTCGCGGATGTTCATGATGTATTTCATGTATCTCAGCTGAAGAAATGTCTCAGGGTGCCTGAAGAACAGTTACCAATGGAAGACCTTAGTGTTCAAGAGGATTTGACTTATGCTGAGTACCCCATCAAGATTTTGGATACTTTGACTCGAGTTACGAGAAATAAGGTTATAAAGATGTGCAAAGTTCAATGGAGCCACCACGGTGAAGATGAAGCAACTTGGGAAAGAGAAGAAGAGCTTCGTATAGATTTTCCCCACCTTTTCTCTAGTTCTTCTTAAATCTCGAGGACGAGATTATTTTTAAGGGGGGTAGGATTTGTAATACTCAAGTTGTATACCAAGTGTAATAGAGAGAGCTCCTCATTTTGTGTGTCTTATTTGCATCATAAAAAAAAGAGCACCTATGTAATTGAGAGTGACTAAATAAAACAATTATGCTAAAATAAAGGAAAAAGTGCATTTGTTGGAGTTTTATGTGTTGTGCATTAAATAAAACCATGAGGATAAAAAAATAATAAGGTATTAATTATTTGAAACTTGATTTAACCCTAAATTTGAAATTAGGGTTTTGAAAATAAGGAAAAGAGAAGAGATAGGAAAAATAAATAAAATGTATAAATAATTATCTTCAGGCTTACTATTTTTAGATACAAAAATAGAGTTTATAAAAGAGGATCCACAAAGATTTGAACTAAGTCAAATTGGTTTGAAAATGAAGAAAGAAAACAGAAAAAATAAAAAGAAAAAGGAATAAACCTTACCTGGGCCCTGTACCACGATTTCGGCCCACCAAGGGAATGCTCTCCCGCGCGGCCCATCTCCAACGCGTGAGAGCGCCGACCGGTGGACCCCTTTCGTCAGCCACGCCTGCAGTTCTCGCGCCCCACCGCGCCCGGGCGACTTACACGTGGGCCCGTTCGGTCAGTGTATCACCCGCGCCGCTGCTTGAGTCACTGGTTCTTCGGTCCCACTTGTCATCCCGCTGCTCGCGTCAACGGATCGCGCGAGAAGCTCGCCGCCATTGCCGGGCGCGGAACACCCTCCTTCCTCGGACTCTAGGAGATAAATGGAGTAATCCCCGTGACCCGTTCCTCCGCCCACAACCGCTCGCGCAAGCCTAGTTCCCCAAACGATTTTGCGCCGCCGCCAAGGCATAACATCATCCGCCATAGCTGACCGGCCAATTCACCGACGTGCGTGCCTCGGTGCTCGAACCGGGTGATCGCGACGTCGTCTCGGTGGTGTCCCCGGGTCTCTCACTCCCTGGATTGGCTCTACCCCGCCGGAATTGCTCGTCGTGCCTTGTCACCGCCGCGGATCCGCGCCACCGCGTGGTCAGCTCGGCGTACACCACTATCCTCGGTGAGTCCTCCTCCCCATGCTTCGCTTGAACCTCTAGTACGTTTACGGTAGCTCAGAGTTGGCCGAGGTACGTTAATTCGCGTGGTCGCCGACGATGGCTTTGGCACCGCCGCGGCGCGCCGGGGGTCGGGTCCTACGCTCGATCTCGGCCAAAATTAGTGGGAGCATTAGGTTCTGGGGATCGTCAATTGTACGTGGGAGGATTGAATCGGGTTATGGCGCCTGTGCTGGCCGGAATTGGGAGCTCCGGCGGGCGGGCCGCCGTGAGTGGGCGGCGCTTTCGTCGCGCGTCAGGTGAGTTGGGAGAGATGGCCGCGGGCCGTTGATCTTTTGTCGAACGGCTGAGATTAGATGATAGTGTACCCCTTCGTCACGTTGCTCTGGTACCGTCGATCTCAGATCTAATGGATGTGGTTAGATCTAGCATAATTAAATCGCGACCGTTGAACTCAGATCCGACGGTGTAGATTATGTACCGTTTCGGCCGTGTGTGGATCTAATCGGGGCCGTTCGTTTGCGATCCATCGGCCGAGATTCGCCCATACCCCTTCGCGGGGCAGTTTTTCTAAAGAGCCCCCGCAGAATTATAAAATAGAACCCGCCGTCCACCTATCACTGTACACTGTGTCTAGGATATATTGCGCAGAGGCCCCTGAGTTTTCTGGAATTTGACGCCCAGTCCAGAGGATATTAAAAACAGAGAATTCATATTAGAAATTCGTTTTTAATACAAAAACAATTCTAGAAATTTGTATAATTCATAGAAAATGCATTTTAACTCCAAATTGAGTCATTCCAATTTCTAAAATTTTGTAATATTATTCTCTATCATTTAGAATCACTGTTTTGACATGAACTCTGTTAGAAAATAAATTTATCATTTAATCCTATTATAATCACCTTAAATCTTAGGAAATTCATAACTTAAATTCTATAACTCCAAATTCAGTGATTCCAGTTCCTATGGTTTCATTTTAATGTGTAGATTTTTACTGTATATTTTATTCATCTGTTTGGTGTGATGTTGATTTTGGCTATACTATGTATGTATTGTGTTGATGCGAGTAGACGAGCAAGCTACTGTGGAAACTGAGGTTCAACAAGTAGAAGTAGCTGAGCAGGAGCTCATTGCAGGCAAGTTGTGCCCTTGATCACTTACTTTTCCCAGCCATGTTCTCATTAATTTTAATGATCTGCATAGGTTAATTTTGATGGGAGCCTTTATGTACCCCAGTTTTGATTACCTCTATACCTTGTTCACCCCTGGAATATTTTTGGGTAGTATTTGCTATTGCTTTATGTGGATTGGGTATGGAGATTCATTATTCATGATTATTCTGTTATTATCTTGTTATTATATTTGTTCATGTTAAGATCATTAAGTTAATGGGAACATGGAGCGACCACCCGGGAAAACAGTGCTACCACAAGGGTTTAATGGGACGCCCTTGGCTGACTAATTAGGAAAGCTAGTGGAAGACTACCTTACCCGAAAGGGGCAAGGGCAGTAGGGGAGAGGTCAGTGCGGGGAGGTCCCTGGTTGATTTTGCTGCGATGGCTATCAGCCAGGAACCCTTTACTGGATCTTCCCATAAACTGTAGCGGGTTTTCGGAAGCTAGTGGAACTTTGTAAAGGCCTCGTAGTGGATCCCTAGCCATTCACCTCGGTAGTGTCTAAGGGCCTTGCAAACCCAGGCGACATGGGATACACGACTTGTGGGTAAAGATGCGCAGCCTCTGCAGAGTGTAAAACTAGTATACTAGTCGTGCTCACGGTCAAGAGCGGCTCGGACCCTCACATGATTAACTATGGAACTTAAGTTTAATTTGTCATTTGCATCGCATTTGGGATTATTTCACTATTACTGTTCTTTATTATTATTAAGGTTTGGTATTTACTTACACTTAGTAATTGCTAATAAAATTTTGACCAACTTATAAAAGCTATGCTCAAGCCTCAGCCTTTATTTTATTGATCAGCCTTACACTTCATGGACTCCCACCTTTGGTGAGTTCATGTCACATTATTCCCCACGACTTGTTGAGCTATGATCGTATGTGAGCTCACCCTTGCTGTCTCACACCCCCCCACAGGAGAAGAACAGGTTGTTGAAGAGGAGCTGCCTAACACTGAGGAGTTCGATCTGATCTAGGTGGCGTTTCTCAGTCGACATTGGCGCCATCGATCCTTAGTTCGTTTTATATTCATCTTTATTTTGTAATAAGACTTCCGCTATGTAATAAATACTCTGATGTTTTATGACATTTATCTCTATACACTCTGTTATTATATATGTTGTCTTCTTGGCGCATGTATGAGATGCACCCGGCTTTGTTCCTTAAAACCGGGTGTTACAGAGTAGCTAAAACGAGCTAAACTTTGGCAAAATACAACATTGCTCCTTATCCTTTAGGCCTCGGTCTATACTCAACGCAGGGGCACTAAGGGTTCAACCAGCCTATTTGCTGGAGGTTCCAAATAGCTCTCAGCTAATAATTAGTTGGCTAATTCTAGCTAACAATTTATTGGCTGGCTAACTATTAGCTCTAAGGGTTCCAAACATACCCTAATTCAATAATTCGTCTAAATGCTAAGCTAGTAAGACGAGTTTTAATGGTGTCCGGTACCAATCGTTGGTGTGGCGTGGTCGATATTCTATACCAACCCAAACAATGGTAATGGCGGGCGGTAAACCCAACCCATCGGTTGGGCTGTCGACCGATCGTGGCGGACGATAATGGCTAAGGTGGGGCAAGATCGATCAGTACCAATCGGTTGTTAGGACAGATGTCGTTATCGACTGGACATAGTCGATAGGGTTGGCGGTTGCTGATACGACGTCGTCTAATTGATCAACGTTGTTTCATTTGTTTGAATTTGAAAATTTTCAAAAAATAAATACACACTATAAATAGAGAGGGTCCTTAGATACATTCACACACATTTATCTCCAATTCACAAGCCCTCTCTTGCAATTGTAGCTTTTCACTCTCTGTTTTGATTTAGTAGCTTTCCAACCTCTGTTTCGAGATATAGATCCCAGGTGGAGTCTTATCGGTGTTCCGAACCTAGCTCAGATAAGCAAATTTGTGTGCGCGTTCTGAGCTCTGGGCGGTTTGCGTGGAAGGCGCAAGATTTATACTGGTTCAAGCAGAGTGTCCCTACATCGCGTCTTTGGCAACTTGTGCTACCATCACCTTTGCTGATCAATGCTCGTAGTAGGGTTACAAGCAGGGGAGAGAGAGAGGGAGGAGAGGCTCACAAGTCTCTTATATGGACGAGGTGGAGCTAAGGGTTATAGAGCTGGAGTCCTAACTAAGTCTTGGCTTGGCGATGGACCTCTAGTCTCTGGGTTTTCGTCGATGTCCCCCTCCTCCTTTCGTCGGTCTGTCCGTCAGTCGTCTGTGCGTCTCTATTTCGTCTAGTGGCCGACCTCCTAGCTTCCTCGAGAAGGAGTCACCAGGCGATGCTAAAACCGAGCATTCTACCCCGGTGAAGCTTCGTGCGTCCGTGAGCCTTGGGGTCACCTAGTCGTCTTGTATTCTTCATAGCGGACGACGCATGCAGCGTGGGGCCCAGGCGCGCTTATTCGAGCTACGCTGATCCCTGGCCTATCTAGTATGGGTTTCGACGCGGCTTGTCTCGTTGTGCCCTGCAGGCGGCCTGCGCACTTAGGCTTAGCCCTGATAGGTCATGAGTGCGCCATAGTCCAAGGGGCGCACGGGCCATAAATGTGTCGTAGTCCAAGGGTTTCGTAGGTCATAAGTGTGTTGCAGCCTAAGGAGCTCATAGACCATGAGTCTGAGGGGTTCGCTAGGCATAAAGTTAATGCAGTCGGTCACTTACGACGGGTCGGTCTCGAGCCAGGCGAGTGGTCCACTCGAGTGGTTTCCCTTCGGTTCGTCCGGGGGCGGACGCCTCTAGGGTAGACATATCCCTTCTCCTCCTAATTCAATAATTCATCTCAAAGATAGTAAGACGAGTTTTAACGGCGGTAAGTACCGATCGCTGGAGTGGCGCGGGCGACAGTCGGTACCAACCAAAATGGTGGTAACGGCGGGCGGTAGACTCGGTCGATCAGTTGTGCTATCGACTAGTCGTGGCGGGCGATAATGGCTTCGGTGGGGCCAGACCGTACCAACTGGCTCGTTAGGACAAACACCATTATCGACCAAAAATGGTCGATAGAGCTGGTGGTTGCTGATATGACGCCATCTGATTGTTCAGCTAGTTTATTTGTTTGAATTTGAAAATGTTCAAAAAATCACAATCCCACATTATAAATAGAGGGGTGCTTGGGTTCATTCACACACATTTATCTCCAATTCACAAGTCCTCTTCTCCATTCGTAGCTTTTCACTCCCCGTTTTAATTTAGTAGCTTCTCAATCTCCATTTCAATATAGATCGCAGGTGGAGACACAACTTTGATATGTCCATGAACTTGCTCAACGAACAATCTCCGCAACATCCCGAGACACCTGCCAGTGTGGAGTAAGTCTTATTCATCAGTATTTCTCCATCCATCATCAATGAGACAATGTTTATGCTCATATCCTTTCCTTATCCATATGTTCCTCCTCCATATCCATACCGACCAAGTGTCAATGTTCGTCCTTCTACTATCGAGCCTCCAACGACTGATGCTCTGCCTCCTACCATGGATGAAGCCCCTTCCACTGATCCTCCTCCTCCACAACTTTTTACTTATAAGTATCCTCCTTTGTACTCGAACCATATGGCCCTCCTCCTTATGGATCATATAGTGCTCCTCTTGTGTTTCCTTCACCTGTGGTAGTCCTCCCACATATGGTGTTCATGCTCCATTTCACCCTCCCCTCGCCACAGTAGTGCCACTAAGCAGCCACAACGATACAGCCTCTAACTAGTCTGCATACTCTAGTGCATCATAGTTCCAACGATAACAGTACTAGACTTAGACGGAAGATGAAAGGCTTGTAAGTACACATATATCTTGGTGAGTTTAACACCTTTTTAAGTTGATAACAGATTGTGAATTCATAAATTTATAGGTGCATGTGTGGTTAATGCACTCTGTTAACCCTATTTGGACAACGACAAACAAGTGTTGGCCTTTTGGGACCAAATAGTAGTCACATACAACTCGACCATCGAACCTTCTTGCCACCGTACTGCTAAGCAGTTCAAGGATCACCCTCTTCAATGACATCTACAACCACTTGTTTGTGGCTCAGACGAGCGAAGCATATGATGTTATGCTGCTCCAAGTAGCAAAAGAGAGCTTCTATAATAGGTTCAATGAAAAAGACTTCAATATGGAGCACATGTGGTGAGCTCTTCGTCATCAACCCAAGTGGTACACACGCCACTATGACTCTGACCCCGGTAATGAGAGCAAATGATCCTACCTCAACATGGAGGGTAATTATAGCTCCACATAGCCAGATAGTGTCGAACCACATGTTGTATTCGTAGCGATAAAGCAAGAGCACAACACAAGGGTAAGGGGCCAGCAACAAGTAGCAGTAAGTCCCTTGCTAAGAAGAAGAGCATGCTGAAGAAGCTATGCAAGGCCAGGTAGGAGATAAATTAATAAAAAATGTATGAGAAATTCACCAATTTGTTTGATCAATCCACTGTCGAAATGGACGATGATATGAAAAGACCCTTGTTAGTCACCTTTTAGGGTTATGTATATACTTATAAGATTATGTATAATTTCATATATAAGCTTTCAAAATATATGTAAAGTGTGTATATACTTTCATATATTTTGTTTATGTATATACTTATATGTATGGACGTATGTGAGTAACATAGAAATATAAATGAAATGGAAAATAAATTGAATAAAAAATAAAGATAAATACAAATAAAAAATATACCTTTAATATTGATTGGTAACACCAACATAGATTAAACGTGCATGTCCTACCCTCAGGCTCCTGCGTGTCGATCTGTCCTCCGTCCGAGCAGGCGTTGCGCCCTTCCACAGGATCATTCCCGGGAAGCGCGTCCAGTCCCTCGGACGACTCGACCTTCCTGTCTGCTTCGGAACGCCCTCCAACTTCCGAAGGGAGACTCTGACGTTCGAGGTGGTCGGGTTCCGAGGAACCTACCACGCGGTACTGGGGAGGCCATGCTACGCGAAGTTCATGGCCGTCCCCAACTACACCTACCTGAAGCTCAAGATGCCGGCCCCCAACGAGGTCATCACCGTCGGCCCCACGTACAAACACGCGTTCAAATGCGACGTGGAGTGCGTGGAGTACGCTGAGGCCCTCGCCGAGTCCGAGGCCCTCATCGCCGATCTGGAAAGCCTCTCCAAAGAGGTGCCAGACGTGAAGCGTCATGCCGGCAACTTCGAGCCAGTGGAGACGGTTAAGGCTGTCCCCCTCGACCCCAGTGGCGACGCCTCCAAGCTGGTCCGGATCGGTTCCGGGCTCGACCCCAAATAGGGAACAGTGCTCGTCGACTTTCTCCACGCGAACGCCGACGTCTTCGCGTGGAGTCCCTCGGACATGCCCGGCATACCGAGGGATGTCGCCGAGCACTCACTGGATATTCGGGCCGGAGCCCGACCCATCAAGCAGCCTCTGCGCCGATTCGACGAGGAGAAGCGCAGAGCGATAGGCGAGGAGATCCACAAGCTAATGGCAGTCGGGTTCATCAAAGAGGTATTCCATCCCGAATGGCTTGCCAACCCTGTGCTTGTGAGAAAGAAAGGGGGGAAATGGCGGATGTGTGTAGACTACACTGGTCTCAACAAAGCATGTCCGAAGGTTCCCTACCCTCTGCCTCGCATCGATCAAATCGTGGATTCCACTGCTGGGTGCGAAGCCCTATCTTTCCTCGACGCCTACTCAGGGTATCACCAAATCAGGATGAAAGAGTCCGACCAGCTCGCGACTTCCTTCATCACGCCCTTCGGCATTTACTGCTATGTCACCATGCCGTTCGGTCTGAGGAATGCGGGCGCGACGTACCAGCGGTGCATGAACCATGTGTTCAGCGAACACATCGGTCGCACGATCGAGGCCTACGTCGATGACATCGTAGTCAAGACGAGGAAAGCTTTCGACCTCCTCTCCGACCTTGAAGTGACATTCCGATGTCTCAAGGCGAAAGGCGTCAAGCTCAATCCCGAGAAGTGTGTCTTCGGGGTGCCCCGGGGCATGCTCTTGGGGTTCATCGTCTCCGAGCGGGGCATCGAAGCCAACCCGAAGAAGATCGCAGCCATCACCAGCATGGGTCCCATCAAGGACTTAAAGGGCGTACAGAGGGTCATGGGATGTCTCGCGGCTCTGAGCCGCTTCATCTCACGCCTCGGCGAAAGAGGCCTGCCTCTGTACCGCCTCTTAAGGAAGGCCGAGCGCTTCACTTGGACCCCTGAGGCCGAGGAAGCTCTCGGGAACCTGAAGGCGCTCCTCACAAAGGCGCCTATCTTGGTGCCCCCAGCTGACGGAGAAGCCCTCTTGGTCTACGTCGCCGCGACCACCCAGGTGGTTAGCGCCGCGATTGTGGTCGAGAGACAAGAAGAGGGGCATGCATTGCCCGTTCAGAGGCCAGTTTACTTCGTCAGCGAGGTACTGTCCGAAACCAAGATCCGCTACCCACAAGTTCAGGAGCTGCTGTATGCAGTGATCCTGACGCGGTGGAAGTTGCGACACTACTTCGAGTCTCATCCGGTAACTGTGGTGTCATCCTTCCCCCTGGGGGAGATCATCCAGTGACGAGAGGCCTCGGGAAGGATTGCAAAGTGGGCAGTGGAAATCATGGGCGAGACAATCTCGTTCGCCCCTCGGAAGGCCATCAAGTCCCAGGTCTTGGCGGACTTCGTAGCCGAATGGGTCGACACCCAGCTACCGACGGCTCCGATCCAACCGGAGCTCTGGACCATGTTTTTCGACGGGTCGCTGATGAAGACGGGAGCCGGCGTGGGCCTACTCTTCATCTCGCCCCTCGGGAAACACCTACGCTATGTGCTACGCCTCCACTTCCCGTCGTCCAACAATTTGGCTGAGTACGAGGCTCTGGTCAACGGGTTGCGGATCGTCATCGAGCTAGGGGTCAGGTGCCTCGACGCTCGCGGTGACTCGCAGCTCGTCATCGACAAAGTCATGAAGAACTCCCACTGCCACGACCCGAAGATGGAGGCCTACTGCGATGAGGTTCGGCGCCTGGAAGACAAGTTCTACGGGCTCGAGCTTAACCACATCGCTCGGCGCTACAACGAGACTGCGGACGAGCTGGCAAAAATAGCCTCGGGGCGAACAACGGTTCCCCCGGACGTCTTCTCCCGGGATCTGCATCAACCCTCCGTCAAGATCGACGACGCGCCCGAGCCTGAGGCGCCCTCGGTCCAGCCCGAGGTGCCCTCGACACAGCCGGACGCACCCTCAGCTCGGCCCGAGGCGGCCTCGGTTCAACCCGAGGTACCCTCGGCCTTCGAGGGTGAGGCACTGCGCATCGAGGAGGAGCGGAGCGGGGCCATGCCTGATCGAAATTGGCAGACCCCGTACCTGCAATATCTCCGCCAAGGAGAGCTACCCCTCGACCGAGCCGAGGCTCGGCGGGTAGCGCGACGCGCCAAGTCGTTCGTCTTGCTGGGCGATGAGAAGGAGCTCTACCACCACAGCCCCTTGGGCATCCTCCAGCGATGCATCTCCGTCGCCGAAGGTCAGGAACTCCTGCAAGAGATACACTCGGGGGCTTGCGGCCATCACGCAGCGCCTCGAGCCCTTGTCGGGAATGCTTTCCGGCAAGGCTTCTACTGGCCAACGGCGGTGGCTGACGCCACTAGAATTGTCCGCACCTGCGAAGGGTGTCAATTCTATGCGAAGCAAACCCACCTGCCCGCTCAGGCTCTGCAGACGATACCCATCACCTGGCCCTTTGCTGGGTGGGGCTGGACCTTGTCGGCCCCTTGCAGAAGGTGCCCGGGGGCTACACGCACCTGCTGGTCGCCATCGACAAATTCTCCAAGTGGGTCGAGGTCCGACCTCTGAACTGCATCAGGTCCGAGCAGGCGGTGACGTTCTTCACCAACATCATCCATCGCTTCGGGGTCCCGAACTCCATCATCACCGACAACGGTACCCAGTTCACCGGCAGAAAATTCTTGGACTTCTGCGAGGATCACCACATCCGGGTGGACTGGGCCGCCGTGGCTCATCCCATGTCGAATGGGCAAGTAGAGCATGCCAACGGCATGATTCTACAAGGGCTCAAGCCTCGGATCTACAACGACCTCAACAAGTTCGGCAAGCGACGGATGAAGGAACTCCCCTCGGTGGTCTGGAGCCTGAGGACAACGCCGAGCCGGGCCACGGGTTTCACGCCGTTCTTCCTGGTCTACGGGGCCGAGGCCGTCTTGCCCACTGACCTGGAGTACGGCTCCCCGAGGACGAGGGCCTACAGCGATCAAAGCAAACAAGCTAGCCGAGAAGACTCGCTGGACCAGCTGGAAGAGCCTCGGGACAAGGCCTTGCTACACTCGGCGCGGTACCAGCAGTCCCTGCGACGCTACCACGCCCGAGGGGTCCGGCCCCAAGACCTCCAGGTGAGCGACCTGGTGCTTCGCCTGCGGCAAGACGCCCGAGGGAGGCACAAGCTCACGCCCCCCTGGGAGGGGCCATTCGTCATCGCCAAAGTTCTAAAGCCCGGAACGTACAAGCTGGCCAACAGTCAAGGTGAGGTCTACGGCAACGCTTGGAACATCCAACAGCTACATCGCTTCTACCCTTAAGATGTTTTCAAGTTGTTCATATACCTCGCACCCGCGCAAAGTTTAGTCATCAAGGAAGGGTCGCCCTTGCCTCGGCAAAGCCCGACCCTCCCTCGGGGGCTAAAAGGGGGGAACCCCCTCTGCGTTGAAATTTTCCTCGAAAAAAAAGAGAGATCTCTTCTGCCAGAATATCTTTCGTGCTTTCTGACTACTTCGAAAAGTGGATCCTGAAAACGACGGAGTACACGTAAGCAGCCAAGGCTGACCGAGCCGAGGGACTCCTACGCCTCCGGGATACGGATACCTCACTCATCACCTTCTGTGATAAGTAACTCGCATTCGGATAAAGTGATTCCGCGGACCGAACAAGTCTTCACGTTCGGAAGCTCTTCTGCCGAAGCGATCCTTCGAGCCTTCTCGACTGAGTCGGTGACAGGGCCTCATGGACGGGTGAAAGTGCGCGTAAGCGGCAAGGCCGACCAAGCCGAGGGACTCCCACGCCTCCGGGATACGGATACCTCACTCGTCACCTTCCGCGAGAAGCAACTCTCGCTCGCACAAACCTCCCTGTTACCGACAAAAAAGTCCAGATACTCGAAACAAGAGGAAAGGAGACGCAGCTTTACAACACAGCGAGGGTGTGTATATTCTGGCCTCAGCGGCCGCAGAAGGCACACGCTACAAGACACTCTGATCCTGCAGGCTCAGGTCTTGACGCTGGAAGGGGGCAGTAACACCCTCGGCATCGACGACACCTTCAGCAAGGTCCGACCTAGCCTCGGACGGCGACGCGGTCCAAGGATCCCCACTCTGGAGGACGACGTCATCGTCGCGCCCGGACAATCGCTGCCAGGGACTTCTCCGGGAATCCGGCCCGAGCAGGAGGCTCGGCCGGTTACCCCTGGGGCCTCGGCCAACCATCTTCCAAGGGTGCCAGCCCGACCCGAGGCCTCGGCTGATCGACTCCGGCGTCGGTCCCGCTAACGGACAACCCGACTAGGCTCCGGCCAACCAGGTTTCATTTTCGAGCTAACTCCGCCTCTGTTCATGCTGATATCGCTACCCCTGGCCTCGGCTCGTCGAAGAGCGACCAAGGGGTCCCTTTAACTGAGCTAGAGGAGCCTCAGACAACAAGGCCGACCGAGCCGAGGGACTCCTACGCCTCCGGGATACGGATACCTCACTCGTCACCTTGACACAGGGCGACTCACGCTTGGTGAAGCGGTTCAGACAACCAACAGGTGAGTCTTAGTGCCCGAAAATGAGGAAAAAGCACGGCTCCGTGCCAAAATTACATACATGTTCAGGCCTCGACAGCCGCAATGAACAAAAAACCCTGGCATTCGAAGTGCCATTACAAACGGAACTCCGGTTCCCCCTCCGCAGGTACGAACAACCCCGCTCGATAGGGGTGGGCCTGCGGAGCAACAGAAGACCGACGAACGGCACGCCGTCACCCGCTCCAGCAGCGGCGACGACGACGACTTCTGCTCCAGGGGGCTGAACAGCGGCAGCACTGACCTCAGGGCGGATGCTGCTGCCAGGAGGCCCCCGCCCATGCCCAAACTCGTGAGGCAAGGACGGGCAGAAGGCCGTAGAGTTGGAGGTCGGTCCGTGGCCGGCCTTGGCTATCTCGCCGGCGGGAGAACCTCTTCCAGCTGCCGTGGCAGACGCCGGCGCCGCGAGCGGCTCCGAAGCCACTCGCGTCTGAGAGCCAGGCACGGTGCAGCTGCCAGCGCCACGGACGACGACCGCCCTTCCCTCCGGTCACTGAGTGAAGGAGCGGGCCGCCGCCCACACAGGGGCCGACCCCAACTCGGCACACTCCCCTCCCCAGCCCTGGTGATGAAAATCCTTGAGGCTGAGGGAGGGGTAGAGGCCGCGGCCCGACTCGCTTTCCCCCACCATCAAGCTAGAGGTCACCATCTTGGGTGACCGCCGGTGGAGGGGTGCAGCCGGGCTGCATGATGAAAATCCTTGAAGCCGAACGATGGCTGAAAGGTACCAACTCCTACGGAGTTGCGTTCGTCCAACGATGAGGCGAAAAGACGGCGGGTATCCCCCATCCGGGGGCTTGGAAGGTGGAAAGACGCAATGCATAAGGGAGCAGGAGGACATGGTCGCCTTCCGAAGGGGGTCACCCTCCTTTTAAAGGCAACTCTCCCTACTTGCGCCCCCAACCGTCACGGGCTGAGTCTTCTCCAACACGCTCCAAGGCCCTCCCCTGCGGCGCGGGGGCTGGGTACCGCATGTCATGCAAACCGGCTCAGAGCAGAAGAAGCCAAACCGCCGTGCGTGGTGCACACAACCGCCCAGCGGTTACAAGTGACCCTCCACTTTTGCCCAGACCAACGGGCGAAAGAGGCGGGCAGCCATGCAGGCGGCATGCAACCGCGCCAAGTGGACGCGCTTCTCCGACTCCCGACATGCCGGCATGGAGGCCCAGGCCCACGCGTCACGCAACCGGCGCGCTGGCAGCTGCATGCAAGCAACTGCACCGCCACTTGCGCCACCACCGCGCCTCCTCGATTGCGGAACCAATACCGCGACTCGAGGCGACCAGGCGCACGACCCAGCAGTGCCAGCCTGACGCGGTGGTCAATGCGGCCAAAAGTGGGCCGGCAGTAATGACGGTGGCAGGCGGGCGGGAGCAGCGGTCACGTCGTCAGCCAAGCTCACGTCCCATCCGGGGGCAGCGAGAGAACCCCCTCTCACGGTGTGAAGACAACGCGCCCGTGATCCGTTCCTCGAACGGCTCGCGCACGCGCAACGGCCGCCCCGCCAACCGCTCGCCCCATCGCATTAACTCCGCGGCGGGACAGGCGGCGCTTCCGGCAGGAGCAGTGGGCGACGCTTCGCCTCCGCCGTAATGACTGCGACAAAAAAAGGTACGCCGCGTCGTTCGATTTCGTATCCTTTTCCTTTTTTCCTCTTTCTCTATCTCTTGCAGCAGGGACCAGGAAAGGGGGATACCCCAAAAAGGATCCTTCCCCGTGAAGGAACCAGGCTCCGAGCCTCCTTACTGATCAGAGGTTCGAAGGCTGGCCCCCGAAGGGTTCAACAGCCGCCTCAGATCGCGTGGGCCCTACACCCACTACTGGTAAGAGGTTCGAAGGCCGACCCCCCGAAGGGTTCCACGGCCGCCTCAGGCTACTCGGGCTCCGTGCCCATTACTGATCAGGGGTTCAAAGGCTGGCCCCCGAAGGGTTCACAGTCGCCTCAGACGCCGAGCGAGGGATGACCAAGGGTACGTTCGATACATAACCAAGGCTCGGGCTGCGCTCCCGAGGTACCCTAGGACATTTCCGAGACCAGCGTGAGCGATCTTGTAACGGAATCCCATCAGAGGGAGGCATCGAGCCCTCGGACCCCATCGCCAGGGGACCGGGTCCGTCATATCACCCGCAGGTACTTTTGGGCGTGCCTCTGGGCCCCTAGCCGACCCCTAACGAACGGGGCACGGACGTCCACTCGGATTACCCGCTTGCAGCTCACCGGAGACACCATGTTCGGCGCCCATCGAGGGTAACATGGCGCTTTCCCCCCCTCCTCCTTGCGGAAAGGCGACGCAGGGGCGTATGTAAAAAAGCCGAGTCTGTCCCTGATCGCCCTCTCGCCCTGTGCGGAGGCTCGGGGGCTGCTCTCGCAAACCCGGCTCCGGCCGAACCGTTGACAGCGTCAACATACCAGCCCGAGAGCTTGGGCCCCGACCGTACACCCGGGCTATGGCCAGTTCGCATGAGGGAACAACCAGACCAGCCGAAGCATTACGCGAGGCATTAAGACCTCGAAGGAGTGAAACCACTCCTCCGAGGCCTCGGGGCTACACCCGGCGGGTGCGCTCGCGCGCACCCACCGGAACAAAATGCAACCGAGAAAGGCTGGTCCCCTTGCAAAAAAGTGTGACGAAAGCCTCCAAGCGAGTGCTAACACTCCCTTCGAGGCTCAGGGGCTACTGTCGGGGACCATAATTAGGGGTACCCTCAAGACTCCTAATTCTCAGCTGGTAACCCCCATCAGCATAAAGCTGCTAAGGCCTGATGGGTGCGATTAAGTCAGGGATCAGTCCATTCGAGCGACTCGATCACGCCTCGCCCGAGACTAGCCTCGGACAAGGGCAGCCGACCCCGGAGGATTTCCGTCTCGCCCGAGGCCCCCCTCCAACGGCGGACATATTTCCGGCTCGCCCGAGGCCCTGCCTTCGCTAAGAAGCAACCCTGACTAAATCGCCGCACCGACCGACCAAGTCGCAGGAGCATTTAATGCAAAGGTGACCTGACACCTTTGTCCTGACGCGCGCCCCCCGGCAGAGCCGAAGTGACCGCCGTCACTTCACCGCTCCACTGACCGGCCTGACAGAAGGACAGCGCCGCCTGCGCCACTCCGACCGCAGTGCCACTTGACAGAGTGAGACTGACAGGCAGTCAGGCCCTGCCAAAGGCACCATAGGAAGCTCCGCCCGACCCAGGGCTCGGACTCGGGCTAAGTCCCGGAAGACGGCGAACTCCGCTCCGCCCGACCCAGGGCTCGGACTCGGGCTAAGTCCCGAAAGACGACGAACTCCGCTCCGCCCGACCCAGGGCTCGGACTCGGGCTAAGTCCCGGAAGACGACGAACTCCGCTTCGCCCGACCCCAGGGCTCGGACTCGGGCTCAGCCCCAGAAGACGACGAACTCCGCTTCGCCCGACCCCAGGGCTCGGACTCCGCCCTGGCCTCTGCCGAACGACCTCCGCCTCGCCCGACCCTGGGGCTCGGACTCGGCCTCGGCCATGGAAGACAGACTCGACCTCGACTTCGGAGGAGCCTCCACATCGCCCAACCAAGGGCGCAGGCCAGCCACGTCAACAGGAAGCGCCATCATCACCCTACCCCGAGCTGACTCGGGCCGCAGAGAACAAGACCGGTGTCCCATCTGGCTAGCTCCGCCAGATAGGCAATGATGGCGCCCCGCATGCTCTGTGACGACGACGGCTCTCAGCTCTCTTACGGAAGCAGGAGGACGTCAGCAAGGACTCAACCGCTCCGACAGCTGTCCCTCCGCCAGGCTCTGTCGCTCCTCCGACGGCCACGACATCACACCAGCTGGGTGCCAAAATCTCTCCGGCTGCCACATCGGCATGTACTTAGGGCGCTAGCTCTCCCCGCTAGACACGTAGCACTCTGCTACACCCCGTTGTACACCTGGATCCTCTCCTTACGCCTATAAAAGGAAGGACCAGGGCCCTCTTAGAGAGGGTTGGCCACGCGGGGACGAGGATGGGACAGGCGCTCTCTTGGGGCCGCTCGCTTCCCTCTCCCGCGTGGACGCTTGTAACCCCCTACTGCAAGCGCACCCGACCTGGGCGCGGGACGAACACGAAGGCCGCGGGATTCCCACCTCTCTCACGCCGGTCTCCGGCCGCCTCGCTCCTTTCCCCCCTTCGCGCTCGCCCCCGCGCTCGACCCATCTGGGCTGGGGCACGCGGCGACACTCACTCGTCGGCCCGAGGGACCCCTCGGTCTCGAAACGCCGACAATATTCCCTCCAAAATCCTCCTCAAAATATCCTACAAATATTTCCCCAGTGATCACCCTCAAATTCTTTCCAGAAATATTGTCCAGATATTTCCCCCGTAATCCCCCTCAAGTTATTTCCAGAAATATTGCCCAGATATTCCACCGATATATCTCCAAGTATTTTCTTCCTGAGAAATACCTTCAGAATCATTTTTCAAGTCCCTACAAATATTTTCTTCATAACTTTCCTCATGCTCATACGTATACGTATGCCTCCAGTGTCATACGGTGAGCTCTACAAGCTAATCTCACTTATACAAGACAAATACATGCTAATCTCCCACTAATCCTCTCATCCCTCCCCCTAATCCCCCACCATGGCTATAAATAGAGGGGCAAAGGCCTTCTCTCATCCCACCCCAAGCCATTTCAAGGCAACTCTCCCCCCCCCTCCCCCACACACCCACTCCATGTTCCACACAAGCACACACTAGCACAAGGATCGTTCGGTCGTTCTTCGATCGTTCGTCCCCCTGTTCTTAGTTTGTTCGTTCGTTCGTTCGTCCGATCGTTCATGGTTCGTTCGTCCGTTTGTCTGTTCGTTCGTCCAAATAATCTTTTTCCTGCCGTTATGCTGCCGAAATTCCGATCGTTCGTTCGTCCGATCATTCGATCATTCGTCCATTCGTTCATAGTTCCTATTCATCGTTCGTTCATAGTCCCTATTCATCGTTCATCGTTTGTTCATAGTCCCTTTTCATTGTTCTTCCAGATAATCTTTATCCTGCTATTATGCTGCCGAAATTCTAATCGTTCGTTTGTCCGATCATTCGATCGTTCGTCCGTTCATTCATAGTTCCTATTCATCGTTCGTTCATAGCCACTATTCATCGTTCATCGTTCGTTCATATGAACTATTCACCATTACTATTCACCATTACTATTCACCGTTACTATTCATCATCGTTACTATTCATCATCGTTATTATTCATCGATGATATCTATGGTAACTTTTTCGTTGTCACTATTCATCGTTACTATTCATCGATCATCCGATCACCCCAAATTTCAACTACTCATCCATCATGATGTCCAGTCCACTTAAGACCAGCCAGACCTATATTCCAGTCATACGAACTCCGGTGACTATGATTTTCCTTCCAGTGGGAACTTCCCATCTGGTCACCCATCCCAGGTTTCTCCAAGTTGAGCACGCTTAACTTTGAGATTCCTTCGAACCAAGCTTCCAAACTCAGATTTCAATAATTCTTGTTTCTAAATTCTTATCGAACTATTCCCAATCCAACCATGTCATCCCTTAAGCATGGTTCATGTTCCAGAAAACTCCCAAAATACTCTTGTCCCATATTCTGCCTATAATTTTCCTATTTGGACTAAGTCAGACGATTCATTCGTCACTATTCTCACCAACAGTGAACTTCACTGTGCTACACCACATACACCCAACTATAAATACACCCAGCTACCCTCTCCTTCTCCACACACTCAACACCCTCAGCCAAGGCAAACACCCCACCCACTCAGTTACTCTGCTCTGCCGGCTACAGGAATTTTGTCGCTTCGCCTCCAGTCCACCCTCCTGGTAAGCACCTCTGCTCCACCACCAGTAATATCACAACACGACATGACACAGATTCTACTCAAGACTCTACCCATCCACATATCGTTATTCTGACCACTATACTAAATATTTGTTGGTATACTTGCTGGTTTGTATGTTTGCTTGTCCATGTTGCATAGTTATCAGAGCGTTCGTGCCGTCTCGTGGAGGCCAGATCTATAAGTCTACGCCAGACAGTGGAGCTAGAAGCCAGTTCCGCGAGCTCCCCTTCCCCGTTCGCCGAATAAGCACGACAAGCTCACTGGATCCCTTTGATGCATAAATTACCTATGATTTTTCAACCACAACCCTTAGCCTGTTATTTTATGCATGATATGATTTTGAGACAAGTTATTATGGCCACCCAGCCGCTTGCCGCAATCAATCCCTGATATATTTGTTACAAATGATTTGAGGAAAGGTGTGAGTTTTCAAAAGAAAATGCTTTTCAAAAATGTGTATGATGAAGGGTTTTCACCCTTATCACCTTTGAGTAGGGACGATCAGGGACTCCCTGGTTTAGGGGAGGGCCTAAGGTGATGGCTCAGCTGGTTTAGGCGTGAGTAGAAGGATTGTCCCCTCGTATAAGGACCGGTTTGTCATCTTTCACTACCTATACTCATGATAAGTACAACCACTCGAGACTGTGTGGGCAGTCACTCAATCTGAACTCGTACGGTCCAACCCTAGGGTTTTGAAGGCTGGGGAGCACCGGGAGGATAAGGAGGGGGAATGTTTTGTCCGGTTTGGACATGGCGGTGGCCTAACTCTTTCCGGTATAACCGTTAAGGTTAGGACATGCGAGGAAAGAAAGAGATTCGGATTCAGATCTCATTGGCCATGAGATCGCAGAGCCGGACTAGTGGGTAGAGTGTACCCCTCTACGCAGAGTTCAAACCTATTCGAATAGTCTGTGTCCACAGGAATGGACGAGTCTAGTGTGGTATGGCAATTAGTGTTTTGTTTTCAAAAAAAAGAGGTGTGTTTGAGAAAAGTGGTTTTTAAAAGGTCCGGCGGTTGAGCCGTGAGCTATGGTGGATGGGAAGTCCAGTAGCTGTTTTTGAAAATGAAAACCAGTGGGAAACTGCTGAGATACCTGGATGGTTTAGTCCAGGGGATTTTGTTCTAATATTGAAAAACTTCCTACTCCTTTGGGAGAGAATGCCCTTTGAAAAATACAAAATGTTTTACAAAACAACCCTGCATAAAATATTGTTGTTTCTGCAAAATATCCTAAGCTCCACATATTCCATGCATTATATCTGATTTCCCCATTCCGCTGGTGAAGGTGGGCTGCTGAGTACGTTTGTACTCACCCATGCTTATTTTTTGTTTTTCAGAAAAAGGAGATCGGGTAAGAGTTACGACTGTTCCCAACCTTGCCTGTGGCTGTTGGACCACTGATTTGCTTCGCTGCATATATCGGGCTGCTTCAGCCCCACTCTGATGATATGTCCTGAGTTGTGGACCAACTCTTAAAGTTGACCGCCACCTTTATAGGTTTGTCTCGTTTAAGTAGATCTGGAATCATTTGTTGTATAAATGTGTTTACTAGCCTCCTGGGACTAGTAATTGTATCACATTTGAGTCCCAGAGGATTGGGGCACTTCAGGTGGTATCAGAGCTGTTAGGTTGGCCGCAGGACGTAACCCTTAGCCTGATCCAAAAGTTTTTAAGTCAAAACTATTTTCTTAAAAAAATCTTGCTCTCATCCCTTCATTTCAAAAATGCTTTCCCCTTTCCTTCTCTCAGAAGTCAAATGGAGGTTTGTTGCCAAACCAGCTTTTGCCTGAATGAAGATGGTTTCCCCAAGTTGCTGTGAGCATGCAAAGTTCGCCTCGGAATCAGGAGCCAGCCAGAGTATGATGGTCATGAATTCATCGAGCATGGCATAGAGAAGTGTGTCATGACTATATACATTGGATCCAGTCCGCACCATGTGGAATGGAGTGTCACTGCTGTAGGGCACAGATTCAAAGACACCTACCAAGTCGTCGCCCGCAAGGCATTAAGGGCCCTGTGTCAGATCTATGAAGAAGAAGTGGCCAACACCCCGCTCAGATTCTTTCCACCCTTTTAGAGAGACCGTCCCGTTTGGATGGCCAGGATGCGTGCATTGGAAGGGTAGCAGCTGCTTGAGGATGACCCCACAGTCGTGTACCTCACTGCATACCTGCTCACCCTGGATGCACAGTATGATTTCTTGGCTCAGCACCACCGTCAGATGATTGCCCAAGCAGAAGATACAGAGAAGCTCAACCGTCAGCTCCATGTGGATCTCACCTTAGCTCAAGCCCATGTAGCTGTCTTGGAAAGTCGTGAAGTCATTGCTGTCGAAGCCCTAAAGAAAGTTGAGGATGAGCACGTCCAGAAGTTGATGGAAGTCTACTTGGTAACCCATAACCAACGTAGAGCCCTACGGATCCAAGAGCCTGCTTCATCCAATCCAGTTCAACCCATGAGAGCTAAAGATCCCCAGATTCTTGAAGGTCACCTGGTCTCTATCAGAGGAGAGAAGAAGTCTTGGGAACTCACGGAAGGAGTCATAGTCTTGGAAGGAATTCTAGTCTTCCCTCAGGCTATGGATAAGCAAGAGCACCCTAAATCCTCCCAAGATCCCCCGTCAGAGTTGTTTGAGCCCCTCACCATGAAGAAGATTCCAGCATCATCCCTTGAAGTCAAGGAAGAAGCTGCAAGCACCCCGCCAGCACCGCCGCCCTCTGAGGAACTACAAGAGCCAGTCCAGTTTGAAGAAGAGTTTGACCCCGTGCTGCCATCTCAGTCGCCGCCAGAAGAAGTCATCAACATCAGCTCCCTCTTGACCCATCCAGGAGATGTCTCAGATTGAAGTTGTGTGCCAACTTTGCCAGAAGAGAAGCTACCAGATCTGAGTTAGTATTGCCCAGTCCTCTGCATGCATTGGGTAGTGAAGTTTTTCTTCACTTTGGCTAGAGCCCTGCATGTATGAGAGGTAATTGTGTAGACTCGTGTTTTGCAAAACTCTAATTGTGTGGCCCCCTAGGGCATTTCAAAATGAATTTCGCTTGATGTTTTCTCCCCTTTTGAGTGCATATGAAATGCTTTAACGTTAGTGCTCATAAGTTGCATTTAGCATAGTTCTCAATTCAGGAGCCAAGCAATAGTAGTTATGCTTAGCCCCCGAATCTGAGTAGTCCGTGCTTTGGAAAAACTCTATTCTTCCCCTATTCAAAATATTTCATTTGTTTGTGCTTATCATTGCTAAACTTATGTGTTTTCTTTCTTTTTAAGAAAGGTTTTCTCTAAAAACATAAATCACAAATTAGATCTAATTCTCACCTTATGCTTCCATTCTCATCTTAACCCATCTCAAGAGAAAAGTGCCTTACCCAAGAAGATACCGGGAAGCTTACCCTTGAAGCATGGAATAAGCTACAGAGAAACCTATCCAGCCGCTCAGTCAAAAGGACCGATCGTGAGAATCAAAGCACTGCCCCTGAGTCAAAGTAAAGAGGAAAAGAGGACAAAGGAGTTATTACCATACAGAGAGGCAAAGATTCTTAGAACCAGAGACCACAAACATCATGGTCATTGACCCCACCACTCACATGTGCCCCTCGCACGCGTGCCCTGCCTCCAACCACCACCCCACTCCCCCTTGCAGCGCACTACCACCGCCCCACGCCCCCTTTGCAGCGCACCCACCGCCATTACCGCCGTCAACGCCATCCCCCTCCCCTTGTCACACCTGCTGCCTCGTGTCACCTGCTACATCACTACCACTCCACACCCCCCCACTCGCCTATAAATTCCCCCACCAGCTCCCTCAACTCCCATCTCGCTCAAAGCAAAACGCTCCCAATAAAATCCCCTCTGCCAAATCGCAAACAACTCCAGTTTCCACTCCCTCGCCCCTAAGATCACAATGCTTGGTGATTCTTGGGTTGAAGACTGTTGTACATGGTTCATAGTCTTCGGTTTCCTCCTCTGTATGATGGTAATACTCTTTGATAGAATCCTCCAGTAGGAAGAGCAAAGAGAAAGAAAGAGGCAGTGAAAAGTGAGAAGAGAAAAGAAGATAGTGAAGAGAAGATAAGAAGAAGGTTCTCCTAACATCAACCCTGTGTCAGGCATTTCTCTGCAGCCTGCTCAAGCAGCAACAGCAGAAGAAGGCCTCGTAACACCCTTGTTATGAGGTACTTCAAGGAGTTCAAATCCCCAAGATTCAAGAGTTCTACCCTCATTCTTTTTAAGTGGGATAGTGTTCCCGTAATAAAGTTCCTGTTATGGAGAAAAAGAAGAAGGCCTATAGCAAGCTTGTGGAGGACCAGATCATTGAAGCATATAAGTTTCTGGATGAGAAGTGGTCACCCAAGTTTTGTTGATGAAGCACCAGAAGACCAATCAAGGAAGGAATCCATGTGGGAGTTCGCAAGAGGAAGGTTTGCGCGTTGGCATTGATGCTACTTCAATAAGCTAGCTGCCAAGCGAAACCTAGAAGCCTGAAGATGATCTTTGAGTAGCCAGAATCAGCGTTTGCAATCAGCAACAGATGCTCCTCAAAGACCAGATTTTGTTGAAGCTCCATCTCCTCGAAGAGTCTGCAAAGTGAAGATTTGTAGCTGAAGTAAAGCTATACCCGTAACCCTTCTGAGCCGAACCTTGAGGACAAGATTCATTTTAAGTGGGGTAGATTTGTAGCATCCCAAAAATTCAAATCTTAAAATTTTCTCAAACTCGCTCTAAATTCAAAATGAACTTCAAATTTCATTTCAAAATGCTTGTTTACGAGTTGATATCAGCAAATAAAAATATAGTGGTCTATATTCCCTCCAAAATCCTCCTCAAAATATCCTACAAATATTTCCCCAGTGATCACCCTCAAATTCTTTCCAGAAATATTGTCCAGATATTTCCCCCGTAATCCCCCTCAAGTTCTTTCCAGAAATATTGCCCAGATATTCCATCGATATATCTCCAAGTATTTTCTTCCTGAGAAATACCTTCAGAATCATTTTTCAAGTCCCTACAAATATTTTCTTCATAACTTTCCTCATGCTCATACGTATATGTATGCCTCCAGTGTCATACGGTGAGCTCTACAAGCTAATCTCACTTATACAAGACAGATACATGCTAATCTCCCACTAATCCTCTCATCCCTCCCCCTAATCCCACCACCATGGCTATAAATAGAGGGGCAAGGGCCTCCTCTCATCCCTCCCCAAGCCATTTCATGGCAACTCTTCCCCCCACAACACACACACCCACTCCATGTTCCACACAAGCACACACTAGCACAAGGATCGTTCGTCCCCTGTTCTTAGTTTGTTCGTTCGTTCGTCCGATCGTTCATGGTTCGTTCGTCCGTTCGTCCGATCGTTCGATCGTTCGTCCGTTCGTTCGTCCAAATAATCTTTTTCCTGCCGTTATGCTGCCGAAATTCCGATCGTTCGTTCGTCCGATCATTCGATCGTTCGTCCGTTCGTTCATAGTTCCTATTCACGTTCATCATTCGTTCATAGTCCCTATTCATCGTTCATCCAGATAATCTGTATCCTGCCGTTATGCTGCCAAAATTTCGATCGTTCGTTCGTCCGATCATTCGATCGTTCGTCCGTTCGTTCATAGTTCCAATTCGATCGTTCATCGTTCGTTCGTAGTTCCTATTCATCGTTCATCGTTCGTTCATAGTCCCTATTCATCGTTCTTCCAGATAATCTTTATCCTACCGTTATGCTGCCGAAATTCCGATCGTTCGTTCGTCCGATCATTCGATCGTTCGTCCGTTCGTCCGTTCGTTCATAGTTCCTATTCATCGTTCATCGTTCGTTCATAGCACTATTCATTGTTCATCGTTCGTTCATATGAACTATTCACATCACTATTCGACATTACTATTCACCGTTACTATTCATCATCGTTACTATTCACAGACACTATTCATCATCGTTATTATTCATCGATGATATCTATGGTAACTTTTTCGTTGTCACTATTCATCGTTACTATTCATCATTACTATTCATCAATCATCCGATCACCCCAAATTTCAACTACTCGTCCATCATGATGTCCAGTCCACTTAAGACCAGCCAGACCTATATTTCAGTCATACGAACTCCGATGACTATGATTTTCCTTCCAGTGGTAACTTCCCATCTGGTCACCCATCCCAGGTTTCTCCAAGTTGAGCACGCTTAACTTTGAGATTCCTTCGAACCAAGCTTCCAAACTGAGATTTCAATAATTCTTGTTTCTAAATTCTTATCGAACTATTCCCTATCCAACCATGTCATCCCTTAAGCATGGTTCATGTTCTAGAAAACTCCCAAAATACTCTTGTCCCATATTCTGCCTATAATTTCCCTATTTAGACTAAGTCAGACGATTCATTCGTCACTATTCTCACCAACAGTGAACTTCACTGTGCTACACCACATACACCCAGCTATAAATACACCCAGCTACTCTCTCCTTCTCCACACACTCAACACCCTCATCCAAGGCAAACACCCCGCCCACTCAGTTACTCCGCTCTACCGGCTACACGCATAGTGTCGCTTCGCCTCCAATCCACCCTCCTGGTAAGCACCTCTGCTCCACCACCAGAAATATCACAACACAACATGACATAGATTCTACTCAAGACTCTACCCATCCACATATCGTTATTTTGACCACTATACTAAATATTTGTTGGTATACTTGCTGGTTTGTATGTTTGCTTGTCCATGTTGCATAGTTATCGGAGCGTTCGTGTCGTCTCGTGGAGGCCAGATCTGCAAGTCTACGCCAGACAGTGGAGCTAGAAGCCAGTTCCGCGAGCTCCCCTTCCCCCTTCGCCGAATAAGCATGGCAAGCTCACTAGATCCCTTTGATGCATAAATTACCAATGATTTTTCAACCACAACCCTCAGCCTGTTATTTTATGCAAGATATGATTTTGAGACAAGTTATTATGGCCACCTAGCCGCTTGCCGCAATCAATCCCTGATATATTTGTTACAAATGATTTGAGAAAAGGTGTGAGTTTTCAAAAGAAAATGCTTTTCAAAATGTGTTTGATGAAGGGTTTTCACCCTAATCACCTTTGAGTAGGGATGATCAGGGACTCCCTGGTTTAGGGGAGGGCCTAAGGTGATGGCTCAGCTGGTTTAGGCATGAGCAGAAGGATTGTCCCCTCGTATAAGGACCGATTTGTCATCTTTCACTACCTATACTCATGATAAGTACAACCTGTAACACCCTAAAGTTCAATCTTGTGAAGACAAAGAAAAAAATTCTCAAAGATTTTAAATAAAAAAAACACCTTTCCTTAAAGATAATCATAATTTAGAAGTTTCCACTCATGAATATGTTAAAAATACATAATTAAAGATACTTAGATAATCTAAATTGTCTTCGGGTTAGGATATATAAAAGAATTAGGATTAAACTATTTCTTAATATATATAGTCTACAATATA
The DNA here is from genome assembly GCA_029449295.1 of Zea luxurians. Classification (NCBI taxonomy): domain Eukaryota; kingdom Viridiplantae; phylum Streptophyta; class Magnoliopsida; order Poales; family Poaceae; genus Zea; species Zea luxurians. Next base: position 81,362,027 of record JAOPSE010000002.1, on the reverse strand, counting down.
AATTTGATTTCCCTAGAAGTAATAAGGTAGGGATTATTCTACTATATGATTAAAAGCTTGTCTAAAAGAACTAAAATAAATAAAGAAATACATAAAATAGGTTTTTGCACATTATGCTGAAGTCCTTTATGTGTATCCAAATTAAGTGTATGAACCTTAAACTTGTGTTGATTTGAAATTCAAATGGAAAGGAAAATAGAAAAATAGAAAATAAAAGGAGAAGGGAAGAACTAAGAAAAATACTACATAAAATAAAATAAAATCAGAATAAACATCCTTCACACTTATATTATTAAATTATACTATTCAAACTGAGGACAAGTTATTCACAAAAGTTTGAATTTAAACTTGAATTCAAATTGGATTTGAAAATGGAGAAAAGAAAATAGAAAATAAAAAGAAAAAGAATAAAAACCTGCTGTTGGGCCGCAACCTGGAATTCGGCCCACTTGGCCTTTCTCTCCCGCGCGGCCCAAGTCTCTACATCCGCGCGCGCCCCCGCCATCCTGACGCTGACCCGTGGGTCCCACTGGTCGGTCTCTCGTCCCGCGCTCGCTTCTCCCTGCCTTCTCGCTGACTCTCGGGGCCCGCGTGTCAGGCCCGTCTTCAACAGCTTTGCCGATCGCGCCGCGCGGACTCCGCAAGGCTCGCCGTGGATTCTCGGCCTCCGTGTAACGGCCGCGGGTCGTTCCTTGGGTATAAAGCCGAAGCTCCGCGACCCCCCCTTCCCATCCTCACCGGTAGTCGCAACCCCTCGCCAGCCACCCAACCGCCGTCGTGATTTCCTCGGGCCAAGTTCGCCGCCGTGACCAAAACGCGTGGTCGTCGGCGTCGGGTCCCCGGTGATCGGCCTTGGAGCGTCTCCAAGTCTATTCGATGGGTGTCGAGTCGTTCGCGGGCGAAGTCGGCCACTGAGCGTAGCGCAATTCCTCGTCGAACTTCAATCCTCCGCCGCGGATCCGCCTTCGTCGTCGCCGGATCCTCTGCGCGCCGGGATTGTCGGTAATAACCCTTCTACCATGTTCGCCATACCCTTGGCTGCGTGGCGCACCGTTTAATTTCTTGAATAGCGCGCCCGGTCATCGGATTGGGTTTCCTCCGGCGATGGTTCGCCGTGTGGCTTGGGCGGCGCCGCCGTCCCGAGCTGGGGGTTGGGGGAAACGATGTGCACCATAGATCTTCTAGGCGACGGCTCTGATTAGAAGCTGGCGATACCTCTTCGCGTCATTAAATCGGGACCGTTGACCTTTGATCGGACGACGTAGGATTGATCTGTGGGCTCGGTTGACGCGGGCCGTGGATCGCTGATCCAACCGCCCTGACTGCGTACCGCTTCGCAGTAAGTTAGATTTAATCTGCGCCGTAGAACTCTAATCGGATGGCCGTAGTATCCCGATACCCCTTCGCGGGTTATTTTTGTTAAAGAGCCCCTCGGGTTTCAGTGAATCAACCCGCCGTCCACATTCACTGTTGACTGAGTCTCGGGTTTCTTGCGCCGAGCCCCCTGTGCTTCTGTTTAATTGAGGCCCAGTCCAGAGAGTTATAAAATCAGGAAAATGAATTAGAAAATGAGTTTTTAATATAAAAATAATTCCTAGAATTTATATAATTCATAGAAAATGCATATGAACTCCAAATTAATCCATTCCACTTCCTATAATTTTGTAATATTATTGTTTATCAATTAGTGCCACTGGTTTTACATAAAAGTCACATTAAAATTGTTATCTTAACTAATCTTGTAATAAGCACATATAATCTTTGGAAAATCATAACTTAAAATCTACAACTCCAAATTTAGTAATTCCAGTTCCTGTGGTTTTATTTTAATGTGTAGATTATTAATATGTATTTTGCATATATGTTTGGTGTAATGTTAATTTTGCCTATACCATGTATGTTTGTATTGCTACGACTAGCAGTGAGGTCACGAGGATCTGAAGATCATCCTGGTACCTGGATTCTCAAGGCCCAGGCAAGTTGTGCCCTTGATCACTTCTTTTCACCTACTCATGTTCTAATTAGTCATAATGATCTGCATAGGTTAATTTTGATGGGACCCAATAGGTTACCCTAGTTTGTCTATCTTTATACCTTGTTTACCACTGAACTTTCTGGGTAGTACTTGCTAGTGCTATATGTGGTTTTGGGTATGAAGATTACACTATTCATGATTATACTTTTATTATCAGTTGTTATTTATGGTTCATGTTAATATCATTATGTTAATTGGAACATGGAGCGACCACCCGGGAAAACAGTGCTACCACAAGGGTGGAATGGGACGCCCTTGGCTGATTAATTAGGAAAGCTAGTGGAAGACTACCTTACCCGAAAGGGGCAAGGGCAGTAGGGGAGAGGTCAGTGTAGGGAGGCCCTCGGGAGGATTTTGCTGCGATGGCGGTCCTGCAAGGGATTCCTGCACTGGATCTTCCTATAAACTGTAGCGGGTTTTCGGAAGCTAGTGGAACTTTGTAAAGGCCTCGTAGTGTTACCCTACCTCGCTTCCTTGGTAGAGGTGTATGGGATTCATGACCCCTTGGCAGATGGGTAACACGACTTGTGGGTAAAGATGCGCAACCTCTGCAGAGTGTAAAACTGGTATACTAGCCGTGCTCACGGTCATGAGCAGCTCGGACCCTCACATGATTAAATTATGGAGCTTAAACTTAATTTGGCACATGCATTGCATCGCAGGTGAAGTGGTTATTTTTGTTCTATTACTTAATTGGGTTTGGTATTTACTTATACTTAGTAATTGCTAATAAAATTTTGACCAACATTAAAAGCAATGCTCAGCTCTAACCATTCTTTTTGGTGAGCCTTACACTTCACGTGAGCTCCCACCTTTGGCGAGTTCATGCACATTATTCCCCACAACTTGTTGAGCGATGAACGTATGTGAGCTCACTCTTGCTGTCTCACATACACCACAGGTCAAGAGCAGGTACTGCAGGATGATGCACTTGGAGGATGCTGCGATGAGTTCGTGAGAGGTCTAGGTCGTCGTCTCCCAGTCAACTTTTGGGTTGCTGGACCGTTGTCTCCTTATAATGTAATTATTTATTTTGTATAGAACTCCTGTTATATATAAAGTTGTGACATTCGATCCTGTGCCACTATACATCATATGTATGAGACTTGGTCCCAGCATACCTGGTGTTTATGTTAACCCCGGGTTTTGGACCCCTAAAATCCGGGTGTTACAGAAGTGGTATCAGAGGAATGTTGACTGTAGGATGAAACCTAGATAGAACTGGACAACCAATACTTACTTACCTTTACTATTCTAAACTTATCTCGAATCTTTTCTCATCTATTTCCGCTTTACTCTGATTACTCCTACCTTTTCATTCTAAAGACAAATGTGGATTTCACACTTTGAAATCCTGTGCCTAAAGTGACTTTAGGAATAGGAGACCTAATCTTAGGAACAAAAACAAAACTATTTTCATAAGTGTCTATGTATTTGAATGTTTGTTCTTATGATATCTGTCTGATTTGGATCTTTGATTGAATGTGATGGGTTGTGGAGTAATGTCCACAATTGCATCTGCATATACACATAGGTATAAAAATATATTTATAAAATAACTAGACAACCTAGAATATTCCCATTGGAACATAACTAGCTTAAGAGATTTATCTTATCCTAAAAGAGCTCATTCTAATCAATTCATCTTATCTTAAAAGATTCTCCTTTATCTTAATAGATCCATCTCATCTTAAAAGATACTCATCTTATCTTGAAAAGATTTTATCTCATCCTAATAGATCTAACTAACCTCAAAAGATTTTATCTTATCTTTATGGATCCATCTTATCCTAATAGGCATACTTATCCACCCTAGTTCATCAACCATGATCTAATGCAAATTAATTAGATCTTATCTAGTCAAACTAGTCACACCAATCTAACCTAGATCTGATCTAATCTAAACTAACTTATCAAACATGTTAGATAATACTGATGAAATAGTTTAGACTCTACTTCTATAGAACAAGTCTTAACTTAGTTCACCCTGCACTAAATTAAGAATGATAGATCGACTTGGCCATATGCAACTACCTTAACCATCTGATAGTTGCATAACCTCTCAATTATAAACTAGCAAGAGACTCTATCTTATCATAACATATCTAACTAATCTCAAAACATCCTAACATATTCTACCCTGTTGGACCTATTTAACTAAACTAGTCTAATCTAGTCATATCCAATTCAATCTAGATCTTATCTTACCTAATGTGACCTGATCTAGTGTGGTCTAATATTATCTAACTTAATGTGGTTCACTTAAACAGATTAATGACACTAGTAGAAGAGACTAGACCCCACTAGCCATGTATTAACTTAACTTAGCACATTGGATCAATTCAACCATGAGCTAACCCAACCCATAGAACCATGATGAATGGTATAACCTTTCTATTCCCACCTAATAACAAACAAACTTTTAACCTACATCTTGTAGTCTATCTCACCCATATATATCTCTCATCTTGACTGATTCTATCTTACCCTTGGATATTCACCTTATACGATTGGTTACCCCAATCTGGACATAAAACAAAGATTAAGCCCTACCAAAGAATCTTTAGAATATAACCAGCTACTAGCTTATTCATTCCGCTTATTGAATAATTTCCTTTGCAAAACTATCACCATATGCTTCTAACTTTCATGGTCAATACCAGGAAAGGGAAGATTATCGCGTAACAACAAACAGAAAATGAATCCTCCAAATCCTCCACCTGTTGAAATCAATCAAGTGGTTGCTACCCAAAGACTGGTAATACAACAGTTAACAGACCTGGTGACCGAGATGCAGAATCAGATAAGACAACAACGCGAGGAAATACGTCAGGCCCGCCAAGAAATAAGGCAAGCACGGTTGGAGAGACAACAACAACAACCTCCACTACCACCACCAGCTTCACCAAGCTACATAGATATAAATTATGATGATTTGTAAGGTCTAGGTGTTACTTTAGTTAGTAGATAATATGATAATATTTTAGAAGAAATAATAAGGTCTATTAACCCTATGTTTTGATAAGGAATTATACATCATGCCGAGATCTCTTTGTTTGTGCATATGTTCCGAGTATACATCCCTTTTCTTACAAATCTCGAGGACGAGATTATTTTTAAGGGGGGTAGGATTTGTAACACCCTAAAGTTCAATCTTGTGAAGACAAAGAAAAAAATTCTCAAAGATTTTAAATAAAAAAAAACACCTTTCCTTAAAGATAATCATAATTTAGAAGTTTCCACTCATGAATATGTTAAAAATACATAATTAAAGATACTTAGATAATCTAAATTGTCTTCGGGTTAGGATATATAAAAGAATTAGGATTAAACTATTTCTTAATATATATAGTCTACAATATAAATTTGATTTCCCTAGAAGTAATAAGGTAGGGATTATTCTACTATATGATTAAAAGCTTGTCTAAAAGAACTAAAATAAATAAAGAAATACATAAAATAGGTTTTTGCACATTATGCTGAAGTCCTATATGTGTATCCAAATTAAGTGTATGAACCTTAAACTTGTGTTGATTTGAAATTCAAATGGAAAGGAAAATAGAAAAATAGAAAATAAAAGGAGAAGGGAAGAACTAAGAAAAATACTACATAAAATAAAATAAAATCAGAATAAACATCCTTCACACTTATATTATTAAATTATACTATTCAAACTGAGGACAAGTTATTCACAAAAGTTTGAATTTAAACTTGAATTCAAATTGGATTTGAAAATGGAGAAAAGAAAATAGAAAATAAAAAGAAAAAGAATAAAAACCTGCTGTTGGGCCGCAACCTGGAATTCGGCCCACTTGGCCTTTCTCTCCCGCGCGGCCCAAGTCTCTACATCCGCGCGCGCCCCCGCCATCCTGACGCTGACCCGTGGGTCCCACTGGTCGGTCTCTCGTCCCGCGCTCGCTTCTCCCTGCCTTCTCGCTGACTCTCGGGGCCCGCGTGTCAGGCCCGTCTTCAACAGCTTTGCCGATCGCGCCGCGCGGACTCCGCAAGGCTCGCCGTGGATTCTCGGCCTCCGTGTAACGGCCGCGGGTCGTTCCTTGGGTATAAAGCCGAAGCTCCGCGACCCCCCCTTCCCATCCTCACCGGTAGTCGCAACCCCTCGCCAGCCACCCAACCGCCGTCGTGATTTCCTCGGGCCAAGTTCGCCGCCGTGACCAAAACGCGTGGTCGTCGGCGTCGGGTCCCCGGTGATCGGCCTTGGAGCGTCTCCAAGTCTATTCGATGGGTGTCGAGTCGTTCGCGGGCGAAGTCGGCCACTGAGCGTAGCGCAATTCCTCGTCAAACTTCAATCCTCCGCCGCGGATCCGCCTTCGTCGTCGCCGGATCCTCTGCGCGCCGGGATTGTCGGTAATAACCCTTCTACCATGTTCGCCATACCCTCGGCTGCGTGGCGCACCGTTTAATTTCTTGAATAGCGCGCCCGGTCATCGGATTGGGTTTCCTCCGGCGATGGTTCGCCGTGTGGCTTGGGCGGCGCCGCCGTCCCGAGCTGGGGGTTGGGGGAAACGATGTGCACCATAGATCTTCTAGGCGACGGCTCTGATTAGAAGCTGGCGATACCTCTTCGCGTCATTAAATCGGGACCGTTGACCTTTGATCGGACGACGTAGGATTGATCTGTGGGCTCGGTTGACGCGGGCCGTGGATCGCTGATCCAACCGCCCTGACTGCGTACCGCTTCGCAGTAAGTTAGATTTAATCTGCGCCGTAGAACTCTAATCGGATGGCCGTAGTATCCCGATACCCCTTCGCGGGTTATTTTTGTTAAAGAGCCCCTCGGGTTTCAGTGAATCAACCCGCCGTCCACATTCACTGTTGACTGAGTCTCGGGTTTCTTGCGCCGAGCCCCCTGTGCTTCTGTTTAATTGAGGCCCAGTCCAGAGAGTTATAAAATCAGGAAAATGAATTAGAAAATGAGTTTTTAATATAAAAATAATTCCTAGAATTTATATAATTCATAGAAAATGCATATGAACTCCAAATTAATCCATTCCACTTCCTATAATTTTGTAATATTATTGTTTATCAATTAGTGCCACTGGTTTTACATAAAAGTCACATTAAAATTGTTATCTTAACTAATCTTGTAATAAGCACATATAATCTTTGGAAAATCATAACTTAAAATCTACAACTCCAAATTTAGTAATTCCAGTTCCTGTGGTTTTATTTTAATGTGTAGATTATTAATATGTATTTTGCATATATGTTTGGTGTAATGTTAATTTTGCCTATACCATGTATGTTTGTATTGCTACGACTAGCAGTGAGGTCACGAGGATCTGAAGATCATCCTGGTACCTGGATTCTCAAGGCCCAGGCAAGTTGTGCCTTTGATCACTTCTTTTCACCTACTCATGTTCTAATTAGTCATAATGATCTGCATAGGTTAATTTTGATGGGACCCAATAGGTTACCCTAGTTTGTCTATCTTTATACCTTGTTTACCACTGAACTTTCTGGGTAGTACTTGCTAGTGCTATATGTGGTTTTGGGTATGAAGATTACACTATTCATGATTATACTTTTATTATCAGTTGTTATTTATGGTTCATGTTAATATCATTATGTTAATTGGAACATGGAGCGACCACCCGGGAAAACAGTGCTACCACAAGGGTGGAATGGGACGCCCTTGGCTGATTAATTAGGAAAGCTAGTGGAAGACTACCTTACCCGAAAGGGGCAAGGGCAGTAGGGGAGAGGTCAGTGTAGGGAGGCCCTCGGGAGGATTTTGCTGCGATGGCGGTCCTGCAAGGGATTCCTGCACTGGATCTTCCTATAAACTGTAGCGGGTTTTCGGAAGCTAGTGGAACTTTGTAAAGGCCTCGTAGTGTTACCCTGCCTCGCTTCCTTGGTAGAGGTGTATGGGATTCATGACCCCTTGGCAGATGGGTAACACGACTTGTGGGTAAAGATGCGCAACCTCTGCAGAGTGTAAAACTGGTATACTAGCCGTGCTCACGGTCATGAGCAGCTCGGACCCTCACATGATTAAATTATGGAGCTTAAACTTAATTTGGCACATGCATTGCATCGCAGGTGAAGTGGTTATTTTTGTTCTATTACTTAATTGGGTTTGGTATTTACTTATACTTAGTAATTGCTAATAAAATTTTGACCAACATTAAAAGCAATGCTCAGCTCTAACCATTCTTTTTGGTGAGCCTTACACTTCACGTGAGCTCCCACCTTTGGCGAGTTCATGCACATTATTCCCCACAACTTGTTGAGCGATGAACGTATGTGAGCTCACTCTTGCTGTCTCACATACACCACAGGTCAAGAGCAGGTACTGCAGGATGATGCACTTGGAGGATGCTGCGATGAGTTCGTGAGAGGTCTAGGTCGTCGTCTCCCAGTCAACTTTTGGGTTGCTGGACCGTTGTCTCCTTATAATGTAATTATTTATTTTGTATAGAACTCCTGTTATATATAAAGTTGTGACATTCGATCCTGTGCCACTATACATCATATGTATGAGACTTGGTCCCAGCATACCTGGTGTTTATGTTAACCCCGGGTTTTGGACCCCTAAAATCCGGGTGTTACACAACCACTCGAGACTGTGTGGGCAGTCACTCAATCTAAACTCGTACGGTCCAACCCCAGGGTTATGAAGGCTGGGGAGCACCGGGAGGATAAGGAGGGGGAATGTTTTGTCCGGTTTGGACATGGCGGTGGCCTAACTCCTTCCGGTATAACCGTTAAGGTTAGGACGTGCGAGGAAAGAAAGAGATTCGGATTCAGATCTCATTGGCCATGAGATCGCAGAGCCAGACTAGTGGGTAAAGTGTACCCCTCTGCGCAGAGTTCAAACCTATTCGAATAGTCTATGTCCACAGGAACGGACGAGTCTGGTGTGGTATGGCAATTAGTGTTTTGTTTAAAAAAATGTGCGTTTGAGAAAAGTGGTTTTTAAAAGGTCTGACGGTTGAGCCGTGAGCTATGGTGGACGGGAAGTCCAGTAGCTGTTTTTGAAAATGAAAACCAGTGGGAAACTGCTGAGATACTTGGATGGTTTAGTCCAGGGGATTTTGTTCTAATATTGAAAAACTTCCTGCTCCTTTGGGAGAGAATGCGCTTTGAAAAATACAAAATGTTTTACAAAACAACCCTACATAAAATATTACTGTTTCTACAAAATATCCTGAGCTCCACATATTCCATACATTATATCTGATTTCCCCATTCCGCGAGTGAAGGTGGGCTGCTGAGTACGTTCGTACTCACCCTTGCTTATTTGTTGTTTTTCAGAAAAAGGAGATCGAGTAAGAGTTACGACTGTTCCCAACCTTGCCTGTGGCTGTTGGACCACTGATTTGCTTCGCTGCATATATCGGGCTGCTTCAGCCCCACTCTGATGATGTCCCGAGTTGTGGACCAACTCTTAAAGTTGACCGCCACCTTTATAGGTTTGTCTCGTTTAAGCAGATCTGGAATCATATGTTGTATAAATGTGTTTACTAGCCTCTTGGGACTAGTAATTGTATCACATTTGAGTCCCAGAGGATTGGGGCGCTTCAGCCGCTCACCACTCTTTCAGGTTGTTTCAAATGGACGTAAAGAGCGCTTTCCTCAACAGGCCAATCAAGGAGGAGGTATACGTGGAACAACCCCCTGGCTTTGAGGATGACAGGCACCCCGACCATGTGTTCAAGCTCTCTAAGGCGCTCTATGGACTTAAGCAAGCCCCAAGAGCATGGTATGAATGCCTTAGATATTTCTTAATTTCTAATGCTTTCAATGTTGGGAAAGCCGATCCCACTCTTTTTACAAAGACTTGTGATGGAGATCTTTTTATGTGCCAAATTTATGTCGATGACATAATATTTGGTTCTACTAATCAAAAGTCTTATGAGGAGTTTAGCAGGGTGATGACACAAAAGTTCGAGATGTCGATGATGGGCGAGTTGACCTACTTCCTTGGATTCCAAGTGAAGCAACTCAAGGATGGCACCTTCATCTCCTAAACGAAGTACACACAAGATCTTCTCAAGCGGTTTGGGATGAAGGACGCCAAGCCCGCGAAGACACCTATGGGAACCGACGGGCATGTTGACCTCAACAAAGGAGGTAAGTCTGTTAATCAAAAGGCATACCGGTCCATGATAGGTTCACTGCTTTATTTATGTGCTAGTAGACCGGACATTATGCTTAGTGTATGCATATGTGCTAGATATCAATCCGACCCCAAGGAATGTCACCTTGTGGCCGTTAAGCGAATTCCTAAATATTTAGTTTTTACGCCTTGCTTTGGGATCTGGTATCCAAAGGGGTCTACCTTTGACTTAATTGGATACTCAGACTATGATTATGCCGGGTGAAAGGTTGATAGGAAGAGCACATCAAGGACTTGCCAATTTCTAGGAAGGTCCCTGGTGTCCTGGAGTTCAAAGAAACAGACATCCGTTGCCCTATCCACCGCTGAGGCCGAGTATGTTGCCGTAGGACAGTGTTGTGCGCAACTACTTTGGATGAGGCAAACCCTCAGGGACTTTGGCTATAATCTGAGCAAAGTCCCACTCCTATGTGACAATGAGAGTGCAATCCGCATGGCGAATAATCCTATTGAACACAGCTGCACTAAGCACATAGACATCAAGCATCGCTTCTTGAGAGACCACCAGCAAAAGGGAGATATCGAGGTGTACCATATTAACACCGAGGACTAGCTAGCCGATATCTTCACCAAGCCTTTAGATGAGAAAAGGTTTTGCAGGTTGCGTAGTGAGCTTAATGTCTTAGATTCGTGTAACTTGGATTGATCTATAGCATACATGTATTCTATGCCTTTGATCATGTTACTTTGTGCATTTCAATCCATTCTTGTTATTTATGGTGCTCAAGTTGTACAAGTGATCCCCGGACCTCACAAGTCCATATGCGAATGATGCACATATTAAGGGGGAGATATGCTACAACTTGACCCTTTGAGACTAACCTGTTTGTAGTCTCAAAGGTTCATTGAAAGGGAAAATGGACTTGGATGATGCAAAGACTTCCACTGCACTCCGGTATTGGTGTATTTAATTCCAAGTTCATTCTTATGCTCTATTTGCCTTTTTGCTCTTCATTGACATTTTTGGTGAGGCAATGGGGTTAGAAGGGCCAAAATGATCCTATTTTGGTGCTTAATGCCAAAGGGGGACAAATTAAGGCAAAAGCAACTGGATCAGCCAACCACTTGAGAATTTTGAAAATAGTAGAGTTAGAAGTTGATTTTGTCAAAATACTCTAATTGCAAAATTTGGTCTCTTGTGGGGGAGAATTTTGATTATGGGAAAAAGGGGGAGTTTTTGGCACTTGATCAATTTTTCTTGGAATATCTCTCATTTTGCCCAAACAAGTGTGTTTGACTTAGAGATAGGAAAAAGAATTTGATTTGCAAAAACAAACCAAGTGGTGGCAAAGAGCGATCCAAATATGCCAAATCATAAGCGAAAACAATTTGGTCTTCAATTTGAATCGATATTGCACTTCTTTTGTTGCTTTTTTGATGTGTTGGCATAAATCACCAAAAAGGGGGAGATTGAAAGGAAAATGTGCCCTTGGGCAATTTCTATAAGTATTTTGGTGATTAGATGCCCAACACATTATTTGAGTACTAATGTGCTAAATGTATGAAAAGTGCATATCAAAGTAAAAGGTACGTTTCTAGACTTAGTATATTGTTTTTGTGAACTAACATTGTTTGTCTAAGTACTAGAAATAGTGTCGAAAAGAGAGGAATCGAATTGCAAAAGACTTAGCTGAGAGCAGCCAAACTTCAGCTCGGACTGAAACACCGGACTGTCCGGTAGTGCACGGACAGTGTCCGGTGCCCCAGGCCGGTCTCTGGTGAAAAGGCCACTCTCGGGAGTTGACGACGGTGTACGGCTATAATTCACCGGACTGTCCGGTGGTGCACCGGACTGTCCAGTGAGTCATCTGCGACGAACTCGTTGCTCTTGGGAATGAAGAAAGGCGACGTGGCTATAATTCACTGGACTGTTCGGTGGTACATCGGACTGTCCGGTGAGCCAACAGTCGCCAGCGCCAACGACCAGGCACGAAATCTACGGGCGACGCGTGGCAGCTCCAACGGTCGAAAGGAGGCACCGGACTGTCCGGTGCGCCAATGGGCCCGGAGCTGCAACAGTCGACTGTGCTCGATTTGGAAGGAAATCGCGCATCGGACAGGCTACAGTAGCTGTCCGGTGGCGCACCGGACTGTCCAGTGCGCCACTCGATAGAAGGCAGGGATGGCCTTCCAAGTTTGTCTCCAACGGCTCCTAGCTGCCTTGGGGCTATAAAAGGGGTCCCTAGGCACATGGAGGAGTCACCCAAGCATTCACTAAGCATCCTAAGACTCCGAGACTCCAACTCCACGCATTTGATTCTCTGTGTTAGTGATTTGAGCTCCATTTGAGTTGCGAACTCCGTGTGTTGTGTTTCGAGCTCAAGTCGTGACTTGTGTGTGTGGTTGTGCTGTGATTTTGAGTCTTGTGTGTGTTGCTCTTCCCAACCTTACTCTATGCCTCTTTGTGATCAATATTGTAAGAGCGAGAGGCTCCAACTTGTGGAGATCCCTCGCAAACGGGAAAAAAACTATAAGGAAGAAAGTTGTGGTATTCAAGTTGATCATTGGATCACTTGAAAGGGGTTGAGTGCAACCCTCGTCCATTGGGATGCCACAACGTGGAAGTAGGCAAGTGTTACATGGCCGAACCACGAGATAAAAATCGCATGTCTCTTGTGTTGCTTTCTCTGTGATTGTTTTGTTTTCAAGAACTCGCTTCAAAGCTACTTAGTCGCACTAACTCTTTCATAACTAAGTTTTATGGCTATTTAGTATTTGATTTTACAGGATCACCTATTCACCCCCCCTCTAGGTGCTCTCAATAACTTAGGACCAAAGTTCCATGGTAGACATTTTTTACAATAAAAACAACATGTCATCAAATCCACATGATTCACATGGAAATCGATGGTGACAGTCCTTAGTCAGGTGATTCTTTAGATGACAGAACGTAGGGATTCAAGATACCTCTTTTTTAATAGCCACCTCGGGGCGATCATCATCGGCCACTTCTTGACTGGGAGCTCTCCATCCACTATCTCCTTTTGGCTTTGGACTCTTCTTTTGTTGCTCCCAAGGATCATGTTGATGTGACTCATCTTCATCCTTTTGATCTCCATCTTCAGGATGTTCGGTTTCTTTCTTCTGAGCGCTCGTGGAGTCTTCATCCACCCTTCGCCAAACATTATCTCTCGTCGTCCTATGCCTAGATCCACGAACTCCCACACCACCACGCCTGCCAGCACCCCTTGGTTGCATCTTTAACAAGACAATCGGAGCACGGTAGGACTTGACCACACTTGCGAAGAACTTGGGTGGTTTTCCCCAGTAGTGGCCCACGATCTTGCTGAGCAGAGGAAAGGGATTGGGGGAGGGGATGGATTTAGGGTTTTCTTTGGTCAAGGGAGAGCACAGGGAATGCCAGGTGAAGCCGATTCGCTTTTTTCCTCGATGGCGCACTAGCTAGCTAGCCTCAGGGTCACAGGCCAGTGTGCGGGGAAGGAAGACGAGAGCGCGAGGGGACCGACGAGAGGGTGGGAGGAGGAGCGGCGGGCATCATCGATCCTGAGCACCGCCACCATCGTCTTCTTTCCGCTCCAATTTGAGTGCCCATGATGACGTTGGTATTAACCAAAACACACCATCCATTTTATTAATTTGACACATGTCACTATTTTAGTAATACGGTTCATTAATCTTTGCTTCTTGTTGAGTGCAGGAAATGACCGCGCGGACGGTCCGGCTCGAAGGCTGGACGGTCCGCAATGGTGGCGCAGACGGTCCACGTGTGCGCAGAATCAGTTAGGGTTCTGAGTTTCTCGCGGGATTTGTTATCTAAAACCACGGGATTAGCTCGGGAAACTACTTGTAGCGGATCCAGACCTACCCCTTTATATGGATGAAGGGCTACGGCCGATTGAACCCCCACACAATCGATCAAATCAAGTATATTTCTCATTTTACCTTATACATTAGGAGTAGTTCTAGTTTAGCCCTAGTTTAGCCTCCTTTTACCTCAAATCTTTATCTCTCTTCGGCTCTACGTCGACTAGAGGCGTCTTAGGTGGCCTGCCGACGCCAAGACACACCCTACAATCTCTCCTTCCCGACGGGGTCCCTTCCAGGAGACGAAATCTAGATCTGCTGCGAAGAAGAAGACCCTCTGCGCCATCGCGGACCGTCCGAGCCCCCGGCGTAGACCGTCCGGACGTACATAGAGAAGGAGTTGCTCCTGCGCTAGGTCGCGGATCGTTTTTAGTGTTTGGCGTCCGGATCGGCGCCAACACTTCTGTTTGAGATAGATAGGCGCATGCTTCATGTGCCATGACCATTACGACCACCATCTGCTACGTACGTACAGTATATACAGTAGTGGAACGATCTATATATATATATCGAAGAACATGCTGAAATGGATCGGAGACCGTCCATCCATCGGTGCAAATTAATTAAGAAAGTTGCTCGCGATGTACGTAGATGGGAAAAGATGGATCGATGTGGCTAGGCTTCCGATCGAGGGTCGTCGGGCTTGGCTCCGTGTTGTTGTCGCTAAGCTTGCAGAACTATACGTAGGCCCATATATATAGTCTAGTAGACCTATATACATATCTAGCCTAGTAGCCAAGCAGTACGTGCACAGTGCACTCCAATAAGATTCGGTTCGGTTAGCTATAGTTTTCAGGGTGCGTAGTATATGCAAGTACTAGTGTATACACATATGACTAAGCAGGGTCATCTCCGACTGTCCATGTCAGCTAACTACCATGGGTGTGTGTCCATGTTGAAAGCATCTAGCTACTTCATTTGGTTTGGCAATTAACGTCAACATGGTCATTGTCACAAACATCTGTTTTGCCAACACATGTGGGTGTTATGTCAATTTTTGCAAACAGTCGTTGATAATTTGATATGCCCGGCCCACAGTGTTGACACTTAATTTGGCAGGTAATTTGAATGCAAATTTAGGAGTTATTAGTGCCCTTTGATTCATCATAGTTGCATGCAAATTAAAAGATGGATAATTTATTATTAGGTGCAGAATTCAGGAGTTGTTTTAGATTATCATCTTTCATAATGATATAAGAGCATAGTTTAGATGTTGTTGATTTATTTCGTAGTGATAAGTGTAGGCAACATTTTACAAAAAAATAATAATAGATGTATAGTGGTGTAAGAGCATCTCTAAGAGACTAGGAAAATGGCTCGTCAAGCCAAATTTTGGCTACCCAACATTAAAATAACTCTCCAACAGACTAGCTATCTGACTTGACAAACTATCAAACTCTTCAAATTGGCTCATTCATTAGCTAAATTTAGCTAGCCACTCTGACTAGTCAAACTAAATAGATAGTCTGTTGGAGTGAGATGCTATATATAGAGTGTAGTCTTTATAAAAAGTTAAATAGAGAGCAAAAAATGAAGAGTCTTTTGGAGATGCTCTAAGCAGGTGAATGGTTATTAGTCTACTGTAATTCTTTTGTTTCAATCTAAATTCATTTCTAGTGTATACCTCCTGAGAATTAACATGAGAAAGATTCTATTAAAGTCTTTAGTTAGTAACAACAAGACTCTTAGAGCGTGTTTGGTACGCTCCATAATTCTCTAGCTAGAACTAATTCTGCAGTAGAGTGATTCTCTAACAGCAGTGAATCTATGTGACAAAAAAACGTCTGGTTGTGTAGTGATTCCTGAGGGATTGAAAAGTGTGGGGAGCAGTGGGTATCCGGAGCAGATATTTTTTTGGCTCTCTCATCCTCTCATGCAAAATGGAGACTCGGTTCACTTCGCTCCTACCAAGGAGCGGATCAGTTTTTTGCCGTTTGGTTGCGCGGGAGTGATTTTTGCTAGGAACGGATCGGAGCTGCGGGACTATGTGAAACGACCTCTTAAAATACAATCTGAAAACATGGAAAATTTCTTTCTAGATTTATGTCAAGGAAATATATACTTGGTAATGTCATAAAAATATATCCTGGTAGAACACAGTGGTGTCCGCAAAATTGAATGACAAAATGACCATCGAGCCTCATGAAAAAAAGGAAATATAGACGGAGACGAATTTACACTTGATGGCCCGCCCCACCCGGCCGGGCCACTCGTGTGAGTGCGCCTTGCAGCTAGCTTGGAGCTTGGCTTTCACACTCCATGGGAAGAAGGAAAAACACTTGAAAAAGAGGAGAGGGAAGGATGGTATGTCGCGGCTGCGGCGAGCAGCATGCATGTCCCTGGAAAGCAGCAGGGAAAAGCTAGCTAGCCATATATATTCCTGATACATCTCAAGTCTCACGCATGCAGGCAGCATCTGGCCAGCAGGCCGAACCATAGCTAATCGATGGAATACACGGCGGCCGTGGGTGCAAACTAAAGCTACCATCTGCTGTGTATCATGATTCCATGTGAGACTTGCAGATGAGATGACTCATGCATGCATTAGCTTGCTTGCAGCTAGTGCTCTAACTCGATCCATCCATCGGTCGTATAGCGGGCATATAAACAAAGGACACTGCATTATTCGGCGATGTTTTCTGGAAAGGCCAGCCTGCTGCTCGATCGCTAGCTAGCTTTGGCATAGATCGCTCTCGAGCTGATGCATGCTGTGCTATGTGGTCCGTGCCTTTTTCTTCCGATCCTGCGCAGCGCCGGCCTCCCTCTTTGATCTGCAACTTTTTTTCTTCTCCACGCTTTTGCATTATATATTCTTTTCTTTTGATTTCTTTTCACCTGCTTTTCAGGTCCATGTTGTAGAGAGAGAGAGATGAGAAGCACATGTTGTTGGTTTGCTAGCTTCCCTTTAGTAATTTATTTTTGCTTCAGTTCTTTTGTTTGTTTTTTTCCCCTTCGCCTTGTTGTTTAATTAGTTTTCAGCATGTATATATAGGGAATTAATTAAATTCAGTGGCTTCTATATATATATCGTTAAGTTTCCTTTCGGGTATGCTAGCTACTAGAAGTTGGAATTAATTATTTTGGGGTTGCATGCATGAGAGAGATGGCACCATCACATCTCTATTATTTGTAACGACGAATCATCAGGCACTCGGAAATTAATTAAAGGTGAGTTGTTCCACGCACATGTTCATGGATTACAACAGCTAGCTAGCACATCAAGCATCCCTCTAGCTTGATCATTGCAGTGCAAATCACTGATAATTATAGTATATATTCAAACAGGAGAGATATATAAAACCATGCACGCAATCCATATCTATTAATATTAGAATATGTGTACGAATTATGGTATATATTTAGCTGCTAACTAGGTACAGCCCAACAACTAGGTTTAAGGTTTTGAAAACAAATATATATTTCTCAGGTAGACCTTATCTGCACTACAACAAAGTATATATGCACACTCTGTCATTCTGGTAGTCATCTGGTAGTGACGTAACAGCTGTGTGAGCATGCATGGATCCTAAAGAAAATTTACGAACAAGAATATATCTAGCAAATTAAAACAAGGAACCAGAAACTAAACCAAAAGCAGAACTAATAATGTAAATATACAAAATTCTCAATGACATCGATTTCCTTGACTCCAAATCTAGAAATGATGGTCTGGCTGTGTTGGGGGCCTTCGTACTCCGAAGGTCCTCAAAAACATGATTTGACAATGTTTGCCAAGTGGATTATATGAACAGGTACCTTCGGACTCAGAATTGTGAACATGAAGTACGGTCAGGACGAAGCCTGAACCAGACGAAGGGGGATTGAAATGGAGGACGGGCTGATTACCAAGCTCTACGAAGGATGATGCACAGCCGAAGCTGTGCGCAGGAAAGCTTCGTCGCGATAGCAGAAAGGGGAACCGACTTAAAGATGAAAAGACTACTTAGGCCTTGACAGATTTTCATAAGTCATTAGCAAATGTAATGGACATGAATGTAATTTTGTATGGGCTGTGTCTCACGCCTATAAATAGATGTCCCGTACTGTTCACGCTGACTTGGCATTTGCTTTTGCGTCATCCCTGTACTTTTGTCTTCCTACAATCCGAAGGTACATTTGTAATTTGAAGTCATTTCTATTGTTATATGATAATAAAATAGAAATGACATTATGATAAAATTTAAACACTTATATTATTTTCTACGTTATGTATATGACCTTCGTCACATCTTATTGCGTTTACGAAGATATATTGTTTGTGACCTTCGTCCGGAACACATTATATCCCGAAGGGAAATAATGTTTCGAAGGACGAAGGACCTTATCATTTAACACTTTCTATGTTGCCTTGTTCTTAATCCGAAGCATTTGAGAACAAGTCACCAACATTGGCGCCCACCTCCGGTGAACTCACTTCCACTTCGAGTTTTTTGAATACCTTCGGGAGCCATAGACCCTCGCTATGGCACCGAAGAAAGCTTCAGCGACTGGGGCTGCAGCTCTGCAACCGCTGGACCACAACCAGGAGACTGTCTCTCTTCGGGAGGCCCGAAGCCAGAAGAGGAAGGCCGTCAGCCCGACGCTTCAGGAGGATGAGCTAGACCAAGAGATCAGGGATATGGAGATGCTACATCAACAAGTGCAGAGGAAGAAGGAGAAGATAGCCAGGCTAGCTGAGTTGCAAAGGCAGATAGACGAAGCCTCTGAAGAAGTTCGCCATCTTACTCACGATGAGCAGAACAAAAGGCCTCAGCAAAAAGACCTTCATCAGGAGGGCTTCTTCAACGAAGATGACTGGTATGACAATTTCCATCATGGAAATTTTGTTTTCGATGATGCTTCTCCCCTGTCCGCTGAGCTGCAGGCTACACCCTGGCCTCCGTCCTACAAGCCACCCCAGCTGCCCATGTTCGATGGCCATTCAGATCCGAAGCAGTTTTTGATGAGCTACGAAGCAACAGTGTCTTCGTATGGTGGCAACGCTGCAGTCATGGCAAAGTCTTTTGTTATGGCTGTTAGGAATGTCGCTCAGACCTGGTATTCCTCCCTTCGACCAGGAACGATTACTTCATGGCAAAAGCTGAAGGACATGTTGTTAACCAGCTTTCAAGGGTTTCAGACGAAGCCGGTCACTGCTCAAGCCCTATTCCAGTGCACTCAGGATCATGAAGAATACCTTCAGGCGTATGTCAGAAGGTTCTTGCGTTTGAGGGCGCAGGCACCAACGGTGCCCAATGAAATTGTCATCGAAGCCATGATCAAGGGGCTTCGTCCTGGACCTGCAGCTCAATACTTTGCTAGGAAGCCTCCTCAGACTCTGGAGAAGCTGCTCCAAAAGATGGACGAGTACATTCGTGCCGACAATGATTTTCGCCAAAGAAGGGAGGAGGCTTTCAGATTTTCTGAAATGACCAGGGGCTTCGGAGGAAGATTCTATCCGAGGCATGTCAGGTCCATCCACAACTCTACTCAAAATGATGATAAGGGGAGTCAGCAGAACAGACCGCAGTGCTCCTCACAGGCTTCAGGGCAACAGCAAACTTTTTTCTGGCCACCAGCTCCAAGAGGCAGAGGCGCCAGGGGCTTCGGCGGAAGATTTGGAGATCAACCAAGGAGGGTATTTTGCTTATTCTGTGCTGAAAACAAGGGCCATACCACCAGGATGTGCCATGTTACTATCCAGAAACAAAAGGAGCTAGCAGAAGCTGCAGCGCAACAGGGCCAGCCGAAGCAGGTCATGCATACTGCCTCGTACCATCAGCCTTACATCCCGGAATACGTGGGCAACCATCCTGCAGTTTCCGTAGCTTCGGCGAGTCAACCTCAAGCTTCATGGCAACAGCCCCCGCCTCCACCTCCGCTGCAACAAGGCCAACAGCCGGAAGGGAGCCAATATGCTCCGCATCAAAGGGATCTCAGAGAGCAATCTGAAGCTCGCACAGTCAATAGTACTGTGCCAAAGTCGAAGCACATTTATTGACAAATATCCTATTTTGATAGCAGTCTTTTCCCTTTAGATCTATTTTCTGTGTAATAAAGAACATTTCAGTTTTCATGTAATAGTTTCGTGGTTGGTTATGAGGAAAACCTATTTTCTCCGCAGGCTTAAGTTGCTGAAGCTTAAAAATTTGCGGTAACAAGGAGGACCTTCGAATTATTAAAAATCCTTCGAAGCAACAAAAAAGTCGTTGTAAGGAACGCAGAGTAAGTTGCTGAAGTAACAAAAAGCCGTTCCAAAGGGAGCGCAGTGTAAGTTTTTTGCTCCAAAGACGTTCCTAAGGGAATGCAGAGCATACAGCGAAAAGTCAACGCTGATACCGCCTAAGTAAAAGGCGAAGAAGCTCCAAAGACGTTTCTAAGGGAATGCAGAGCTTACAGCGAAAAGTCAACGCTGATACCGCCCAAGTAAAAGGCGAAGAAGCTCCAAAGACGTTCCTAAGGGAATGCAGAGCTTACAAAGATATTTTGTGTGTATCTTCGGAACAAACGTCATTTACATAACATAACATCATCACATCATTTTGCATAGCATAAGCATCATACATCATGTTGCATATGGCAAAAGAAGGGGACACAGTATCAACTTTCGAAAGGACGATTTGAGAAAGTAAAAATTGTGTAAAGTCACGAGGGAATACAATGTTAATCTTCGGAATACAGCTTCGGAGAATGTTTTTACGAAGCATGGACGAGCTTCATCAGAGTAATATCGAAATTGTATAGCTTCGAAGAATGTTTTCACGAAGCGTGGACGTGATTCATCAGAATAGTTTTAACGGAGAATGTCTTCTTCACGAAGCATGAAAAGAAGGGAAGGTGTTTTTTTTCGCCGAAGGCTCAAAAATGGTATGTATGTAGAATTTCATGCATCGTAAAGAATTGAATAATGAAAAGAGACTTGTATATTACATTCAAATGTACAAAAAATTACATAGATCACACTGCAAATGTTTTTTCTAATAACACCTAGTCTTCTCTTAATACTACTTCGGCAGCCTCATTTAGAAGTTGTTCAACAACTTTATCCATGATAGCTTCGGCCATTTGTTTAATTTCGTCATCCCCTTTTGCGTGAGGGTCAGCAGACGATCCAGCAGGTTCTGAGGGAAGAGAATATTTCTGCATTACTATTACAAACCGCGAACAAAGTTTGAAATAAAAATTACAACACAATAAGAACGACTAATTAATACCTATTTGCCCTTCGGGCTCTGTACTTTTTTCGGCAACTTCTGTCACTTTCCTAGCATCATGGATGCCTTTTTCACTCCTTTGAATAATTTCTTGCGCCATTTCTCGGCCGCCGTTGTCCCAGACATCAGTAAAGAATTTACCACCAACCATGCTTGCTTCGGTCGAGGGGTCTTTGATGTCTTCGGAGGATAAGGCAGCTTCGGACTGAGCTAAAGATTGTACATGCCCGCAACCTTTTTTCTCCAAGACAGTAGCAACTACCCTGGCGCCCGAAAAAGCGCAGATGTCACCGCGGCTACTCAGGATTTCCTCGAAGGCCTCTGCTTCGTGACTGATCCATTCCAGTGGACCTTCGGGATTGCCTCTTGAGAAATTCTCTTCACTGGAAAATGCGCCCACGCTGGCGAAGCTGGCTTTAATTTTCTTTACGCATTCCATGGATTTTTCGTAGCTTTTTTTCTTAGAAGACCGAAGCTCTTCCACGGTTGCTTCCAAATGATCAGCCCATTGGTCGCTACATTCCCGTCTTGTTTCTTCAAGTATGCGTTCTTCTTTCGCCCGGGCCAGTTGCTTCTGAAGATCTTTAATTTCGCGTCTGTGAGCTTCGGCCTGAACCTTTGCAGCAGCTTCGTCCTTTTTTATCTTGTCTACTAATGTAAGCAGAATTTTATCTTTTTCTAGAGCTTCGTTTCTCAGTTTAATAACTTCTGAACGTAAATTGTTGAACGCAATTTCGTAGCTTTCATCTTCGGCACTCTTTTGTGCCCTTAATGCGTTGCTTAGGATTAAACCCTATACGAAAAAGAATCCATATAAGAATAAAAGAATGAATTACGTATTAAAATTTTTTTTCAAGCGTCTAATTCCCATACCTTTAGGCTATTGTACGCAAGACTGTCCGCGAGATCCTCCTTCGTCATAGCACATAATCCAGCTTCGAGCTTCGGGAAACCCATACTTCTAGCCATCTCCCGGCAGACAGATAATTTTTTGTTATCAGGGAGGCAGTATAGGAAATCATCTTCATTTGTCCCATTGAATACTACTGCCCCCTTCGGATACTTTAACTCTCTAGCATAGTGATTCGCTTCATAAGTCTCTTCTTCAGATAATTTCTTCCCCGAAGCATGTCGCACGATGTAATCGCATATGCTGGAAGGAGCTTCGGGGACGGCAGTGTCAATTTCTTCAACCAAAATTGGTTCTAATATTTTCTCGGTTTCCAAAGATTGTTCCTTGGTGGGCTCTGAAGGCCCAGCTTCAGCTTCAGCTTGTTGTTTCGAAGCTTCAGTAGACGCTTCAGCAAGTTCAACAGTCTTCTTTGGAATTGTGCTTGAAGACTTAATTGTCTCCAAGACATCTAGTACGTTCACCATTCTTTTTCTTTTTGGGGTCACCAATGGGCCCTTTTGATTTTTTTATTGTTTCGACATTTGCTGAAGGACTTAAGATTTCCGATATTTTTGGCCCTTCAATCTTCGGTTTTTCTACTTTTTCTGCTGAAGGCGCTTCAGTTTTCTCTTCTATCTTCGGCACTGGAGCTGGTTCTGTAGCTTCAGAGGCCAAAGAGACTTCACCAATAAATTCTGGCACTGTGGCCGGCTCAATAAAACGCGCTCGGTGGGTGAGCACCTTCATCTTTTTCCTTTGCGGCGCTGGCTCACTAGTAGCACTCGTGGTAGCTTCTGTCGCAGGAGAAGTATTTTTTCTTTTGCGACTCAATACCGGATAGTGATAGTCAGGGTAGACAAACCCGACTGCGTCAAATACCCGGTTGAGCCTTTTCTTCTTTCGGCCTCCGAAGGCCGCTGATAACGCAGTATTCTCGGCCTTCGAATATGCCCCAAGCAGTTCGTCACTTAATGTTTCAATGCTTTTCAACCAGTCATCATCAGGTTCAACAAACTTATCCCCGTATTTGAATGTGTATTTCAGTCTGACCAGTCCGCCTTCGTCGGACTCTTTGATGGTCTCCTTCGGCATTTCCCACTTTCCTGCAAGTGGCCACACCCTGAAGGCAATATGCTCTTGGACCAAGTCCCTTGTCCCAATGAAAGAGCAGATTACGCCGAAGGCTCTTTGGCATTCCTCGGCTGCTTCATCCATTTCAACCTTCGGCCTTCGAAGTCCGAAGCGTTGCCAGATGGGGCGCATAATGATATTCTTGACATCTTCTTGCGCTGTTAAGTCATTCTTTACATAGAACCACTCTGTCATCCAGGCTCCGGGCCACCTCTTCCGAAAGGTTGGCACAGGGCGGCTTGACCCGGAGCGGGCACCGAAGCTGTAACACCCAAAGTTGTTGTGATATTGTTCTTTCCCCCAGGGCTTCGTCTCATATAACAACTCATGAATATTGCAAAAGCTTTTAGCATTTGGTTCTAAACCTTGGCTTCTCGCAGCCCAGACAAACATCCCCATTCTTATGATAGCTTCGAGAGTAATTTGATGAAGGTAGACTTGAAATGTTTTTAGGACTTCAACAACAAAGTTGCTTAGGGGGAATCGAAGCCCAGCCTTGAGAAAGCTTCGGAAGATTACGACTTCATCTTCTTCGGGGGTGGGAGAAGTCTTTTCTCCAGCATCAGCCCTCACAATAGATATATCTCGAAAATACCGCCCCCTCATATTATCAATATGACTCTGCTTAATAGTGGTTTTCCCGAAAACCGTGTGACTTGGCCGCCATGGTCGATCTTCGGACTCTTCCCCACCACTTTCTACATCATAACTGTCGTTGTCACCAGTATCTTCAGACAAACCTTCCAGAATCTCCTTGGTAATTTTTTCCGTATTGGTCTCTGCCATCGCTATAAGGAACCCCAAGTTCTTCTCTTCGTCAAGGCTCAGCTTCATCTCAGCAGCAACCTTCTTATCTTCAGACATCTTCGGAAACACTAAAAAACTGTTTTCCAAGCCGAAGCTTCAAAACCAAAATATCAGCAAATCTTAGTGCGCAAGAGCTAAAAATTTAGTGGGCGAAGGCAAATGGCAAGCGAGAGTACCAAAATGAGTTTGCGTTACGATCTTATTTATACGCCCAGTGCGTTGAAAATTGAAACACCCCGCTTGTCAGTGAATGTTGCTATTCTAGCAAAGGGAAGGTGTTTTTTCGGACCTTCGGCTTAAGGCCTTCGTCCATATCGCAATTTGAATTTGTCATTAACAAATTAATATTGCGAGGGGCTACTGTTGGGGGCCTTCGTACTCCGAAGGTCCTCAAAAACATGATTTGACAATGTTTGCCAAGTGGATTATATGAACAGGTACCTTCGGACTCAGAATTGTGAACATGAAGTACGGTCAGGACGAAGCCTGAACCAGACGAAGGGGGATTGAAATGGAGGACGGGCTGATTACCAAGCTCTACGAAGGATGATGCACAGCCGAAGCTGTGCGCAGGAAAGCTTCGTCGCGATAGCAGAAAGGGGAACCGACTTAAAGATGAAAAGACTACTTAGGCCTTGACAGATTTCCATAAGTCATTAGCAAATGTAATGGACATGAATGTAATTTTGTATGGGCTGTGTCTCACGCCTATAAATAGATGAACAGTACTCCCGTACTGTTCACGCTGACTTGGCATTTGCTTTTGCGTCATCCCTGTACTTTTGTCTTCCTACAATCCGAAGGTACATTTGTAATTTGAAGTCATTTCTATTGTTATATGATAATAAAATAGAAATGACATTATGATAAAATTTAAACACTTATATTATTTTCTACGTTATGTATATGACCTTCGTCACATCTTATTGCGTTTACGAAGATATATTGTTTGTGACCTTCGTCCGGAACACATTATATCCCGAAGGGAAATAATGTTTCGAAGGACGAAAGACCTTATCATTTAACACTTTCTATGTTGCCTTGTTCTTAATCCGAAGCATTTGAGAACAAGTCACCAACAGGCTGGTTAATACTTTTCCCGGCCGGGAATTAATTAATAATTATTCGGCGATTGCTTTTCATCACGCTAGCTAGCTGATCGCTTTCTTTCTATCAATTAATCCGGTCTTGATCGGCCGGTACTAGTGGAGTGGCGCCAAACGATGGATCCATCCATGGAGATGCCATCAAACATACCAGTCCACTGGAGGCTTTGCTGCTGTCGCCGCTGTCCCCTTCATTTCAAATTAAAAGGCGACGCGCCACAGTATTGAAACCTCGCAATCGCCAATAATTAATCAACATTCTAATATGTCACTTCGCACATACTAGCGTCCAAATACCACACTTCGATAGATAACACTATCTAGGGACTGTATATGTCTGCTTGATTACGTATTGTGTGTAGTGTTAACGTTGAAAAGAGATCTGGACCACATGTCAAAGTACTTCCTCTGTCTCAAAATATAATTCGTTTTTTCTAAGTTTCCCACGTCAGAAACTGATTTGGAAACAAATCCATTTGAAATCAAGGCAAACCCAACGTGGTTGGCCTTCCAAACCCGGCTAGCTAGGCAGGCTTTCACGGGCCCAGGTGATATAGCTAGGCTGCCAATATGTAACTCAACAAAAGGTGATAATCAAAGTGAACAGTTTTAAGGATAACATGAAATTCACAAGGCATGTTAAAAGGCGGTTTAAATCTATCAAAAACTGAGAAATTTTAGAATGATTGTGTTGTACTATGTCCATATGTCAAAGAATTTGGCAAATTAGTTTACAAAGGGTCTGTCACGTAATATGATAGAAGGTACATCAAGGGAGATAGGCATGAGACCCACTTGAGGTCACTCCATAGTGGTAACCTATTATATGTGACCGGAGGTCCTGTTAAGTAGAATGGTGAAACAAGCTAGTGGATGATCGAGGGAGAGAACCATTAAAATAAAGTCCAAATCATTAGAGATGCAAGTCTCTCCTTTTCAATATGGTGGATTGATTAAAATTTTAATATTGATCTAAGTGGCTTAATTAAGTAGGGATGTTGTCGTATAGAACATCCTAAAAGGAACACATCTATATGAGATCGATTGCTAGTCACAGTCTATGACATACGGGTAAACTTTAGATACTCATGAAAGGCTTTGAAGTAAGACTTATATGCTTCAAACTACGGGGATGCTTTTACAGTATAGTATCAGTTATGAGCTTTTGGTCAAGCTAATTTACACAAAACTATCAATTCAAGGCATAGTCCATTGTATAGTTGAGAATAAATGTAGCCTTAGATCTAAGTGGATGTTTAACTTAATAAGTCTCCATCGAAACACTGGTACATCAAAACAACCAACATTTGACATTATTCTTTATGTGCTTTTAAAATATTTGGTGGGAATTGAAAGGGAAATGGGGTCCTAATCCATTTCTACACTTGTTTTGGTGCTTGATGACCATCACAATCATTTGGACTAACTAGCTTGCCAAGTTATATTCACAGGCTGATAAGATCAACCAATATGCTTCTAAGTCAGAAAACAGCTCAAATCCAACCTAATAGGAATAAACTTAGAAAAGAGAAACTAGGAATAATTCATCACTTTGGATAAGTTCTAAACACCCCTAGAACCTATTTGGTACATCTAGAAAGGATCGAAAACTCAGTTTCAAAATATCACTCATTTGGAGACACTTTGAGCTAGAGAAGGAATGAGTAGAAGGAAATAAAACAACCATGTTTTATAACTTAGACTAATTCTACACTTGTTTTGGTGCTTGATAACCATCACAATCATTTGGACTAACTAGCTTGCCAAGTTATATTCATAGGCTGATAAGTTCAACCAATATGCTTCTAAGTCAGAAAACAGCTCAAATCCAACCTAATAGGAATAAACTTAGAAAAGAGAAACTAAGAATAATTCAACACTTTGGATAAGTTCTAAACACCCCTAGAACCTATTTGGTACATCTAGAAAGGATCGAAAACTCAGTTTCAAAATATCACTCATTTGAAGCAACTTTGAGTTAGAGAAGGAATATGAGTAGAAGGAAATAAAACAACCATGTTTTATAACTTAGACTAATTCTACACTTGTTTTGGTGCTTGATGACCATCATAATCATTTGGACTAACTAGCTTGCTAAGTTATATTCACAGGTTGATAAGATCAACCAATATGCTTCTAAGTCAGAAAACAACTCAAATCCAACCTACTAGGAATAAACTTAGAAAAGAGAAACTAGGAATAATTCAACACTTTGGATAAGTTCTAAACACCCCTAGAACCTATTTGGTACATCTAGAAAGGATCGAAAACTCAATTTCAAAATATCACTCATTTGGAGCCACTTTGAGCTAGAGAAGGAATATGAGTAGAAGGAAATAAAACAACCATGTTTTATAACTTAGACTAATTGGCTAGTCTCTAAATATGGTTGTCTAAGTCATAAGAACAACCTCAAGTACAACTAAACTCAATTAAAGAAGAAGTGCCCAAGTTAGCTAAAGTTACAATATGTAGAGGCGCACTGAACCAATCCGGTGGTGCACCGGACTGAGTGCGTAGTTGTAAGTGCAATCAACCCTAATTGAGGGTTTTGGTGATTAAATGACAAAACAAACAAAGTTTCTAACAAGTTTGCTCCTAGCATATACACAGTAATTCTACAGACAGGAGAAGCACGGATCTTACGAGCATAAAAATAGAAAGCACAGCGGATTTAAAATTCTTCATCAAATGGCGTGCTCCAAGTGCTTGGAAACAGCGGTGGTACTCTTTTTATAATTCTTGAGTTATAGGATTTGCCGTTCAATTAAGAGGGATCTGCAATGGTTAAGTAAGTTTTGCAATGAGCTAAGTTCAAAATCCTTCCAAATCATTTTAGAGAACACTTTTCCAGATCTTAAATGCCTTGAGAAAAACCATTTTTCACTTCCCACATAAGATCTACCTTTGTTCACTTCAAAAAGTTCAACTTGGTTTTCAGCCCTGGAAACCGGTTCAACCGGCCCTAAAACCGGTTCAACCGGTTTTGGGACTGTTCCTCTGCCATCCCTGCTCTGACCTGTCTGACAGTCAGTGCTGTCAGAAAAGACGTTGCAGACTTTTTGGGAAAACCGGTTCAACCAGAAATTTTCCCGGCTCAACCGGTTTTGATTCCGGTCGAGTCTCCGGCTCAGCAAGTCAGTGAATCGAGTTCTCCCTGGTGGAAACCGGTTCAACCGGTCTACAAACCGGTTCAACCGGTTTTTACCGAATTTCTCCCAACGGCTGCCAGCTTTTGGGGGATCCTTTATATACCCCCCGCACTCTCTCTCTTATTTACTTCTGCCTCTCCCACGAAATCTTGGCTGACCAAACTCTCAACAAGTGCATTCATTTCACCTTTCACACCCGTAATCGCATCTCCTTCAATCGCTTGAAGGATCCTTGGTGTGAGGTGAACTCGATCTAACACGCTGTCATTTTCATCTCGATTCTCCTATTCTCTTTGTTCTTGAGCTCGTTGCAAACTTAACCTTGTGCGGATTTGTTACTCTTGGAACCTCGTGTTCCTTGACGGTTAGAGGTTGCTTGGGAGTCTCCAAATTTGTGGACGACCCCAAGAAGTTTGTATCACCCGCTCTTTGAGCATATTTGAGAAGAGATTGCCTTGACCTCTGTGGTCGGCTAGTGGAGGATTAGGGTTGGAAAAGACCCGGCCCTTTGTGGGTGCCTCAACGAGGAGTAGGACACCTTTATGGTGGTTGCCGAACCTCGGGTTATATCGCGTGTTCTTGTGTGTTCTTGTTAAGCTCTTTAAATTTGTTGGTTGGTTCATATTATCTATTCGAGTAGATCTTGTGTAGGGCAAGTCATTAGCAAAATCTTTCACTACTTCGTAATATTTGTTTATCTAAGTTGAGCAGGTTCAAACTTGTTCAGTTGTAAACAAAATCAACTGAACCAGTTTGCACCAGTGCAACTTTAATTTAACCTATCTCGAAGTTTTTAGTGAAAAATTTCAGGTGTAGCCTATTCACCCCCCTCTAGGCTACTTTCAATTGGTATCAGAGCCTCGTACCTCGTTTTGCGCTTAACCGCGTGAGGAAACGATTATGTCTACTCAACGGGAACATGTGGATCCTATCCTCGAGGATATTCCCGTCACATCCTCCGGTGAGGAAGTGGACCCCAAGGTCCTCGACCTCGCCATGAAGATTGCCGAGAGGATGTTCCTCAAGATGAAAGAGGAAGATGCTAAGAAAAAGGCCGAAGAAGAAGAATCAAGAAGAAAGGCCGAAGAAGATAAAGGTAAGGGAAAATTTGATTACAATGACGACCTCGTGGATTTTTTGGTGTCGAAGGTGTTGAGCAAGGTAAGTCTCAACACCGAAGGATCATCTACCAAAAGTAAAGGTAACGAATTTAGTAAAGTTCAATTCGATTACTCTAGAAATTTTATTCCCAACTTCTCTTCCGCCCCACTTGGAAAGTTACCAACTCTTAGTGAGTTGAACTATGACGAGTGGGCCGATAAGATGAAGTTGCATTTAATCGGTGTACATCCTTGTCTTTGGGAGATTGTTAATGTAGGTATGTATAAGCCCACCCAAGGAGAAGAGATGACTCCGGAAATGATGCAAGAGGTTCATCGCAATGCTCAAGTAGTGAGCATAATTAAAGGAAGTCTTTGTCCGGAAGAATACCGGAAAGTTCAAGGAAGAGAAGATGCCCGTGATATTTGGAATATTCTTAAAATGTCACATGAAGGAGATCCCAAAGCTAAAAGACATAGAATTGAAGCTTTGGAGAGTGAGCTTGCTAGATACGATTGGACTAAGGGTGAGTCACTTCAATCACTCTTTGATCGATTGATGGTGTTAGTAAACAAAATAAGAGTGCTTGGAAGTGAAGATTGGAGTGACTCCAAGGTCACAAGACTATTCATGAGAGCTTACAAAGAAAAGGATAAGAGTCTAGCAAGGATGATAAGGGATCGTGATGACTATGAGGATATGACGCCTCATCAAGTATTTGCAAAGATTCAACAACACGAGCCCGAAGAAGCCCCCATCAAGACAAGAGACTCTCATGCCTTGATCACAAATGAACAAGACACCCCCAAGAAGAACAAAGACCACAAGGCAAAGAAAGTGGTCGAGACATCAAGTGATGAAGATAGCTCAAGTAATGAAGACACAACTATGTTCATCAAAACATTCAAGAAATTTGTAAGGAAAAATGACAAATTTCAAAGGAAAGGAAAGGAAAGAAGAGGGCATGCTATGAATGTGGCCAAACCGGTCATTTCATAGCGGATTGTCCTAACAAAAAGGAACAAGAAGCCAAGAAGGAATACAAGAAGGACAAGTTCAAAAAGGGAGGCAAGACCAAGGGACATTTCAAGAAGAAGAAATATGGTCAAGCCCATATTGGTGAAGAATGGAACTCCGATGAAGAGAGTTCTAGCTCCGAAGAAGAGGAAGTGGTGGCAAACATTGCCATCCAATCTACTTCAAGCTCGCAACTCTTCACCAACCTACAAGACGACTCCTACACTCCAACTTGCCTCATGGCAAAAGGAGATAAGGTAACTTTATTTAGTAATGATTTTCCAAATGATGATGATGATGAACAAATTGCCATGAAAAATAAAATGATTAAGGAATTTGGCTTGAATGGATATAATGTTATCATCAAATTAATGGAGAAGCTAGATAAAAGAAAAGCAACTCTTGATGCTCAAGAAGACTTGCTTATCCTTGAAAAGGAAAGAAACCTAGAGCTTCAAGGATTGCTACTCAATAAAGATGAAATGCTAGATGCCTTGACTAAGGAAGTATCTTTAGTCAAGATAACTATAGAGGATAAAGAAAAAGAAGTAATCAATATGAAAACCTCTATAGCTAATCTTGTAAATGAAAAGGATGCACTTGAAACAAGCATGTTAAGCTTGAATGTCCAAAATCAAGAACTTCAAGTGCAACTTGAAAATTGCAAGAACATCAATGCCTCATCTTTATTGACCGAATCTAAGTCTAGCTCCTCAAATAATACCTTTTGCAAACATTGTGCCAAATACCATGCTTCTTGTTGTCTAACTAACCATGCAAGGAAGAAGAGCCCACAGGTGAAGGTCAAAGAAATATTGAAAAGATGCTCTAGCAATGATGGGTTAAAGAAAATTGAACCCAAGTACAAGTCCCTAAAGCCCAACAATGGAAGAAGGGGGCTTGGGTTCAACTCATCCAAGGAAAACCTTAGCACAGTGCATAAGGGGTGGAGATCCCCCAAGTTCATAGAGGGAACCACCCTATATGATGCCTTGGGGAGGATTCACTCCTCAAATGACAAGTCAACTCAAGTAAAGGTAAACTTGAGTTCCACAAAGAGTAAGGTGAAGGAAGCGGCATCAACAAGTGGAGAAAAATTTAATGCTCCCATTTCTCACTCTTATCTTTGTGATTACATGTTGACTTGGGATTTAGGGAAATTGGTTGTTAAATATGTGGGTGCCTACACTAAAAGAAAAGTCATGAAAAGAAGTGTGTGGGTACCCAAGGCTATAACTAACACTGCAGGACCCAATTCAATTTGGGTACCTAAAAGCATAGCCTAAATTTGTTTTGCAGGTCTACTCCTCTAGTGGGTCAAGTTGGGTGCTTGACAGTGGATGTACAAATCACATGACCGGGGAGGAAGACATGTTCCATTCCTTGCAACTAACTCAAGAAGCACAAGAAATTGTGTTTGGAGATAGTGGCAAGAGTAAGGTGATTGGTATTGGTAAAATTCCTATCTCTGACCAACAATCACTTTCAAATGTTTTATTGGTAG
This sequence comes from Zea luxurians, assembly GCA_029449295.1. Lineage (NCBI taxonomy): Eukaryota > Viridiplantae > Streptophyta > Magnoliopsida > Poales > Poaceae > Zea > Zea luxurians. The sequence continues at coordinate 81,330,124 of JAOPSE010000002.1, read as the reverse complement.
ATTCTTTAAGCTATAATTTGATGTCCGTTTCACAACTTTGTGGAATGGGTTATAATTGCTTATTTTCTGATGTGGATGTGAAGATCCTTAGAAGAGAGGATTCCTCTGTTGCCTTTATAGGTCGCCTGAAGGGCAAACTATATCTTGTTGATTTCACAACAAGTAGAGTGACGCCTGAGACCTGTTTAGTGGCAAAATCTGACAAGGGTTGGCTTTGGCATCGCCGGCTAGCTCATGTTGGCATGAGGAACTTGGCCAAACTTCAAAAGGATAGTCACATTATTGGACTAACAAATGTTGTGTTTGAGAAAGATAGGGTTTGTGGCGCATGCCAAGCAGGAAAGCAACATGGAGTCCCACATCAATCAAAGAATGTGGTCACAACAAAAAGGCCATTGGAGCTTCTTCACATAGACCTCTTCGGACCTGTGGCTTACATCAGCATTGGTGGTAGTAAGTATGATTTAGTCATTGTTGATGATTTTTCTCGCTTCACCTGGGTTTTCTTTTTGAGTGATAAAGGTGAAACTCAAGAAACATTGAAGAAATTCATGAGAAGAGCTCAAAATGAGTTTGAGCTCAAAATCAAGAAAGTGAGAAGTGATAATGGGACAGAATTCAAGAACACAGGTGTCGAAGAATTCTTAGGCGAAGAAGGAATCAAACATGAGTTCTCGGTTCCTTACACTCCACAACAAAATGGTGTTGTGGAAAGAAAGAACCGAACTTTAATTGAAGCTGCTAGAACCATGTTGGATGAGTACAAGACACCTGACAACTTTTGGGCAGAGGCGGTCACACCGCCTGTCATGCAATCAACCGCCTCTATCTTCACAAGATCTACAAGAAGACTGCCTACGAACTTCTCACTGGTAACAAACCTAAAGTTGATTATTTTAGAGTATTTGGTTGCAAGTGCTTTATTCTTAACAAGAAAGTCAAGAGCTCAAAGTTTGCTCCTAGAGTAGACGAGGGTTTCTTGCTTGGTTATGCATCAAATGCGCATGGATATCGTGTTTTCAACAATACCACCGGTCTTGTTGAAATAGCGATAGACGTGACATTTGATGAATCTAATGGCTCGCAAGGGCATGTTTCTAATGGCACTGCAGGAAATGAAGAACCACCTTGTGAGGCCATAAAGAAACTTGCAATAGGTGAGGTGAGACCTCAAGAAAAGGATGATGAAGAAGGAACTTTGTGGATGACCAATGAGGTTTTTGATGTGGGTGCAAAGGTGGTGGGTGACAAATCCTCCACCCAAGCAAACCCATCAACCTCAAGTCATCCAAATCTTGAAGAAAATCATCAACCCCAAAGGATGCCAACGGTGGTAGAAGATGAACATGAAAGTGTTGATGGTGAAGTGCCTCTTGATCAAGTAGATGATGAGGAGGAACAAATTCAAAGACAACCATCAGTGCCTCATCCTCGAGTCCATCACACTATTCAAAGAGATCATCTGGTGGACAACATCCTAGGTAGCATCAGGAGAGGGGTAACAACTCGATCTCGTTTAGCAAATTTTTGTGAATTTTACTCGTTTGTTTCCTCTCTTGAGCCACTTAAGGTTAAAGAAGCGTTGGGTGATCTGGATTGGATAATTGCCATGCAAGAAGAATTGAACAACTTTACCCGGAATGAAGTCTGGTCCTTGGTTCCAAGACCCAAGCAAAATGTGATTGGGACAAAATGGGTCTTTAGGAACAGACAAGATGAACATGGCGTGGTTACAAGAAATAAAGCACGGTTGGTTGCCCAAGGCTATACTCAAGTGGAAGGACTTGATTTTGGTGAAACATATGCGCCGGTAGCAAGGTTAGAGTCAATTAGAATATTAATTGCCTATGCTACTAACCATGATTTCAAGTTATATCAAATGGACGTCAAGAGCGTGTTTCTAAATGGACCACTACAAGAGAGGGTCTATGTGGAGCAACCGCCGGGCTTTGAAGATCCAAGGAAGCCAAATCATGTCTATCTACTTCACAAGGCACTCTACGGGCTTAAACAAGCCCCTAGAGCTTGGTATGATTGCCTTAAAGATTTTTTAATTAAGAATGGGTTTACAATAGGAAAAGCTGACTCTACATTATTTACTCGCAAAGTTGACAATGAATTATTTGTGTGCCAAATATATGTCGATGACATTATATTTGGTAGTACTAATGAAAAATTTTGTGAAGAGTTTAGCAAAGTTATGACGAACAGGTTTGAGATGTCTATGATGGGCGAGCTCAAATACTTCCTAGGATTTCAAGTCAAACAACTCAAGGAAGATACCTTTCTATGCCAAACCAAATATACACAAGATATGCTCAAGAAGTTTGGCATGGAAAAGGCAAAGCACGCCAAGACTCCAATGTCATCAAATGGACATCTCGACCTAAATGAAGAAGGTAAACCTGTAGATCAAAAGTTATATAGATCAATGATAGGGTCACTGCTTTATTTGTGTGCATCTAGGCCTGATATCATGTTGAATGTTTGTATGTGTGCATGCTTTCAAGCTAATCCTAAAGATTGCCATCTTGTTGTCGTTAAGAGAATCCTAAGATACTTAGTGCACACCCAAAACCTAGGCTTATGGTACCCTAAAGGCTCCCTTTTCGATTTGCTTGGCTACTCTGACTCAGATTATGCCGGTTGCAAAGTAGATCGAAAAAGCACTACTGGGACTTGCCAATTCCTTGGGTGGTCCTTAGTGTCGTGGAGTTCCAAGAAACAAAATTGTGTTGCACTTTCTACTGCAGAAGCTGAGTACATAGCAGCTGGGGCATGTTGTGCACAGTTGTTATGGATGAAGCAAACCCTGAGAGATTTTGGTTGTGAGTTTAACAAGATTCCACTATTGTGTGACAATGAGAGTGCCATAAAACTTGCAAACAATCCAGTGCAACACTCTAGAACCAAACATATTGACATTAGACATCATTTCTTGAGAGACCACGAAGCCAAAAGAGATATCGAATTGTTTCATGTGAGCACCGAAAATCAACTAGTTGATATCTTCACAAAACCCCTTGATGAGACTAGGTTTTGCTTTCTTAGGAGGGAGCTAAACATCTTGGATTCTCGAAACGTGTCTTAAAACTAAAATTTTGATCACATGATTGATGAATTTAAAATGGTTGTTTGCACAAAATGTCATGAAAAATACTGTTTTTGTTATTAGAATTACTCATGTCATATTTGTTAAGTGCTATTAAAGCCTTTCCGGGCAATATCTGAAAATAGGTTGAGTAAATCGGCTGAGTAGGCCACTCAACCGGTTTTCCCCTGGTGAAAACCGGTTGAACCGGTATAAAAACCGGTTGAACCGGTTTTGACCGCCTCCGCGTTCGTGCTGTCTGTCAGCGCCGCAGTCTGCACCGTCAGTCTCGCAGACTGTGCTGTCAGTCTAGCAGAAAATCCGTGCAGTCAATCACTTTTTCTGCGCGCTTTTACTGCGTAGTCTGACGGGAAACCGGTTGAACCGGTTTTTGTCTTGTTGACCAGCCGGCGCCTCCTTATTTCTCTCCTCTTTCTCCCTTCTCTTCTTACCTGCTCCTCTTTCCCAGTCGACGCCGCCTACACATTTTCCTCTCTCTCCTTCACACTCTCTCCACTCCAAAACCCATTTGTGCCATCCACTCTTTGGAAGTTTTGTTGGAGATTCGTTCATCTCGGCTTTCTCCATCATCTCCCTCACTCTTGTTGGGATTTCTGTGATTCAAACTTCGGATCGAGGTATTATCCTATTTCATTTTGTTTACTCGATCTCACCCATTTTTGATTATCTAGTGTATCGTTTCTAAGATACATTTTAGTTTAGGTGCTTGCAACACTTAGACTATCTTCGTTTGTCTCGAACATTGTTTGAGTTTAGCGGTTTGATATTGTTCATTGTAGTTGAACCGCTCGCATGAACGGTTGAAGTGCATACTCAATATCATACGCGTCTCTACTCAAACGTGTTTGTTAAGATCCTTGCTCATCATAGGTTCTATCTTTTCTTTTTAAGGATGGTGCGTCGGAGGAATCCCTCTGTTGTTGAATCCGACTCCTCTGACAAACAAGTGATTCACGAAGAAACTCCCCCTCGTTCCAGATCCAAATGTGGGCGAGGATCTGGCAACGTCATGCAGGGTGGTGAGGCCTCCGGGTCTCATGGAGGTCGCGGTCGGACGGCCCAGAATCCATCCGGTCGGTCCTGACCCGCGACAAATCCACATGCATGGGAAGCAACAAGTGATGATGATGGTGGGAAAGATGATGAGATTGACCATCCCCCTGCCCACGCCCCTCTTATTCGTGGGTTGGTCCTCCACCAGGCGGAGGCCCGTCGTTCTGGCAATGAGCCAGTAATTGATTTTACTACCAGCGGGGGTTCTGCACTTCTTCAGGACATCCGCTTTCAGAATCCTGCACTGCGCATTCGTGATGCCAGGATTGATGGGAACCATTTCTAGACTCTCCAGCATGTGGATTTCTACAACTCAGTAATCTTTCCCAAGAAGCATCAGCCCATACTACATCAACGGTACATCAACTGGGAAGGATGTGAGGCTATTGGAGACCCGGAGATGACACAGGCGTTGAGGGCCTGTGAAAGAAAGAAGATGAAGAATATAATGACCTTTCATTATGACTGGAATGATGAGGTCATTGCCCAATTTTATTCCACTCTGTGGATGAAGCTGGCCGATGAGGAAAGTCCCTACAACTTTCCTTATCTTAATTTTTACATCGAAGGCAGCTGGTACAAGGTGAGCTACCGTCGGTTCGCTCACATTCTTGGGTTCACTGATGAGGACATCTCTGGTGACAAGATCAAAATCCATGATTTTCGCTAACCCACTAGAGGTGAAGCTAGAGATCTTCATCTCTCTGAGTCTAGAAAATATTGGGAGTCCACCAACATGCACAAATATTACAGATATATCAACTCTCTCAGCAGGATGACCCTCATTCCCAAAGGGGGTAACCAGATGAATATTCTTGGAGAGAGTAAGGTTTTGCTCTCGTTCATGAAGCCCAACAGTTCTGAGAGTATCAACATTTTTTATATGATCTGGCAGGAGATTATCCATGCTGCCTGCTTTCCACTTAAGGGATGTCTACATGCTCCTTTCATAATGAAGATGATTGAAGTTGTGACGCAGTTCTGTTATGAAAAAGGTACTAGACATCAATCTGATACCCCTTTCTGGATTGATCCCAACAATCCAGTAGGGCGCTTGAGGAAAGCCCCTTCCAGCTCCCGTGCACGTACTTCTACTTCTGCTGGTCCTGCTGCTGCTGCTGCTGCCGGTGCCTCGTGTCCCTCCCCTAGCCGCGGATCTCCCACGCCACGTGGTCGTGGTCGTGGTCGAGGTCGTGGCCAAGGGATGGGTGCTCGCTAGGCCCATGGGATTGCGGCATTTTTCTCTATGTGCCGAAATATTTCTGCTGATATGCATGAGCTGGCAAGGCATCAGCGGGAGACTGACGACAATCTTCGTCGTCAAGCTTCCACTATGGGCATGCTATTCGCCCCTCGCTCGCCTGACGTGCCTCTCCATCCGCCTCCCCCGGAGATCAATGAGTGGCACCAGCAGGCCTACGGGGTGCCGTTTATGTCCGCTGACGATGATGAAGAAGAAGAAGCTTACTTTGATGATCGCGAGCAATTTGCCCCGCCTCCCTACCAAGGGGATCCGGGTCAATCCTCCTCTCACCCTCCGCCCCAGGATCCATCTGGAAGCTATCCTCCCCCAGATCAGTCTGGGGAAGATCAATTTGCATCTCACCTGGCGCATCATTTCTTTGCTCCGCATCCTCCTCCTCCTAACTGGTGATCTTTGACTTGATGACTCTCTCCTTTTTTGGTTCTTGTTGCCAAAAAGGGGGAGAAGGTGGTTTATTATCTTAGCTGCATCATTATTTATGTAATGAACAATTTGGTCTGTAATAATTCGCCTGTCTCGTGATGCATGTGATGATGGCTGAGGGGCCATAAACTTTTTAATGTTGTGATGTGATATCATTATTGTAATAGCTAGTAGTAACTTTTCATATCTTATGCTATGCAATAATGAGCTTGTCTGTGTAACACTACTCTTGTTATCATCACATCATATATAATTATGTTGCATCCCTCAATTTTTGTGTATTGTGTTGGTTGTTCACTCTCTCTAAATATGTTGCAAATTGACATATCAAGTCAATGTTAATATCTCAACACTCATGCACATATTTAGGGGGAGCTGCACATACACAAATACTTTCATCTTGCAAGTGTTCTTAATTTTCAATTTTTATCTCTACTCTTGTTTGTTTTGGCATCAATCACCAAAAAGGGGGAGATTGTAAGTGCAATCAAACCTAATTGAGGGTTTTGGTGATTAAATGACAAAACAAACAAAGTTTCTAACAAATTTGCTCCTAGCATATACACAGTAATTCTACAGACATGAGAAGCACAGATCTTACGAGCATAAAAATAGAAAGCACAGCGGATTTAAAATTCTTCATCAAATGGCGTGCTCCAAGTGCTTGGAAACAGCGGCGGTACTCTTTTTATAATTCTTGAGTTATAGGATTCGTCGTTCAATTAAGAGGGATCCGCAATGGTTAAGTAAGTTTTGCAATGAGCTAAGTTCAAAATCCTTCCAAATCATTTTAGAGAACACTTTTCCAGATCTTAAATGCCTTGAGAAAAACCATTTTTCACTTCCCACATAAGATCTACCTTTGTTCACTTCAAAAAGTTCAACTTGGTTTTTAGCCCTGGAAACCGGTTCAACCGGCCCTAAAACCGGTTCAACCGGTTTTGGGATTGTTCCTCTGCCATCCCTGCTCTGACCTGTCTGACAGTCAGTGCTGTCAGAAAAGTCATTGCAGACTTTTTGGGAAAACCGGTTCAACCGGAATTTTTCTCGGCTCAACCGGTTTTGATTTCGGTCGAGTCTCCGGCTCAGCAAGTCAGTGAACTAGGTTCTCCCTGGTGGAAACCGGTTCAACCGGTCTGCAAACCGGTTCAACCGGCTTTTACCGAATTTCTCCCAACGGCTGCCAGCTTTTGGGGATCCTTTATATACCCCCCACACTCTCTCTCTTATTTACTTCTGCCTCTCCCACGAAATCTTGGCTGACCAAACTCTCAACAAGTGCATTCATTTCACCTTTCACACCCGCAATCGCATCTCCTTCAATCGCTTGAAGGATCCTTGGTGTGAGGTGAACTCGATCTAACACGTTGTCATTTTCATCTCGATTCTCCTATTCTCTTTGTTCTTGAGCTCATTGCAAACTTAACCTTGTGCGGATTTGTTACTCTTGGAACCTCGTGTTCCTTGATGGTTAGAGGTTGCTTGGGAGTCTCCAAATTTGTGGACGACCCCAAGAAGTTTGTATCACCCGCTCTTTGAGCATATTTGAGAAGAGATTGCCTTGACCTTTGTGGTCGGTTTGTGAAGGATTAGGGTTGGAAAAGACCTGGCCCTTTGTGGGTGCCTCAACGAGGAGTAGGACACCTTTGTGGTGGTTGCCGAACCTCGGGTTATATCGCGTGTTCTTGTGTGTTCTTGTTAAGCTCTTTAAATTTGTTGGTTGGTTCATATTATCTATTCGAGTAGATCTTGCGTAGGGCAAGTCATTAGCAAAATCTTTCACTACTTTGTAATATTTGTTTATCTAAGTTGAGTAGGTTCAAACTTGTTCAGTTGTAAACAAAATCAACTGAACCGGTTTGCACCAGTGTAACTTTAATTTAACCTATCTCGAAGTTTTTAGTGAAAAATTTCAGGTGTAGCCTATTCACCCCCCCCTCTAGGCTACTTTCAGTAGTAGGGTTGGAAACTAGTTTTGAGCAGCTGGTGCACCGGCCTTGTCCAATGTACCATCGGACCAGTTTTATAGAGGGGCTGTTTTTGAGCCAAATAGGTGCTAGCGCACCGGACCGTCTGATAGTTCAATAGTCATCTCCAACTATAATGGCTATGCTGACGTGGCCGAGGTTCGACGGCACGCTGGCCCAGTCCAGTGCCCCTGACATGACTTGTCCACGGTAGAACAGCTCCCTATCAGCACAGTTTGACAGCAGTTCGGTGGCGCACTAGACCACTATTGTGCAAGGTCCGGTGCAACACAGGAAAGTGCAGTTTTCCCCACTTCTTTCCAATAGATATGTGGGCTGGTTGGGCTATAAACAGTGGCAGATCTAGGAATCACGGAAGCTCTAGGTTAGTGCTTCTGTAACTCGTCATTACTTGAGTTATATACCTTCTCTTTGAGTTATTATAATATTGGGGGTGAAATATTACATGCCTAGCTAGAAGAAAAGAGGAGGAACAGCAGGAGATGGAGGCGATGATAATGGCGAAACGGGTGGCCTGCTGGAGATCCCTTTGCCGAGTGCTAGTCCGGCGGGCACTCGATAAAGAGACAGCCTTTGTCGAGTGCACCTAATACGCTCGGCAAAGGGATTAGCAAAGGGGTTCATGGAGAGCTTCTTTGCCCGAGTGTCAGTACAATAGAAACTCGGCAAAGAGTGAACCTTTGACGAGTGTCACCGTGGCACTCGTCACAGTCTCTGTCGCCGTCACCTGGCGTCGTGATAGCGACTTTTTTTTGCCGAGTATCGATTCGCACTCGGCAAAGTCTTTGTCGAGTGCCCGATAAAAAGTAATCGGCAAAGAATCTGTTGCCGATGTACAGTTCATCGAGACTTCTTTGTCGAGTGTTACACTCAGCAAATCCTTAAACGAGTGTTTTCCAGGCTTTGTCGAATACTTCATACACTCGACAAAGAAGCTGTTTTCGGTAGTTGTTGGGGGCCTTCGGCTTCCGAAGGTCCTCAAAAACATGATTTGACAATGTTTTCCGAGTGAAACATGTGAACAGGTATCTTCAGAGTCAGGTTGCGGGTATACAAGAGCATGGTTAAGACGAAGCTTGGTTGGGATGGAAAGCGACCACGACGAAGGATAAGACGATCACGAAGCTATGTGCAGAAAAGCTTCGGCATGACGGCAGAAAAGAGGAACCGACTTAAAGACAAAAAGCCAAATTAAACCTCGAAGAGTTGCTATAGAGTTATTGATATATGTAAAGGACATCAATGTAATTTTACAAGGGATGCGTCCTGTGCCTATAAATAGATGAACAGTACTCCCGTACTGTTTAGGCTGACTTGGCATACGCTTTTTGCATCACGTCTATACCTTTACTTTTCATCAATCTGAAGGTACATTTATAATTTGTCTTTATGAATTTGGTAATAAAAATAAGTTGATGATAATATTCGTATCATTATTCATGTTTCATATATGTGTTCTTTTTTACCATCTATCGATCTTACGAAGGTCTTTTCCTTCGTAACCTTCGTCCGGAATTCATTATATCCGAAAGGGCATAATGTTTATAAGGACGAAGGAATTTAACATTTAACACTTTTTATGTTGCCTTGTTCTTAACTCTTAGCATTTGAGAACAAGTCCCCAACATTGGCGCCCACCTCCGGTGAACTCACGTCCATTTTTTAAGTTTTGAACACCTTCGGCAAGCATCACCTTCGTCATGCCGCCGAAAAAAGCTTCAGCGACAGGGGCTGCCACTCTGCAGCCGCTGGACCCCAATCAGGATGTCGTTTCTCTTAGGGAGGCCCGAAGCCAGAAGAGGAAGGCCACCAGTCCAATGCCTCCGGAAGACGACTTGGATCAAGAAATCCAAAATTTGGAGATGCTCCATCAACAGGTCCAACGGAAGAAGGAAAAGATGGCTCGTCTAGCTGATCTTCAAAGCAGATAGACGAAGCCTCTGAAGAGCTTCAACATCTTGCTCAAGATGACCAGAACCAAAGGCCCCCGCGCAGAGAGCTTCATCAAGAGGGCTTCTACAACGAGGGCGACTGGTATGAAGATTTCCATCATGGAAATTTTGCTTTTGATGATACTTCTCCCCTGTCAACAGAACTGCAGGCTACACCTTGGCCACAGTCTTACAAGCCACCTCAGCTCCCCATGTACGACAGTCATTCAGACCCGAAGCAATTCTTGATGAGCTATGAAGCAACCATATCTTCGTATGGTGGCAACATGGCGGTCATGGCAAAGTCTTTCGTCATGGCTGTCAGGAGTGTTGCACAACCCTGGTACTCCTCTCTTCGGCCAGGGACAATCACTTAATGGCAAAAGCTAAAGGACATGTTGATAACCAGCTTCCAAGGGTTTCAAACGAAGCTAGTTACTGCCTAAGCTTTATTCCAGTGCACCCAGGACCACGAAGAATATCTTCAGGCGTATGTCCGAAGGTTCCTGCGTCTGAGGGCACAGGCACCAACAGTGCCCAATGAAATTGTCATTGAGGCAATGATCAAGGGGCTTCGGCCGGGACCTTCAGCTCAGTACTTTGCCAGAAAGCCTCCTCAAACTTTGGAGAAGTTGCTCCAGAAGATGGACGAGTATATTCGAGCTGACAACGATTTTCGCCAAAGAAGGGAGGAAGCATTCAGGTTCTCTGAAATGACCAGGGGCTTCGGAGGAAGATTCCATCTGAGGCACGTCAGGTCAATTCACAATTCTACTCAAAGTGATGACAAAGGGAGTCAACAGCAAAGGCCATAGTGCTCCTCGCAAGCTTCGGGGCAACAACAAAGCTCTTTCCGGCCGCCAGCGCCAAGGGGCAGAGGCACCAGGGGCTTCGGGGGAAGATTTGGAGATCAACCAAGAAAAATTTACTGCCTATTCTGTGGTGAAGGCAAGGGCCATACCACCAGGATGTGACATGTTACCATCCAGAAGCAAAAGGAGCTAGCAGAAGCTGCAGCGCAACAGAGCCAGCCGAAGCAGGTCATGCATACTGCTTCGTACCATTCGCCTTACATTCCAGAATATGTAGGCAATCACCCTGCAGCTTTTGTTGCTTCGGCAAGTCAATCCCAAGCATCTTGGCAACAGCCTCCACCGCCACCACCAATGCAACGAGGTCAGCAGCCAGAAGGGAGTCAGCACACTCACCTTCAGCGGGACTTCAGAGAGGAGTCCGAAGCTCGCATAGTCAATAGCACTGTGCCGGAGTCGAAGCATATTTACTGATAAATATCCTACCTCGACAGCGGATTTTCGCATTATTCGCATTTCAGTCTTGCTTTCTTTTTAATAAGGAACAATTATGGGAAGTTCAAGTGCTTTTTATCGTCTTTTAATCTCTTGTAACAGTTTCATTCTCTGTTATAATAAAAATATGTCTTCTCCATAGGCTTAAGTTGCCGAAACATAAGAATTTGTGGTGGCAAGAAGGATCTTCGAATTATCAAAAATTTGTTCTAAGAAATACAGTGCAATTTCATCGAAGCAGCAAAAGTCGTTCCTAAGGGAGCGCGGTGTAAGTTTTCCGCTCAAAAGTCGTTTCTAAGGGAGCGCAGTGTAAGTTTTCTGCTCAAAAGTCGTTCCGAAGGGAATGCAGAGCTTACAGCGAAAAATAAACGCTGATTCCGCTGAAAGTAAAAGGCGAAGAAGCTCCTAAGGGAGGCTTACAACGAAAAATAAACGCTGATTCCGCTGAAAGTAAAAGGCGAAGAAGCTCCTAAGGGAGGCTTACAGCGAAAAATAAACGCTGATTCCGCTGAAGTAAAAGGCGAAGAAGCTCCTAAGGGAGGCTTGCAGTGAAAAATAAATGTCGACCTTCGGCAAATATCATTTTGCATAACATCACATCATCACATCATTTGCATAGCATAACATCATACATCATGTTGCATCAATGACGCAAGAAGGGGATCAATGTTGATATTTGGAGATTGTTCCGAAGAAACAGTGCCAAGGCACGAAAAAGTAAATTTTGAAGAAGCATACCTTCGTCAAACTCCGAAATGAAAAGATTTATCAGTTATTGATTTTGCGAAGATCGGATGTTTTTATGAAAATATGGATATTATTTACGAAACATGAAAAGAAGGGAAGGTGTTTTTTCGCCAAAGGCTCAAAAATGGTATGTATATGAAGTTTCATGCATCGTAAAGAATAGAACAATAAATAGTTAATATATTACACATGTTTCTCAACAAATATTATATTCTAAATGTTTTTACAGCAGCATTTAATCTTCCCTTAGAACTACCTCTGCAGCTTCATTTAGTAGCTGATCAACAACTTTATCCATGATGGCTTCGGCCATTTGTCTAATTTCATCATCCCCCTTCGTGTGGGGGCCCGCAGATGATTCAGCAGGTTCTGAGGGAAGAGTAGATACAGACTTATTACTATTACAAACCGTCAACAAGTTCGAAATCAAAAAATTACAACAAAGAGACAAAAACCACTAGTTAATACCTATTTGCCCTTCGGGCTCTGCGCTTTTCTCAGCAGCCTCTGCTACATTTCTAGCATCATGGATGCCTTTTTCGCTTTTTTGAATAATCTCTTGGGCCATTTCCCGGCCACCATTATCCCAGATGTCGGTGAAAAATTTTCCACCAACCATGCTAGCTTCGACCGAGGGGTCTTTTATATCTTCGGAGGATAAGGCAGTTTCGGATTGTGCTAAAACTTTCACATGCTCGCAGCCTTTCCTCTCCAAAATAGTAGCAATCCCCCTGGCACCCGAAAAAGCACATATGTCTCCACGGCTATTCAAAATTTCCTCAAAGGCCTCAGCTTCGTGATTAATCGATTCGGTTGGGCCTTCGGGGTTACCCCTTGTGAAGTTTTCCTCGCTCGAGAACGCGCCAACGCTGGCGAAGCTAGTTTTTATTTTCTTAACGCATTCTATAGATTTGTCATAGCACCTTTTCTTGGATGAACAAAGCTCTTCAACGGTTCCTTCTAAATGATTTGCCCATTGATCGCTAAGTTCTCGCTTCGTTTCTTCAAGTATGCGTTCTTCTTTAGCTCGGGCTAATTGTTTCTGAAGATCTTCAATTTCGTGCTTCTGAGCTTCGGCCTGAGCTTTAGAAGTAGCTTCGTCTTCCTTTATCTTATCCACCAATGTAAGTAGAATTTTGTCCTTTTCCAAGGCTTCGTTTCTTAGCTTGATAACCTCTGTTCGAAGGTTATTGAGAGCAATAGTGCAGCTCTCATCTTCAGCATTCTTTTGTGCCCTTAAGGCATTGCTGAATATTAAGCCCTATTCAAAAGAATGAATGAATAAACATAAGAACAAAAGACTAATTCAAAATTCATAAACTTCAAAATTCACAATTTTTGTACCTTCAGACTATTGTATGCAAGGCTATCCGCAAGATCGTCCTTCGTCATGGCGCAGAGGCCAGCTTCAAGCTTCGGGAACCCCATGCTTCTAGCCATCTCCCGGCAGACGGATAATTCTTTGTTATCTAGGAGACAGTATAAGAAGTCGTCTTCGTCTGTGCCATTGAATACTAAGGCCCCTTTTGGATACCTCAGTTCTTGGGCATAGTGATTAGCTTCAAAAATCTCTTCTTCAGATAATCTTTTTCCCGAAGCATGTCGAACAATATAATCGAGGGCTTTGGAGGATGCTTCAGGGGCAGCAGTGCCAGTTTCTTCAACTAAAATCGGCTCTGTCATTTTTGCTTCTTCGGCTTCCAAGGATTTTACCTTGGTGGGCTCTGAAGGCCCAGCTTCAGTCTCAGATTGTTGCTTTGGAGCTTCGGCAACAAAGACTTCAGTTTGCACTTCGGAAGTTTCAACAATTTTCTTCGGAGTTGTGCTTGAAGACTTAATTGTCTCCAAAACATCTAACACATTAACCATCCTCTTTCTTTTCGGGGTCACCGCTGGGCCCTTTTGGTTTTTTGTTGTCTCAATTTTTGCTGAAGGACTTAAAATTTCTAATGATTTTGTTTCTTCAGTCCTCGGTTTTTCTGTTTTTTCTGTTGATGGTGCTTCGACCATTTCTTCGATTTTTGGCACTAGAGGTGGTTCTTTAGCTTCGGTGGCCGAAGAGGTCTCACCAATAAATTCAGGCACTGTGGCCAGTTCAATAAAACGTGGCCGGTGTGTGAGAACCTTTACCTTTTTTCTCTTCGGCGCTGGCTCGCTAGGAGCTGCTGAAGCAATTTCCTTTGCAGAAGAAGTATTCTTTCTTTTTTGACCCCGCGCTGGGTAATGGTAGTTGGGGTAGACAAACCCAATTGCATCAAATACTCGGTTAAGTCTCTTCTTCTTTTGGCCTCCGAAGGCCGCTGATAATGCAGTATCTTCGGCCTTCGAGTACACTCCAAGCAATTCGTCACTTATGGCCTCAATACTCTTTAACCAGTCATCATCTGGCTCAACAAACTTATCTCCGTATTTGAATGTGTATTTTAGCCTAACTAGTCCACCTTCGTCAGGTTCCTTGACGGTCTCCTTCGGCATTTCCCACTTCTCTACAAGTGGCCATATTCTGAAGGCAATATGCTCTTGGACCAAATCCCTTGTCCCAATAAAAGAGCAAACCACGCCGAAGGTTCTCTGACATTCTTCGGCTGCTTCATCCATTTCCACCTTCGGCTTGCAGAGGCCGAAGCGTTGCCAGATAGGGCGCATAATGATACCCTTGATATCTTCACGTGATTTCAAGTCATTTTTCACATAAAACCATTCAGTCATCCAGTCGCCGGGCCACCTCTTTCGAAAGGTTGGCATAGGGCAGCTTGACCCAGACCGAGCGCCGAAGCTGTAGCAGCCGAAATTGTTGTGATACTGCTCTTTGCCCCAGGGTTTTGTCTCATACAATAACTCATGTATGTTGCAGAAGCTTTTTGCATTAGGTTCCAAACCTTGGCTCCTCGCGGCCCACACAAAAATGTCCATCCTCATGATTGCTTCGGGAGTAAGTTGATGAAGGTAGATTTCAAATATCTTCAGTATTTCCACGACAAACCTGCTCAAGGGAAATCGTAATCCAGCTTTTAAGAAGCTTCGGAATATCACAACTTCATTTTCTTCGGGAGTCGGGCAAGTCTTCTCTCCTTCGTCAGCCTTCACAATAGACAAGCCCCGAAAATATCTGCCCCTCATATTGACAAGATGATTTTCTTTAATACTCGATTTACCAAAAACTGCATGGCTTGGTCGCCAGGGTCGATCTTCGGAATCTTCACCGCCACTATCCACATCGTAACTTTCACTGTCGCCAGTATCTTCAGATAAACCCTCCAAAATCTCCCTGGTAATCTTCTCTGTATTAGTCTTTGACATTGATTCAAGAAAGCCCAGGTGCATCTCCTCAGAAAGGCTTAGCTTTGAAGCACCAACAACTTTCTTATCTTCAGACATCTTCGCAAATGCTGACAAAGCGCACTCGAAACCGAAGCTTAAAAATTTGAAACCAAGCAAGTGCTGTTGCGTGCAGGCTAAAAAGTTGGGTGAGTAAAAGAAGGTGGCAAGGGAGCATGCCAAATAGGCTGGTGCTGAGCTCTTATTTATACAACTAGCCCATTGAAAACTGGAGGGTCCCGCTTGTCAATGACTGCTGCTATTCTAGCAGAAGGAAGATGTTTTTTCGGACCTTCGGCTTAAAGCCTTCGTCCATGTCGCAATATGAATTTATCATTACAGTAAATTAATATTGCGAGGGACTACTGTTGGGGGCCTTCGACTTCCGAAGGTCCTCAAAAACATGATTTGACAATGTTTTCCGAGTGAAACATGTGAACAGGTATCTTCGGAGTCAGGTTGCGGGTATACAAGAGCATGGTTAAGACGAAGCTTGGCTGGGATGGAAAGCGACCACGATGAAGGATAAGACGATCACGAAGCTATGTGCAGAAAAGCTTCGGCATGACGGCAGAAAAGAGGAACCGACTTAAAGATGAAAAGCCAAATTAAACCTCGAAGAGTTGCTATAGAGTTATTGATATATGTAAAGGACATCAATGTAATTTTACAAGGGCTGCGTCCCGTGCCTATAAATAGATGAACAGTACTCCCGTACTGTTCAGGCTGACTTGGCATACGCTTTTTGCATCACGTCTGTACCTTTACTTTTCATCAATCTGAAGGTACATTTATAATTTGTCTTTATGAATTTGGTAATAAAAATAAGTTGATGATAATATTTGTATCATTATTCATGTTTCATATATGTGTTCTTTTTTACCATCTATCGATCTTACGAAGGTCTTTTCCTTCGTAACCTTCGTCCGGAATTCATTATATCGAAAGGGCATAATGTTTATAAGGACGAAGGAATTTAACATTTAACACTTTTTATATTGTCTTGTTCTTAACTCTTAGCATTTGAGAACAAGTCCCCAACAGTAGTGATTTATGTCTATTTAGTTTTCTTTGATTGCACTCGTATTCACTGATTCATGTTATTATATACAGAGACAGAGAAAGAGAGAGGTGAAGTGATGTGTAAAATTAACTAGTTTTCACCCAACTCATGGACCCTGATGGATCGGAGAAAAACAGTGACAGTTGGAGTGCCACGTCCCTCTCTTTTCTCTCTCTTTTGTCGCTCCAACCGTGGGGCCTAGATGCAGTATGCAGTAAAATGTACTAGCCCACAGTACAACATCACTCGCTCTCGCTCGGTCGCTACTCCACTCTCACGCTGTGCTGGCTGGCACTCCGCCCAGCTGCCCTTAATCCTTATATAGCGACCCCTCCGAGCTCAGTGACTCCCCACTCTCCGTGCTCTTGCTCGAGTAGTTCCCTCTCCTCTCTGCTTCTCGGCCTAGCTAGCTAGCTCGGTGCCTCGGCCAACCGGGCGTCGCGCGCTGGCCGGCCGGCCTGCCAGGCGAGAACTAGCTAGCAGCGCAAGCAACAATGGCAGATTCAGGGGAGGGGCGTCGGGTGTGCGGCATGCCGGAGAAGGCGCAGCTGCACGTGGCGATGCTGCTGCTGCAGTTCGGCTACGCGGGCTTCCACGTGGTGTCGCGGCTGGCGCTCAACATGGGCATCAGCAAGCTCGTCTTCCCCGTCTACCGCAACATCATTGCGCTCTGCCTGCTCGTGCCCTTCGCCTACTTTCTCGAGAAGTATGCTAGCAGGCTAGCTGGAATGATGCATATGCATGCGTTGTGTTGTGTTGTGTTGTGTTCGCTGATGATGATGATGTGTATGCAATGCATGAACTGCCTGCTGCAGGAAGGACAGGCCGCAGCTGACCCTCAACTTCGTCGTCCAGTTCTTCCTTCTCGCGCTCTGCGGGTAAGAATGCAATGCATGCACCACATGACCATGACTGATAAATCCTAGCCTAGTCTACAATATTAATATAGTTGTCACATCCCACAGCATCACGGCGAACCAAGGGTTCTACCTGCTGGGCCTGGACAACACGTCGCCGACGTTCGCGTCCGCCATCCAGAACTCGGTCCCGGCCATCACCTTCGCCATGGCCGCGGCGCTGCGGATCGAGAAGGTCCGGCTGGACCGCCGCGACGGCGTGGCCAAGGTGGCGGGCACGCTGGCGTGCGTGGCGGGCGCGTCCGTCATCACGCTCTACAAGGGCCCCACCATCTTCGGTCCCAGCGGCAGCGGCGGCGGCGGCGGCCTTGAGCTGGCGGCGGTGGGCGGCGACAAGAACTGGACGCTGGGGTGCGTGTACCTGATCGGGCACTGCCTGTCGTGGTCGGGCTGGCTGGTGCTGCAGGCCCCCGTGCTGAAGAAGTACCCGGCGCGGCTGTCCGTCACCTCCTACACCTGCTTCTTCGGCGTCATCCAGTTCCTCGTCATCGCCGCCTTCATGGAGAGGGACGCGGAGGCCTGGAAGTTCCACTCCGGATCCGAGCTCTTCACCATCCTATACGCCGTCAGTATATATGGATCTCTCTACTTATTAATATATATATATATATATAGAGAGAGAGAGAGAGAGAGAATGAGAGACACACGCGGCAAAAGTGGTACGGTGGTGCACCACGCAACAACACTAAGCTAATAGCTATAGCTAGCTGTGCAAATGACGCCCGGCCTTTTTGCATTCAGTACTGTATTATTATGAACTGAAAAGCTGGTGGCTGGGTTACGTTAATTATTAGTTGTTTATCGATCATCAGAGATCCCTGAAGCAACAACCTTTTGGAAGCTAGACTGATGATGTTCTTGGTCCTGCCTGCAGGGGTTCATCGCGTCCGGGGTGGCGTTCGCGGTGCAGATCTGGTGCATCGACCGTGGGGGGCCGGTGTTCGTGGCGGTGTACCAGCCGGTGCAGACGCTGGTGGTGGCCATCATGGCGTCGCTCACCCTGGGCGAGAAGTTCTACCTGGGGGGCATCATCGGCGCCGTGCTCATCGTCGCCGGCCTCTACCTCGTGCTCTGGGGCAAGAGCGAGGAGAGGGCGCGCGTCGCCAGGGACGCCGTCTCCGGCGGCGACCGCGAGGGGCTCCTTGTCGCGGCCGCCGCCGGAGGTAGTGGCGGCGGCATCGTCAGGAGCGCCGGCAATAAGGCGGCGTCGGCCGCGACGCAGCCTCTCCTGCTGCCGTCCTCCACCTCCACTACTGACAACGTCTGACCGATCCATGGATGGATGAATCGTCATCCATGCTTGCATGCGTGCGTACGATTCATGAGGCTGCCGCCATGCTGCGCACTCATGGATTGGAGTCCAGCATGCAGAATATTACCAGTTATTAGTCATTTCTTTGAGGTTTTCCTTGTTGATTTTCACGCATGTATGTATGCTGCTACCTACGTGTATGCATGCATCACTATGGTTGTTACGCCTTTGATCACAAGACAACTACGTAGCTAGGATCGTCGGAGTGTGTTGACGACGTTTGGTATGTGCATGCGCAATGCCTCATCACAGCAGGTGTGTAATAATATTAGTTTGCAGGTATAATTATGCGTTTGATTAAGATCGTCCATATATCTGTGCTACCTCGATACAGTAATCTGTGAGAGGAAACTGCAGGAAATACCCTCCCAAGTCCCGACAAGGCACAAGCCTTTACTTCCGAGTGTACAGTGTCTGTCCACTTGCTTCCACGCACACTGCAAATAATTCTGCACATCCATATCTGAATGATACAGTATATAGTTGCCGGCCTTTAATCTATCAGAACGGAGAGAGCCCATGGGCCATAGCCCAGGTTGTAGCCCAAACTTTAGTCCTTCTTAAGATATATAAAAACGATTAATCTATCTCGTTCTAATAGTATTTATATTCAAAATTTTGATTTATATTATATTTTACATATTTTAAATATTTAGTGTGTATTTTAAATTTTTATAGTAGGTTTTTTCTGGACTTTAAATATGATTGATGAAGAAGAATAAAGATATTATTTTACGACTATATTTTGTTCGGTTCTTAACATGCGTTTGTCATAAGTTGGTCTAGTGTTTTAATAGATCCTGGTTCCGCCATCCGTGGCTTCCAACGTGAGAATTCAGCTTCACTATTCACTAAGGCCACCCCCAACCGTCCAGGTCATCCGGTTTCTATACAATTTAATATTCTGCCATGTCACTAATTTGCTGATGTGGCCAAGACTTTGCCTAGGCCTTGCTGCTAGGGCTGGACAAAATACTCGTGGCTCGTGAACTCGCTCGACTCGTGGTCAGCTCGGCTCGACTCGACTCGACTCGGCTCGTTTCAATTTTATCACGAGCTGAGCTAACATCTCAGCTCGGTTCGTTAACGAGCCAGCTCGACACGAGCTCGAGCCAGCTCGTTAGCTCGAATGAGCTAGCATTTATCTGTAAAACAAAGCATATACTTGTATTGGATAAATTAATAAGTGACGAACTATGTTTGTTTAGGGTTTAAATGATGTGATATATAAAATTATGAGTATTGTTAGTCTTTTCTAGTGTTAAATTAGTATAAAATTAACTAGCAATTGATTATATTGTTGTATATATACATGTATACTATT